>CM062834.1:3480637-3584266 GCA_031772345.1 Himalopsyche anomala
AAATTCTGACACGTTCGTCCAAGTTCGTCGGTACATCTCTAATTCAAAGTATGAAACAAATGAATTTTACAACCAACGCCACCTAGTGTATTAAGCATAAACTGCATACGTCATGTTCCGCGTTCGATTCGAAAAATTTAAAAAAACGTATTGTACTGAGATGTTTATTTTCTTTATAATTTCTTTTTCGTGATATTTTTCCGATGTTTTAATGCTTATTCTGCTATTCTAGGCCCATACAAATTTAATAAAGCAAAGATCATTGAAAACCGTGGTCTAATTCTCGAGATATACGTGGTGTAAATAACCCCACTTTGTTTTATATATATAGATAATCAATATTTTCAAATTGAATGAAATAACATGAAAAGTACATTTCGATTAATTAAAATGATTTGATAATAATTATCTAAATCATGTGTTTTTTTCAGGATTTTTATAAGTTATCGTTATTGTTTTTTGTTTTTTAAAAAATACTTCTACGCTTATTAAGTGTTGTATCAATCATTTCATAATTATTAATAGAATTGAATAATTAAGCCATTTTACCGAACGCAACCCCAAACTGGTGGCCATTATCCATTTTCAAAAAAAATATAAATTTTCTACCTCTGTAAATGTAATTTGACTGGTAATCCACGCATATGCAGATAAAACCTTTTCTATATGAAACGAAATAAACCCAAAAATAATAGGCCGTGCCGAAGCGTATAGGATGTGGCCGAAAATGAATTTGTGTTACTCAAATGAATCTTATTATGACGTTTCTATAAAGTGAGATAACTATGTGTATTTTAAAACAATGCTTTATTAAGTAGATTTGTCAAACATTGGCATAAAACTTTGCAAATGACGGAAACATTCCCTACTTGTGTTCGTTACTTTTGAAAAATTATTCGTAGAAAAAATAGTTATGTTTTTTTTACTACCAATAATTAACGAAAATGATGTATACTTGTCGTATTTCACAGTTATTGTAGATTATTCTCAGGATAACATAAACACATTACAATGAGATATTTTGCCGTTCTCCTCGATACGTCTTGTGGCTCGAGTATGGTCCCCACCATCAGTGTTTTTTTTTCAAATTTATTCTATCTCAGTTCATTTATTAAGTTTGATTTTGTTTGATTAAAAATGTTTCATTTGTAAACATACAAAGTCCTTTTAGATTCAAGCAATAATCGGATTTGTTAAAAATCTTAATTTTTTCAAAAAAATATTAGCTTTTTTAAGTACTATATTAAGTTATTGTCTTTTTATTGTTGATCTGTTTTTTGATGATACCATACTCCAAATGTTGGAAGCATACATGGATAAAATAACATATTTTTTTTAAATACGACAGAAAAATATTGTTTTTTTTATTAGTTTTGAAGTCTTAAATGACACTATCATTTATTTTATATGGCAACGTGAGTTAAGACATAAATATTCGAACCGTCAAATAACTTGTCCACAGAATCTACAATTTCTGCGGTATCCTTCATTATATGTTCAGGTCAGTTATCCCGCCCCAAACGACTGGACGCAGTTAAAAAGGGTTTAAATCCCTAAATCATGTTTAATGTGGTCTGCAAAATAAAAACACAATGAAGGAGACATTAAGCGGGGTTGTTGTGTAAAACGAAAGCTTGCACCCAAAGTGTTATTCGAGTTGAGGTAGATTTTTGGTTAACATTATAAAAGGGCCTATGTACTCCAATTATTATGTATTTTGGTGCAATGACATCAAGGATTTTTGACTATAATATAAAGGTGGAAAAGTATAATCAGCATGTCATAGCAATAAGTGGTAGAAGGGAAACAATTGCAAGAATCGTTGTGGAATCTAGCCTTAGTAAATAATAATAAATGGTTTTACACATGTCTATTTGATAACTAGACCATTCACTTTTTACAGCGATATATTTTTCTAAATTGATTGCAAATGAACGATTTCATCTCGACTAATATTCACTATATCAACAATTAATTAGAATGATTACCCATTTTATTTGTATGATCATCAAATATCTTTTTACATATAATAAAATAAACAACAATTTATAGACACATGGCCTTCTTACGGTTTATGTTAAAGAGCTTTATGTACAGACAGTAATTTAAGAGTATACAAAAATGAAAAACTAAAACCATCTCATGATTATTTAATGTAAGTATTTGATTACAGCAAATATTTTACTCGTTAGGTTTGTTTCAATACAAATGAAACACATTTATAGTTCCCATCATTTAATAATTTGATCATGACCTGTTCCTTTACCATACGACCATTTGCAACTGATATTTATTTATGAACCTTTTGAGCAGTAACTGCGATAAATTTACAAAATTAAAAATGCTACATCCTTCATTGAAAAACATTAGTTTATTTTATCAAAGTAGAAAAATCTTCCAATAAATGAGCAATTTTAATATTTCAAATTCAATTTCAAAACAAAATATTTGCTTCTAGTCAAAAGACGCAAAAGATTGATTGAGACTTAAAATAAGAGACGGTAAAATATTATTATTTTCATTATATGAATGATTGTTGCACTCAGTATGACCTAGACCGGTTTCATTTCGGTGAGAGGTTTTTTGACTGACTTAGATAGACCTTTCAATTTTTTAAAATGAGCGTAAAACAAGTGATATTTTAGATTTATTTTGTTTTGTATTTTGCAATTATTTGGCTAAATCTTTAGTTGAATTTACTTATTTGTATAACATCACGAAATACAGCCTTTAAAATAACTGGATTAGATGAATTCATCTTAATGGCGGGACTTTTTTATTTAAAATCTATTGGAGTTTTTATATTATTATATAATTATTCAAAAAAAATCTTTTTGAATTACGAAAAAATATTTTAAAATTTACGGTACATATTTCAAATAATATTCAATAATTTAATCAAGAATAAATTCAAGGCTTTTATAGTAATTGATCGCAGAACAATAGCTTACCCACTGATAATATAATTATTCTACATATCGACTGACCATAAATGTTCGGCATGTTTTGCTTCGTACCGTAATTTACTAGCTTCATCCCAATTTTGTGTTAGGCTATATGAAACCTTTCAGCTATCGTATTAAATACCATATAGATAATATTCTTTTTTAACTATCGTTTTATTCGGTCGCATAGTTACGGGTACAACATCTCGAAAATTATTTTCAAATCAAATCATTTTTAGCAAAAGGGATAGGGGATTTGTAGTGTTTACGGGCCTTCTCGACTAAGCCTTATTTAACCATTAATACGCGTTGTAAGGAAAAGAACTAACTGGATTGTAGTCCTTGCAACCTGTGAATGATATGATCATCACAATAATTTGAGGAATAAACATATCAATAAACAATCAATAATATTTTTTTATAAAAAAAATCAGTGGCATTAAATTAATTGGATAATTGGCGTTAAATTAATGGCGTTAAATTAATCAGTGGCGTAAGTAAATACATCGAAATATTTTTCATATTTGCCAATACGAAAAATTTCTGAATTTTAAATCTCAATTTAATTTCCTATTTTAATTTTCTCTGTAAGCTCAATATAAAAAATCTTAAATTTAAAATATTTTTTTTTAAATAGTGACCTTACCTGGACATAAGCTCCAAGCCATCTTATAGCTAAAGTTCTTCCTGCTAGACTGAAAAGTTCGAAAAAAATACTAATTTATTAAGATATTATATTGAAACTTTATAATACCTTAATTATAGTACCGTATAGTACTATAGTATGTTAATGAGAGTTTTTACCAATTTAAAACTAATTCAATCAATGTTATTATAAAAATAGTCATAAAATTACCATTTCTTTCATATGCAGTCCTCTACCAGAATAAGTTAGTGATTTGATATTTTTTCTTTTTTAGTTAGATAGTGTGAAAAATTATAAGCGAATGTAATTAGTGATTTTTCCATTCTAAGGAAATCTTTATCAGGTAGTAAAATAAGTATCATTTTTTTAAACCTGATTTTACAAAAGGGTAGGGGTTGAGATAACGAAACAAGTCAGTTTTATCCCAACTTTCGAATTGCCAAAAAATTCTCAAGATCTTATTGCTAGCAGCATTGTGGTGAAAATTTTTGTCGGGTTTTTTGAAAAGATAAATTGTCAGGTAAGTAGTATTCTATTATCTTTCATGATTTAATCGTAAATTATTAAATTACAAATATTTTTTTTTCAAAAAATAAAAGTTTTTTTGCAATAGCGCCAATTGCAAATATCACGAAAGAGAAAATAAGCAATTGTTGCATTATTAAATTAAGAAAACCTTCCCAATAAAAGAGTTGCCAAGAAATATCAAAATGTTTCTCAAACTGTCAATTCTATTGCGAAAAAAATGCGCGAGGGGATAGATCCAACCCTCTTAAATCGCTATAAATGTGGTGCACAACACAAGACCACACCACGAACGGCTCAGAACATTATAGCTAAGGCAATGTTGAACACAACGACACCAAATAAAGATATCACTACAATGCAAAAAGTGGTCGAAATTGACATGTAGGGCTCCACATTCAAGCGCCGTCTACGTGGAGAAAATATGCCGATAAGTTGGAGGCGAAGACTCGAATAAGGCAGAATTTAAAAAAAATACTTCAAAAACCCAATGCTGTTGAAGTTAAGCCCAATTAAAACGTTTCTTGCACATCTGTTGAGTCAATTTTAGCTTTTTAACAGACTTCCTATTTAGTATATTTTCTTCACGTAGACGGCGCTTAAATGTGGAGCCCTAAATGTCAATTCCAACGTCTTTTTGCATTGTGGTGATATCTTTATTTGGTGTCAATTCCGTCTTCTTTCAAAAATATCAAGTGACTAACATTTTCTGGTAGGGGACTGTAGACATTAATATGAACTTTTTTATTATTGCTTTTATGGAAACAAATATTTGTCGAGCTTCGAAAGACATTTAAATCAATTTTAATTTTTAATTTCCGAGTGAAAAATCATGGAAAATTTACACAATCGATTTCTCAATAAATAAAAAAATACTGTACGAAACGACAAAATTTAATCTTTTGCAAAAAGGTTTCATACAGCTGAACAAATGTAATAATGTTTTATGGTAGACCGGTCGGTCCGAGATCTCATCCCAATGCAAATGGCCACAGCGTAGGTATAGTAACGCTACGTACCGATTATAGAAGTAGTGCTTACTAGAAGCTCTATGGACGTCCCAATTGCCTCAATCACGGAACATTACCCTATCGATTTATGAGCCACACTGCTTTGTTCCAGGGATACAATATTATCTACTTGATTTTCAGATTTTAAACATAATTAATGTTTTAACATATCTGATTATTTAATTAAACTTTTTCAATCGTGTCCTAATTCAGATCATGTGGAAAGAAGACCAAGGTTGGTAAAGGGCGTGTTCTTTAAGGATCTTATAAATGTAACCAAACATCACAGACATTTTTCTTTTTACATAAATCTATAAATCGATTAAAAAATCAATTAACGAAACTGTCACAGCAGCAACTCTTCAAAATCTACCACCTCCATAGTGGTACCGCAGCCATTCCTTAACTGTTTCCAATTTCACTCTAAGGATGTATAACTCCTATAAGGACATTAGTGAGAAATTAAAATAATTATTAAAAAGCTAATAACTTTAGTTTATTAGAAGATATTATTTGAATCACACCGTAGATTGATTTTTAGTTTAAAGCTTTTACCAATTTTTCTCCCGAAACTTGACGAAATAAGACTAGTTATGTTATTATGTATCAAAAGAGTTTATTGTCAACATTCAACTAACACTGGCACTCTAAAAAAATTATGTAGAACCTTTTTGCAGAAAATTCACTTGATCAATTTTCAAAAAACTAAAATTTCTATTTAAATCTGATTTGGATACCTCTGATACAGTGTGGTTAGGCAGCGTGAGTTTTATTGCCTGATGAGCCATCGCCGACCAACTAAAAACAACAATAAATCCATACGCGCAACTCTGGAGTAGACATTTATTGAAACGGTCAACATTTTTATATAAATTCATTGATTTTCAAGCATTGCTAGGCGATTTAACAAGTTTATATCACAACCACGCACAATAATAATCTACTAACTATCCCGTTTTTTTGCCTTATATAAAATCAGAATTTTACTAGTGTGAACAATCAAATGCATACTTACTTATCGAAAAAACCAGAAGTAATAAATTCAATTAATTATCCAAAAATGCTCAATCTTTCGGGATTATGATAAACTGACGCCGAGCCGAATGAAACTATGTTCAGGATGCGGTGTTCGTAAAACAGATATCTTATTTTCCTTTGCGGTTATAAAAGACACGGTATCGTATAATTTATACATCAGTTAACTACTTTACACATTGAAGTTTAACTTAATACAGTATGTATTTGAACACTATACATATATTAACACATTTTGAATATATCGTAATCAGGCATATTTGGACAAACTTTGTAATATATTTGTATTTTTTACCCATGTTTGGCCTCTTTTTTCGAAGAGATTGGAGACAGAATGGCACTAGCAATTAGCTAATCGCTCCCGATTTTGTGGGATTGTGGAATTTTAAACATTAACAAAACAGCCATGTCTTCGAACATAAATCCATTAATGAATTGAAAAGTAAATTTTATAAAACTGCCCGTACTAGAATTTGTACAACACCGAACTAGCCAACGATGTTGTCACTCAACTTCGGTCGGACCCGACTAATATTATCAATATAAAAAACAAAAAAAATTATAACGTTTAACATTTTCTTGCAAACTTCACTTTTCTTATAATTTCTTAATAAACTATGCAACGAAAGTTTGTAATTTTAAACTATAAAAATCATTTTTTGTTGTGGCGTATGTAACATTTGTTAAAATTACAGAACAAGAAAAAAGAAACATTTTGTTTTAAAATCTTCATTTTTAGTTTGTATTTTTTTTAATCCATGTCCGCTCCCAGTGTGGAGCATATGGTTTCCTAACAGAGGTATCTCAACAGAAGTTTTTCCACGAGAACTGTTTGTTACTCAGTCGCTCAGCCTTACTTATTTTCAAAGTGAGTAGTAGGTAAGGAAGGATAAGGCTAGAACAGGACTAGTGGTTAACTAATCGCTTTTGCTACACCCAGTTATTAAAGGATCATAAGAATGGGAGGAGAGGAAATAATGTGAATTGACCTCATAAACACCTAATCTTAGATCACAACTTTGAATGGAATAATTTTCAAATTCACTGTGATCTTACCGAGAATCGAACCCAGACCTGTGTAATCGGTAGAGCAAGCTGTAACCAACTGGGCCGCAGCAGGCAACAAAGTATCATACAATTTATACATCAGTTAACTTCTTCAAACGTTGAAGATAAACTTAAGGGGGTATTTTAGTCTAGAGGCACGAATTTCGGGTGTTTTTCGAGCTCTGTAAAAAATAAACGAAGAAAATTTTTGTCATTCGTTTATTTATATTTTAAAAATACATGGAAAAAATCAAAACTGAAATAAATTCAAAACTCGAAAAGTTATTGGCTAGTAAAGGGAACGGTCCAAAAAAAGGGTGGTGTCCTGGGGTACATGATTCCAACCCTTCCGGTCATTTGTAAAAAAATCCAAAAGATTTTTAAATAACAAAAATGGGGCGATAGCGACATTTAAGATGTATTTATTTATTATATACACTCATTTTTGGTTTTTACTTTTTTAATGATAATTCATACTTAATTGATTTTTTATGTAATAGTTGCTAAGAGGTCTTCTATAGTTTATTTTTCTTGTATGTTGCTTCAATTTATTGCTTAGTTACAATACCAATTGTCTGTCATACCTTGTTTTTTTTACTTATCTTTTGTATAAATATCACTGTTTCATTGTATATCTTATCAGTTGACAATGCTCACAATGAGCGAAACCAGTCCTGATCCAATAAATTTATGTGGAAAAAGTACTAAAAATGTTTTATTATTTTTATTATAATTCCATTCCAACAAGTATTGACAGTAAACACCTTAATGGTTTAATTAAAGAGTTGTTAATCGAACAAGATACAATTTTAATGAGCTTTAATTAAATATTTGGTGCCTAAGCTGCGTACTGAAATGTACTTGTTTTGAAATTTAATTTAAAGGCTCTTAAACAGTAAACATAAACATATTGTTTTAGAAATATAACCTTTCGAGAAACTTTCTCAGTGACTATGAACAAAAGAAAAGTATTTAGAAGAAGACAAAACAAACAAAAGATTTCGTGATTCTTCAATAAAAAGAGAATTAATTATAAAAATATAGCCTAATAAATTTATCTTTTTTAAAATATACTGAAAGTTTATCATAAAAACTTACCAAAGTGTGTCGTTTGTGTCGCCGTTTATATAAAAAAACATTTTTTTTCACAAAATGTCAAGCTTGCCTTCGCGAACTTAATTACATATGAAAATTAATCGCATACATAAGTTATATTAGTAATAATATATATAATATAGATACAAGTATATCTCAACGAAATTTCAAAAAACCATTATTTAATTGAGGGGAGATTCTAACGAATCCCAACATATTTTATATTCTACAATCAGTGATGTATTGTATATCTCGTCGATTTTAGAAGGGATAAATAAAATACATATAAATATTAAGTTACCTGAATTACGAGTACTTTACATAGCCGGTTGGTCAATGTTCTTGCGTTTTCGGTCTACATAACTGAGTTTTCATATTTCTCAATGGAACTATTAACTTTTCCCACACATCATCCATCTGATTTTGGAAATAAGGGGTTGAGTAAGGGTAAAGCCAACTGAAGCATCTTTTTACAAAAAGTGATATTTACATATTATTTCAATTTTAACCGCACGTTTCAAGCAAAATTGTTAGATTTTAGTACGGATTATGTTTTTATTGTATTCAATCTTTTAATAAAAAAAGCAGTGTTTATTAGCTGATAAACTATACAATTAAATAAATGTAAGCAAATAAATATTTTTACATCACATATTAGAATCAATTTCCTAATATATTGTTGATAAAGATTTAAAATATTTTTGTAAGCTTATATTGAGTTTTGGCATGCAGAATTGTTTTCACATTGTGTGCAATTTTCTCGAAGAATACGCACATATTTGTTTCTCAAACATATATCTCGCTTTGTAAATAATGGTCTCGACTATTAGAATCTAAATCTTTAGTTGAGGTGTTGAATTAGGAGTTCAACCAATTCACACTAACGACAAAGCAGGTCTCAATTAAAGAATTGTAAGTAACAAAAATTTCGAGATATACTAACAGTGATGCTCATGTCCATGTCCGCTCCAATTGTGAAACACTTTGACCGTTGAAATTTCGATGCTTAATCTCTCTTTTAAGATAGAGTAGAGATATAATATAAAGTATAGGTCCAGTAGAAGACAAGTGGTTAGTTAATTGATTTCGCTACGCCACGTTTTATGGATCGAATGCGTGGAAGGGTGTTACAGACATCACATACATTCATCATTTTAAACAGAAATTCATAAATCGACTGAAACATCGGATATGAAAGTCGAGCTCGGGAGCACCGCATCTCATACTAACGGCGTTGACCACTCGTTCACGGACTTTTAAAATAGTATACAGTTAAATGAACTTTGTGGTTTTTGCTTCTTCTAGTATTTGCATGCAGGCTTTTAAAAAATTCCCAACAAATATAAAAACTTTCAGCTTAAAGTATTGAATGAATAGGCATTCACTTGGTAGAACTTCATTTTAATAAGGTAAAAGCATATAAAAAATATTTAGTTCTACAAATATTTTTACAACTAACTACTTTGTTATTTTTTACCTCATTTACTATAAAGCTTTAGGGTTGATATAGTTGATCATTATTTTACTTGAATCAATAATTAGGTACTACATGTTGCATAAAATTAAATACTAACATAATTTTAAAAATAGTAGCTTATTAAAATACATGTTTTTAAAATAAATAACAATTCTGATAGTAGTATTTAAGCTGTCAGACTCTACGCTAAATGCGGCCTGAAGGTTAAACATAATGAAAATCATATTTTAACGTAGCGCAACAAGTAAATTCCTATCAATTTTCTGACGAAGAGCCTTGCCATATTATTTGCACAAGTACCAATATTTAATATAAAATAAAATATCTTAGATTATTTCACGTATTGTGTTACAAACTGTGAAACGTGTTTTACCTCTTTCAAAGTCATCCTCAGACAACTTCTTTCGCAAATGCTTGCTTAAACCGTTAGAAAATATATGTAACCACCTGTTTTATTCAAGATATTATTTAATAAATAAATAATATATAGGAAATATAACAAAGAGCAAAGATTTTTTTTTTAACTTACCGCTAAATAAATTTACTTGAGCATACATAGAAAGGTTTAGAAATGAATGTTCCTTAAATTAATTTTGATGGGGGATTGTCTCAACCCTTTTGATAAGTATAGCAACAATTAAAGGCCAATTACTCAAGGAATAAAGCACACATTTTTTACTACTTCAACTTTTATTTTATATGATGATGACCGGTTTCATTATTATTAATAACTGATAAAAGAATAGAACATTTTAGTGCTATTTATACAAAACAAAATAAAGCTATTAGTTCTTTCTCAGAAATAATTTCAAAAATTATTTTCCGATATTTTCATTTAACTGTTATAATATTATTAAAAGGTTGACTGTTTTTACACGTGTCATATTATATTTATTTAACTTCATGAAAAGCTTTTATTACGTAAATGTTAACATGTCAAAAAAGTTTTTTTGTATCTTATTTTTTTGTTATTTAACGCATTGATTATTCAAGTTTCTTTTCGTCTTCGTTATATTATAAGAGAAAATTTAAATAACAGTTTTTACAATCACTAAATATTAATATTTTTTGTAAAGTCGATCAAAATTATTGTTGCAAAACTATATTTCATGGTCTTTTAGGAAGTATTTTTAAAGGAAGGAGTTAAAATAAAACAAGTAAGTAATCAAAGATTATAAGTTTGTGATATTTTTTTATTCAGACCAAATATTTCATAAATACCGAAGGTCGAATTTGACATAAGCCCAAAACAAAAATAAAACATTTTTTTTACTGTTTTTATTTTGGTGTCAAAATTGGGTTACTAAATAATAAATCAATTAACGGTTTGTGTTTTCATCGTAAAACCACTTTTTTAAATTTAAATATTCATTTTTTGGGAAACTTCGAAAAGAGAGTTAATTTTATTATATGTAGGATATATTGAGATTCTAAAACTAGTTTTTGTGTAAGCCTTAGTCCATCATAAATTTTGGAATAGAAATATGTTATTTTTTCTATGGATTCGGCGATTACATTATGGATTTACACTTATAATATAACTTATTAAAATATATTACTTTGTTATTTTAGTACCTTTATACTTATAAATCTGTTCAGTTTCAATGAGACGCATTCTCAGACTATTTTTTAATCTTAAAAAGATTTTTTTAAGCAACTTAAAGTCTGACGATTTTGTACAAATAAGTACGAGTACAAAAATAGCTTTTTTTGAGTCGACAGTTATTGTATAAACATCCGTAAAATAATTGTTAGTTTATGTACTGAAATACCGGTATTTAGTATTTTAAAAACCGTATATTGATACAGGTACGAAATGCTGGAATCCCATGTTTATGTAATACCAATATTGCAATCTTTACTCGCAGTCTAGATTACATACAAAAATAAATGTGAAAATGTTTATGATATTTTTAAACATATTGTTGAGCGTGACTAGACATTAAATCTGTGCAGCAATATTTCGTTATAACCGCTTACTCACAATGAAGTTGACATAAATCATTGGGGGCAGCAGGTGTTACCAAGTGTGGTTTCCAGATGTCCGTTGCCGATACATTTGTCAGCATGCTTGACAAATTGATTGAATTACCACCCCTTCACACACCACATAATGCTCTTACTCAGGGGTGGCCAAGCCCATGCCTCGTTTTTCGGATAACATAAAAATGACAAAAAACTCTTTGATAAATATTAAAAATGTTATATAATAAAATCTGAACAAATATTATATATGTCATAAAATAAAAGCTATTTTTGAGTCCCCTAAAATTCGGAGGCCTCGATCGCGCGCTTCATTCGCTTATAGGGTAATCCGCTCTGGTAAAAAGTTAGAAAAAGTGCTTGAGTTGTATAACGCATCTGAACACATCAAAAAATTAGCGAATGGTTTGCAAAAGGTTAACCACAACAGTTTAACTATTGGAGAAAAGAAATCATCAAAATTTCTTGATGATGTTTTTTTATACACATAGATATATGAATTTTCTTGTTACTTCCTTGCAAAAAAATATTTATATTTTTTTAACATAACAAATTCTAATAATAAATTGAATTATCATACTCCACTATTTTTTCACAATTAATTCGTTAGCTAAATCAAAGGCAATTTTTTATGTAGAAGATTATTTTTTTTATTGAATGCCTTTCCACCAAGTATTGACAGTAAAGAACTTTAAAATGATATTACATAATATTATTTTGGCCTTAAGATGAAATAAAAGTCTCCTTTTGTGGTTTGGTTGGTAAGAGATGTGCCTTAGTAAGCATGGTCAAGGCCAGCCATACTCAACCTTTTTTCCTCCGGGCCGCATTCCGATTTTCTCTTCTCTACTTACAGTAAACAGTAAATATAACACATACTATACTGCACACATTTTTATGTATTATGATGTCAAAATAAACTATTTTATTTTATGTAAATATATACGTATTTATTTACATTTAAGTATTAATGTATCTTTCATAGTACAAAATAACAATGAACAACAAATAAAAAAAAGGTAAAAGGTACAAAAAAATACCAATCTATCCAAAATATTAAATCGTTTACTTAATAATTAATGTGAATTTTGATATCGAGTCAAACTATTTTTTTTAAATATTTGGTGACTATAATTATTTTGGGCCGCACATAAGAACTGCCGCATGTGGCCCGCGGGCCGCAGGTTGAGTATGGCTAGTCTGGGCTCTAGTAAGATAAACATTTAGAAGTTTTCTATATAATTTTGAGATTTTAGACATGGGTGTTTGTGATAACTCCTTTCCTCGAGTTGATTTCGTATATTTTCTAACCAAAATCTTTGGCGCGTTCGCGCTGTTGTGCCAATTATTTAAAACAAAATTTATATTTGTAAACAATATTCACCTATGTCGAATTCAAATAATAATTTGATTTGAAATAAGTTTTCTATTATATTATATTACATTTTATATAACTCAACATTCATTATTTTTTATTAGTCAATATTTTACAATTTTCACGATGTATTTGCCTGTAAATTGGGTTAACAGTTAACAATTAGTATGAACCTAAAACTATATTTTTCTTTAATAACATTTATATAAGTCTGACTACTACTTAATTAATTCCCTCTGCGATCATCTTCTCCGAGCCTTGCAAAGTAATTCCGAATTATGTTATTGCTTACCACAGTCAATCAACGCAAAATATGTGTAAATCGCATTGCTATCGGTAATTGGTATAACATCCTAAAATATATAAATATCAAAACTAATAAAATATAATATGTTCGATAAAATAGGCGGTAACTATGTGAAAGTTCATTTTTAATATAACGTGAAATTTAACAACTATTTTATTAAGTTATTCGATAGTCTGTGTGAGGTTGCCTCTTAAAGAGACAAAACTTGAGTCGCATTTTGTAACACAAGTGAAATAAAAAATATGTTTTTCTAAAATTAAACACTTTTAAAATTGTAAATATAACTTTGTTTTTCATAATTTTATCAAATAATTTGGAAACGGTAATTTCCTCACAGATGCTATTAAAAACTATACGTGACGTTTAATATATTGTCAGTATAGTGTGAACTATTCAGACCTTACTCATTTTTATCAGGACTTGAAATTGGAGCAGGATTGAAACATTTCTTGAATTTTATTTTAAAAATCTGTTACTTACCAACAGAATTTTTTGATACTTTGACATTAACGTCAGGTGATTTTTTTCTTTCTAATAAAGACTCTTTTTATATTTACGAGCATAATAAAATAATAATAAGAAAGTTTGCTTGCAAGGAATTCCTTTCATTTGGGAGTAATAAATTTCAGCGGCAAAGTCTATGGATAAAGTTTCACCTTCATTAAAATGATAGTCGCGTCGCTGAAGCGTACTCGGTGAGTTATTCGATTACACTTTTGAACAGTTTAATTAAACGTTTTACGGGGACGCCGAGCACACACGACGCCACCGGTTGACAATGAATGCCTGCCTGACAATCTATTAATAGTATTTTCAGTCAAATCACATAATCAAGTGCGGCTTAAGATTTTGTAGAATAGGCAAGCAACGTATTTTTATTATGAAGTTTCTTAATTCTTGACTGTTGGGTACTATTTGAAAATTTCAATTTCTTTGCAGACTAACCAAGTTCAATGCAAAATTAATCATTGACAAGTCGGTTTTATTGCCAGATTGTCATTCTATTCAAAAACGATAAATGGATTTTTCACTCTACATCTTTTATCATACGCCTTACTTCAAAACTATCTGAAACATAGAGTTTCGATTGAAAATCGATTTTCAATTACAATTATGTATGCAATAAAAACGGAAGAAAAACACAAACTATACAGAAACTCTGCCGAGAAACACTTTTCTTTTAATCTTCAAAATAAAACAACACACATGAATAAACACAACTTCCCGCCTGTGAATATATCATTAGAGGCAAGTGTGTGGCAGGAAGAAAACTCTGCTGTTTCCACAGGCTAGTTCAGTTTGTTTGTTTTACATTTCCGTCGACACCGACACGTTACCACAGAGCTTTGTCATGCAGGGAAGTTCTAAATATTGTTTCAGATAATTGCTTTTTTGACGGTGAACACAGATCTGCATAACGCTGGCGTTTTATAAATATTATGGAATTATTAAGTAATTCAACAATTAAATAATAAAACTTGTCACAGCAAATGTTTGCAGGTCAATTTGTTTAATGATTGAACAATTATTCTTACAAAAGCGCAATTTTCGAGCATTTAACAATGATAATTTATGTAAATAGGTCATTTATTTTTTGAGATCAGTTATTTGTAACATTTAACTTGATGTTCGTATTCGCCTAAGAAAATTATCGACTAAAATTATTTGATCATACCTTCAGATAACATTAACTGAAACAATCAACCTATAAGTCGAAAATTTGACGTGTTTTAAGTTATACCCGTATCTATGAAAATAAAGAAATATAAACAATCTTCTCTCAGTTACATATAAATACAACTAGAAATATCATTATATGATTTTGTCAACGTTTCAAAAAAATACTTAATTATTTACTAAAAACATGAAACAAATAATAATAACCACTTTTCTACAACTCAGTTTAAATGTGTTAAATCTTTGGTGAGCCATATCTCAAAACTATCATTTTCTAATTGTATCGGTATGGAACTAAGTCATCGATATATTATAGGTATCTTAGAAAAATTGTTTTTATTAAAGATTTTTTCGTCAAAATATTATGTAAATTTACCAAGATTAATGACGCAATACGTAACTAAGCACTTACATTTCAAACAAAATTTTAAAAAAACTGCATTGTTTTTAAGATAAAAAGTATTTCGCTATTGTAAAAAGCTTTCATGTAACTGGTAACATATATGTAGTATAACAAGACAAAGACTTGTCTCAGAATAAAAAAAAATAATTGCGTTGTTCTAAGATTCTTTTTTATTAATTTGAACATAGTCTTGATAAAATTGTGGAGTTTACACAAAATAATTTATAGAAACTTAAGGAAATATTTTTCCCTTTAGCTGTGTAAGAATATCAATGAAATGTCTTGCTAATATTATAATGCACCAAACAATGAAAGCTTACAACAATAAGTAAGGTTTTCCACGGAAAATCCACCCCATCGGACAGTTTCCCAGACAAAGAGACGGTGGATTTGCATTTTCCGGCACGCCGTCATGCTTTCGAATCCTTACAATGGTACTTTTTTTTACCGTGAGGAAACTCATACCACAATATAATAACGCAAAACAAACATTAACTTACGTTTTGCTTTTACTTTCCAATCGTCTCAATTTATTAAAATATAATATCAAACACTGTACAGAGGAGTGTATATTACACATTGTGAAAAAATAATGTTCTGTACTTAGTCTCCATTTTGTTTGTTTTTATAAAAAGGCTGCACCAAGTGAGAATTTTTAATTGATAAATTAAAACAACTCTTAAGGGTATTTGAGATCAATTCGGTGGTAGCTTTGTGGAAGTTCATTTTAATATAAAATAACTTAGATTATTCCACGTATTGAATCATCTAAGTTATTGTGTGGAATAAATAATACAATACGTGGAATAATCTAAGTTATTTTATATTTTATCATAAGGGTATTATTCAAACTAGTGAGAGAGAATATCATTGACATACCCTACAGCAAGGGTTCTTAACCCCGTGCCCGCGAGCGCATGTGCTCCCTCGGTAAAGTATCAAATACAATTTAAAACATATATCTATTTATATTTTTTAATAACATTATTTATTGAAATCGCAAAAATATAATCATATCCATGTTATTTTACGAATAAGTTTGAATTCCACTGTCAGTGCACTTGTTTATGTGCGTATTTTTTTTGCTGGCACATAGCTGGCAGATATAAATAAGATGGTTAAGTAGGAGAAAAGCTCATATTAGTCGAATTTTTGATTTTCTGGGAGAGATTAAAACATTTTTTCATTTCAAAAGGTCAAATATTCAAACAATCAGATAACCATACTTGGATGATGGACTTGGCGTTTTTGAATGATATTTTCGAAAAAATAAACAATTTAAATCTTGAACTTCAGGGAAAAATAAAGATATAGCAGAAATGATTCGTTCTATAAGAGCCATCAAAGCTAAAATACAGTTTTGGATAAACATTTTTTTCTAAAAATTCTATTGTACATTTTCCAAGGATGAAAAAAGTTATTGGTGAAAATATTGTTGACGTAAAATTATTTTTTACTCATCTTTAGACACTTTTAGAGCAATTTGAAAATAGATTCCAGCAATTTTCTATAGTCAAACCGCTGGCTACATTTTTTTTAAATCCTTTCAATACAGACATAACCAAAATTGCTAATTCCATGGCGTAAATTCTTCAAGAAGGCACACCAAAAATTGAAGAAGAAATTTTAGATATACAAAATGACATCTTAAAATCGAACGGGCTAACTGAAAACATTTTAAATTAAGCTAACCATAAAAAATACTCAGTACAAATTGAATCCTGTATTTTTCCACATATTTATTCGAATCTTTATTTTCCACCATGAACATAATAAAATCAAATACAAGATCTCGACTTACCAATACCAACCTTAATATTTTTTTACGATTTGAAAAGTTAGTAAGTGAAATGCAATGTCAAGGATCGCACTAAATGTGCTAGCTTTGTTATTTTTATGATTTAAATAAATGCATAATGTTCCGATTTATAATACATAATTTAGTAACGATATAATTAATTTAAAGCTGTTAATTAAATTAAATTAAAGTTTATGTTAATACATAAATATATACTACTTTTTAATAATATGTACATATGTATAATATGTAAATCTTGTTTTTTCTGGATTTTCTGGATTGGAAATCTGGCCTACTCCCGTCACTCTTCTCCTAAATTTCAAGTGCGCCCGTCACCGCAATAAGGTTAAGAACCCCTGCCCTACAGTTTAATAAGACATATTTCAAAACTTTTTATTATAAAATACTCTCGTTGGCAGTGTCACTTTTCACGTTCACCCAATTTGCTGATAGAGAAATAGTATATGTGTTCTTTACATTACAGATGTAAAGGATCTGACACTTTTACCACTATATAAATATTTATATAAAAAAAAGACTTGTTAGAAATCGGTCCCGATTTTTAAATTAATTATGTGGAGTTACTTCAACACTCTTCTTACAATTTAAAGCTGTATATCTTGTCATCTTGACGCTATCAAACGAAAAAATGCATATATCAGTCGCACTATAAGAAATACAAATTACTTTTTTGAAAATTCTCCAAAAACTTTTGACAGCAGACGATATCACAGAACGAAGAATTCAACAAGGTTAAAATTTCAATTAAAATGTTTTTTTTTAAATTGACATTTAATATCTAATGATTTTTCGTAAAACATTTTAATGACTACTCGTTAGCAAAGTTTTAAATGGACTTGAAACTTTTCAGCCGACATCAAATATTTACAGAAAAGTTACAAAGCGATAAATTTTCGCACTTAAACACGACTGCACAATTTGTCTTTCAAATCAAACAAAATCTCTTCAATTATAACAGCTAGGCGGTTTGGTCATTAATCTAAAAATTCATTTCACAAGCTAAAATGCAGACACCTTATATACTTAAAAAAGAACTGTTTTTCAAATATATTTGTTATAGAATATAAAACATGTTATACTTATTTAAGGTAAACTAAACAGTTAGTGAAGTAATTAAATTTTGGCTACACTGCATTTCCACTTGAAGCTTTTACTTGTGGAATCACCTGGGAGCGCAGGATTTACATAGGCGAGTGCTTTTTCAAATTAAGCTCCGACAAATGTTAACCCTGCATGCCAAATGTCTTGTAGGTGTACATTTTTTTAACTAATAACAACTAATCAAATACAGGCGGCCATCTACTTTCGCACAATTCGCTATTTTGCACATTTTTTAATTTCCACCACGAATTGACGGCTACCGTGTTAAAATTTATATATTTTCCTTCAAAGATATGAATGTCCAAGATATATTTATTCTATCGCACCCATTCAACCCTCAAATTTTAAGCCAGACGAACGATATAAACGAACCACTAGCTGTGTCTTGTCCTATTCCTATCATTGCAATTACTAATTCTCTCATTACTAAATCTCTCAAAGATTGAAAAAAAATATTAAGTGACAGAAACAATTTTCGTCGATCAATTTAAATATGTCGAGATAAATTTCGTTAGCAATCCATATAATCTACATGAAGTAGACACAATGATAAAATATATATACCATCTATGTATTCCCAAATTGATAAGTAAATACATTTCTTATACAATATATTTTATATTGATTTATACACAAAAGCAATGCCGCATTATAACTATTTTTTTCACTTACTTTGTACTTGATCTATAAAAAGGTTTTTAAGAGAGAAACGATTTCTTAACGTATTAAGAGTCCACTTTAATTCAAATTCACTGTGCATCAAGTTGTCAACATGGAGTGGGGTTAATAAAAACACAATATTCCTTTGTACTTTACTCCACTTTATTTAAAACTTCAGTACCGGTTTCGCTCATTGCGAGCATTGTCAACTGATACACGGTAGGTGTCAGTACAAAGGAATGTTGTGTTTTTATTAATATAATGCCTTTCTACCAAGTATTGACAGTGAACACCTAAAAGTGATGGAGAGGGGTGTTCAAAAGGGCCGTACCACCGTGATTGCGCAGCATAAGATGGGCAATGCACCAAGAGTGATTTTCATATTGTTGATGTTATGAGGGATCAGCCGGACTGCAAGAACTTCAAGAAGGATGAAAACAGTAAACGCCGGAACTTGACAAAATTTTCTCCACAAACAGTAAATATTAGCTGAAGAGATGAATGTTTCGATTACAAGCATATCTCGAATCATTAAATCAGACTTACAGATGGTGGCTTATCGTTGAAAAACCAGTCAAACATCAACAACATCCCATACATTTAATGACATACAATGCGCCGTAAAATAATACATATTATAGAGTACAATCAAAATCTGTCTAGTAAAAGTATTTCGAAAAAACCGTACAATTTAATTCGCATCTTATCAATCATTATAATATATCAAAAAATGTGTATCATAACAGGGTTAACATTTCTATATAATAAATGTTAATATGTTTCAGCGTCGCATTAAAGTTTTAACTTTTTGTGAGTGCAGTGGTAGAATTGTGTACTTTTTATGCTGACATTTAATCTACAATAAGTGGTTTGTTATTCTTTTTAATAGTAAATTACTTTTTGCAATACGCATTTTTTCATTTTAATAATTACTCTACGTTCCACAGCGTTATAAAAAGACTAGTTTGTCTTAACGAAAGCTTTGTAGTAACAAACTTGAACGCCTGAAGATACCGAAAGGCGAAACCCGGTTCGTTAGTGACAAAATCTGTGAGAACGTACATAGTTTGAATGATTCAAATTTTATATTCAAATTCCACCAAGCACTTTCAGTCTAAATCTTAAATTATAGTTTGATATTGTAAAAATTAGTTCTGATCTTAGTAAATAATGATGTATTAGTACAATAAAGAGTTTATTATTTTTTAATATAATGCCTTTCCATTAAGAATTGACAGCTTACACCCTAAAAGTGTAAAGTGTAGTGTCTAAAAAAAACACGATACAAGTTGTCAATCGAAGTCAATACGTAAAACACAAAAAACGTATTTAAATCCATTCCATAAACCGATTGGAAAAATAATTGTATAAATATTTCCATTCCAGAATTTTTTGACCACTTGGCTATGAGACCATTTTCAACATTGTAACTATTATAGCTTATCTTTTGTTATTTTTTCCAAAGCTAAACGTTTTCAGAAAGCTCTTTATTTCTTGAAGTGAAAGGCGTTTTTCCCATACCTTATTCTGTTTCTTTATGTTTTAACGATAAGTGTCTAAAGGCGTGTCTACTTGAAGTAAATTTAGCACCTTCTCACTTTCAGCAGTGTAAATATAAAGTGTTTTCGAAAATCTTCAAACTGACTTTTTTTCAAATATCAACGATGTGATGGAAAATTGAACCATATTGACTTTCTTTTCATTCAAAAAGATAATCTGTAATTTTTCTTCGATAGTTTTTAGATAAAACTTTTTTACAAATGGTTGATTTCAATAAAAATGTAAACAAATAATAAACATTAAAACTACATAGTGATGACAAACAATATTTGCGATTTGTGTGATATTTAAAAATTACATCGCTTAACTATAATTGATTTATATCAACAGTTTATTACAACAATGTAATTATCAATCGATGATGCTCATCATGAGTGCAACCAGTCCTGATCATATAATATAAAAGTGGAATTAGTACAAATGAATGTTTTATTTTTTTAATATAATGCTTTTTTGACAGTAAACACCTTAAAAGTGATCATTTAAGTGTAAATTTTAAAATCATATGGTACATTTATATTCTATATTTATTCCAGTGGTGCACAAACCACGGCCCGCGGGCCACATGTGGCCTGAAATAACAAGTACTTCATCACAAAATTTGTCATTGAATATGATAAAAATCTGTGTTAACAAAAATAACATAGTGACGATTAAAATTATAAACAAAAGTTTATAATTTTAATCGTCACTAATAGAGAACCTAATACTATTCTCAATTATTTAATATGATTATATTTTCACGGGTATACATTTGCGCTCGTAATTCATTTTTTTACAATGAGTACCGTCTGTGGTGTATGTTAAGTCTGTTTTTAGATTATTGTTTTCAAAAACCGATTTGTTTGTTGCTTAAAACATTTTCCAACCCCTTCTCAGCATCCATCGACGAGGCCGATTCATCATTGCAACTAGAATTGATTGATTTGCATAACAAAGATTAATTTGAATCAAAATATCACATATTTTCCATTATTTTGAAAATTACAAAAGTAGCGTCACTAAAACCACTATAACATGCGAACTATACTTCATTGTTATGAATTTTTTACACATATTATTTGAAGGTTGGTTCTTTCTAAAAATCAAATGTATTTGACAAGAGGAGAGTCACTTATTAATAGAGTTATTCGCTGCTGTCACTGTTGGTCACGAAATGTAATCGTTCGCAATTTTTTGAACTAACGTATTAAATTTTGCACGGACTCATTTGATGACATGCTGTTTTTCCTAGATTCTTGATCTGAGTCAATCATTATTACATTGTTTTGTTGATCGAACGAACAGTTTAAACTAATTTTTTTAAATACGTAAGTGTAAAATATTTTATTTTTAAATGCAGGTGTTTAGTTGGAATGTGTCTAAAACATATCCATATGTTTTTTTTAAGAAAAAAAATATATTTCCATCTTCGGTTTGTATTTAAAATGTTTGGACATCTGTAGTGCATTTATTTAACAGAGTAACTATCGGTGGTAAAATTTATGACCGAGAAACGTGCTTTTTAATGAATTGTATTTAAACAAGTTTTAGAGCAACATCACATCACTTCTTTAAGCCCAGGGTCATCATTTCTAACTTTTGAAAAAAAACATCTCACAACGAGTAAACCGCGTAAAAAAAGTAACGGTGTCGTCCAAAAAAATCACGTAAAATCAAAATCGCGTAAAAAGGATTGGGTGTATATCTTTATTTTTCAACACTTTTACCCTCTGCGACCCGCGAAAGATTAGAAAATTGGTAAAATGGCCCTTCGTTCAAAAATCGTGTGTACCACTGATTTATTCAATAAAACTTATTGTGTAAGACAAAAGTTTTATTTCAATATATAACACGTATTATTCATTTTTATTAAAAATGTGGCATCATTTTAGAAAAACTTGATGTATTCGTTACCCCTGCATTAAGGCGAATAAACCATATTAATTAAAACCGACTGTATTTTTTTAATCATTCCTGTTAAACTTTTATACTTGTATACCACCAGATTATTTTTGTAACTAAAAATAATTATAGTACATGGTCATCCTTTTAACAATCAATATGCTGAATAGACTAATAATTTTAATAAATGAGTCGGAGCCGGATTGGCCAACTCCGGAAAAAAACAGTTGACTCCACGACTCCCGACTCCGACTCCACAGTCCTGGTTTGAAGATTATGTATGTAATGTAATACTTAATATGTTTTCCGTGTGACTAAGGCAGGAAGGAAATTTCGCCAATTTATATGGGGATCGTTATAACCTTGATTCCTCCCTAGAGTCAATAAATTCGTCTTTATTGAAGAGCTCTCAGTATACGGATACTTAGTATCAACTTGATTTAAGTGGCTGAACTAGTCACACTTTTATTATTATTAATATTGTCTTTTTTTCAAGCACACTAGCGCATGGTTCAAAATCAGTCCCGTGCAGGTCTTCTCGGACCATGAATGTGAGCGGTAGACTCCTTTCTTCTGTGGATAGCGTTGTGGAAGGTGGCCATAAAACGTTGGCTGCATGTACACAACGGTTGATGGTGGAAAAACAACTTGTAAGGCAGGGGTAAATAATATTACCTCCTGCTTGCGTCCTGTAGAAAGAAATAAACAACTCCATTTTGTAATTTATAATTTAAGAATTTTAATCCATGTTTAGTTTACTCATGAATAGCGATATTTTTTCTTTAAAATTCATTGAAGAGGAGAAACATTATTGTAATTTATTACACAGGATGTGGAATAACAAAGTTTTCATATATAATTCTACATAATAAATCAACTTCCACAAAGGTGAGTACACAAAGTTTCTTTTCTAAATAAAAATGACCACTTGTTGCTATTTGTAAATGGTATCACATAATATTTTTAATGGATTTGGAGGTTACTTTGTGGAATTTTATTTTTAGCTCGATGGCTGCCACAGACGAGATATCTCTTAATTTTTTTCGTGCTTAACACGCCAGAGACGAGTTATCTCGTAAATAATTAATTAAATTAATAGTTGCAAATTATAGCCGGAGAGCTAGGTAAATTACCTACGGCAGCTAAAAGGCTAATAAGAAATTAAATTTGATATTTTTGATGACTTTGTCACTCAACTTGTTGTTGTATTCTATATGCTTCTTAAAGAGGCGAAACACGTGTCATATTTGTAGCACAACAAGAAAAGTAACACAGTTATCAAATTTAATTTTATATTGAATGTTCAAACATAAAAAATTACTGTTCAGTGTCATTTGCACCCAAAAGTTTTATCTCAACGACGCATCAACCTTACAAGAAAGCCTGCAAAAATATTACCAAAATAAATTCACGTTACGCCATCTCTGCTAAAAAAAAACCCACCTCTGTCATGTAGTTATTACTTGTTTAAAAATTGTCTGGCATATATCATAATGTGTTCAGAGAATATTAGTTTATGACAGGCCCGGATTACTTGTCATCTAATAAAAGAAGAATTCGGTATATTTGATATATGTAGTCTAGTTGTCACCATAGTTTTTAAGTTTAAATTGTCACGAAATAAACATAAGTATCAAAAAGCCAGCTTTTAATACTTAAAAAGAGTCAATTTTTTTTTAAAAATGTTTCCTGAACAATGACTTAAAATAGACATGGCATAATAACAGCTATTTTTTATATTCTTTTCTTGTAAATATATGTAGAAATTGATTATGTTCTGCTATGATGTGTGATGTCATTTTAAAAAAACATCTTAAGTTTTCCATAAAATAGCCGACTCCAACTAAAACACCTTTGGGTATTTATTATGGTTGCAAGAATGTGAGAAAGTTGACTTCAGATGAATTGCACAACAAAATACACAAATAACAGCAATATTTGATTCGCATAGCGAAGTTTATCTCATGATTGTTATTCAAAAAATAACATACTCATTTGTACTAATTTCCACTTTTATTTAATAAGATCAAGACCGGTTTCACTCATGACGGGTATCATTAACTGATTAAAGAATACAATGTTACAGTGTTATTTACATCAAACAAAATAAAGTGTAACAAACAATTGGTATTGAGACCTCTAAAATATTATGACGAAATTCATAAAAGATTAATTAAGCTTAAGTGGATAATAACGGTAAATTCAAAGATGATAATAAATTGTAAATTATTAAATTGTATTATCTTACAATTATATATAAAATTGTATTCTCTTATTAGTCGATAATGCTCGTCATAGGCAAAACCGGTAAAAATAAAAATCCACTCAATATGATACCCATTATTAATTAGCTCTTCTTTACTATGGAAAGCTTTTTTAATGTTTTATGTTTAAAAAGTTTTAAAAATATTTTTTGCATTAGAGCTTAAACCAATTCGCCAAATATTTTAAATTAGAAAGAAAGTTCATACAAGATAAACCCTATGAGAATGAGAGACGTTAGTCGAGATAAACACGAGGACAATTGACATCACAAACAACTCAGATCTCAAATATAAATTGAATAAAATCTAAAGTTATCATTGAGCTTACCGGTATTATAATTACAAATAAATACTTCAATAATTTAGATAAAAAAATAACATTCTTACATTTTAATCAGTATTATATATTTGAATCATTCAATTGTACATTTCCATACGTTTTATCACTAACGACAGGGCCTTCGCCTTTTGAAATGTTCAAAAGTTAAAATATTCAAATTATGTACTGAAATTTCATCAAGCACCTTTAGCAGAAATCTTAAACATGTTTGAAAAAATATTATCAAATTCCAAGGAGAGTTATTGTAAACACAAAAATAATTTTAGTAAAAACACAATATTCCTTTGTACTTCATTCCACTTTATTTAATATGTCAGGACCGGTTTCGCTCATTACGAGCATCGTCAACTGATAAGAAATATAATTTAATCATGCTATTTATACAAAAATGAACAGTTATAAACAACAATTGGCATTGAAAAGAAATTTCCAATTACATTAAAAGTGTTATTTAACAAAAAATTAAAATGTTTAACACATCTAACATATAATTAAAAATTCATCTCAGATTAATAAATTTAGAATGGCGATTGAAAGTAATTAAAACATTGTCAAAAATTTCCCAAAAAAAAAAAAACCCAAATTGTAATTATGTTTGTAATTACTTTCAATCGTTTGGAATATTGTGTTTTTACTAATATAATGCCTTTCCACCAAGTATTGACAGTGAACACCCTAAAAGTGAACAAAAATAATTATCGTCCTAAAACAGGTTTTTCATGTCAAAAACGGCTTTTAATCGTAATAATTTTACTCTTGATAGATAAAAATAAAAAAATGAAAAAACCATTTACATGAAACTACGATAAAATGATATTTTACTACAACGCGGCTCTTGGATCTAATTTGTATTTTTCTGCGAACTATCCTTACCAGGTGGCGTGTAAAAGGTAACGAATTCTCACAATCCATAATGTCCAGTGCTGAGTAAAACGAACATAATGAATAAAACGTACCTATTCTTGAAGATGCTACGCACTGCGCATCTATGGGCGTAATGCTTTCTTACTCCGGTCCCTTTATTTAGAGTCTAGCACAATGTGATGATATTTATCAAAGGAAGCACAACAAATATCATTAATCAGTTACACCGCACAGGCGGCATCCCTCATCCCTCATCCCTAACGCCTCCAGCTTTTGGGTTCACTTTACTCATTTCATTTTTTCTTCTACTCCCTCTTTTTATTTTGTGTTATTCTCTTATTCATTTTTCCCAAACATTTCCCAAACATAAAAAATATTGCGTCATTCAAATTTCCGAAAGATATGCTGAGTATGCACATTTTTTTTTTTTAAATAAAAATATTTAGTAGTTTCAATATATACAGGCGGCCCCCTGTGTGGTCGAGTGGTCAACATCGTTGGCTATCGCTACGGAGGGCACGGGCTCGAATCCCAGTACGGGCAGTTTTATAAATTGATTTTTCAATTGATTTATGAATTTCTGTTCAAAGACATGGATGTATGTGATGTCTTGAATTCCCCCCTCCCACCCATCCTATCCTATGAACGGGGCGTATCAAGAGCGATTAGCTAACCACTAGTCCTGTCCTAGCCCTTTCCTTCTATTCCTACTCTCTTTGGAAAAAGAGAGGTTGAGCAACTGAGTAACAAGCAGTTCTCGTAGAAACATTTCTGTTGAGATAAACTCCATTAGGAGTCCATATGCTCCATATTGGGAGCGGACATGGTAACAAAAAAACATATACCCCTCTTAGTACCCTGTAAAACTCACAATTAATTTATGGGTGTAGATTTTTTGTAATCATATTTTATTCCATTGTGAACCACATCTTAAAACCTGCCTGTTTTGAAAATATTAAAAATATACGGGTAAAGCTAAGACAGAACTGAGTCGTCTGGTATCAGAGGTGGGCTGGAGGGGGGCTCGCCCGAGCCCCTTGTTAAAATTTGGCGCGGCCGGCGAGCCCCTTGTTAAGTTAAGAAAATCATTCGTTTAAGATCAAATCAGCACCTAACCGCAATTTATTTTAAATTGTGATACGAAACAGAAGACTTTGTTGCTAAGATAACCAACTAGCCGCAAAAAAGCCAGCGAGCCACGTCATATGCATCATCCATGGTATGAAGACATTTTGACTGAGATTTACCGAGCCCCTTGTTAACATATTACCAGCCCACCGCTGTCTGGTATCAAAAGCAGAACTGTTCCATACATGATTTATGGAACAGTTCTGCTTTTGATACCGGACGACTCAACTAATGGTTACTTAATCTCCCTCGTTATTTTAAAATTGAAACGGGTGAAAGTAATTTTAAGACATCACAATCATTCATACCTTCAAACAGAAGATTGATAAAATTATGTCTGTACTGAAACATGAACGCGTGAGTTCCGTTACGGAAGGCAACGACGTTGACCACTGCGTCACGTACCCGACAAATAGCGAAACAAGTTAAAAAATAAAAAAAAACTCGTCGAAGAGTCTTCGGTAGATACATATCTACCGAAGACTTTTGCGTTGGGTATTTGGGGATGGTTGGCATGGAGATTAAAGAATTGATCAACTTTCTGTTGCTTCTAATATGATTATGAAGAAATGTAGTCAGTTATGACTGGATGAGGCAAGTGCAATGAATGAATTTTGTAGACACTTGAAATTCCATGCATCTTTCTGTTGTCTGGTGTAATTCCAGTGTAAATATGAATAGTGGAATTGAAAAATGATAAATTGTCAGGATAGAAAGCTAAACAATTGAGTAAGTATCATAAAAAAATGATATATTATCTACAAAGGAAGCGGATATGAATCATTGAAGTTTTCTTTCAATTAAAAAAACATGTTGTGACGGTTTAGACGCCACATTGTATGACCTAAAAGATACATTTCGTTTGTACATGGTGAAGAAATAAAGACGGTGACATTATTTAAAATAAAGCAAATCCAGTTTGATTCAAAGCTATGATACCCGCCCCGCCACTGAAATAATTAATCTTTCATCTTTACAGACAAGTAAATTATTTAAAATGTAATATATGTACAAATATTCATTTTTACAAGCCGCATAGATTTAATAACAAACATCATTTGTTTTGTGTGCTGACTGCTTAGCCTTCATTATGAATTAATATATAGACGATTTGATACAATATGTTTTTTTCTGCTTTAACTTTTCCGGTTCTAAGCTCAAGAAATGCGACCCCAATACCCACATTTTCTTAAATATCTGTTTTAATATGGGTGATACAATGTTTATAATTAAGGTATTCTTATATCATAGTTTTTTGGACCTTTTGTAGTTTATATAAATACGATAAGATAAGAGATAAGCGCCCGCTTATCAGCGATCGTTAGTAAGATAATAGGCTGAACGCCGCTAAGCAAAGCGCGCCAGTAGCACATTGACATTTGCATTGAAACGACGTATATTTTACGCGCAACTTAAAATATGATTATTTATTAAAAAACCACGGATTTTTATAAAAAAAATGTATGAGGAATGATGCAGATGGATATTTTAAAGCCCTAAAACTATTTATTTTTTTGAAATTCATAAGAATAAGGCCAATAATGAGGAAACCACTGGGGTCCTTAAAAGACCCCCATCGGCCGAAAAGTATTTTTCTAGTCTCCGAGCCGCGAGAGTTAACCATATTCGCTCCTTATGTTGAGCATGTGGCCGCCTCACGGCACCTCTATGTTCCATGCCATTGTTCCTCAGTTCCGACGAGTAAATAAATCCTATGGACAATAAATTATGTTTACAAAAAGTATACACCGGGGCGTATATTCATGATTCACCATACAAGTACTTGAATGTATCGTAATATCAAACACTTGAACTATGGAAATATATAATATATTATGAATTATCCAAATTGTCTACAAAACATTTTTTTTTTTTTTGGATATCAAATTTATGGAGCTTCGAGTACCAGGACGCACCAAGGTTCTTCCAGTCTCCTTCATCGATAAAGATTTTGAAAAATTGTAAATTGCATCCCCTTACCGTCGTTTGCAGACGGAAGGGCGCATCACTACAGAGATAAGAAGTTCACGGGAACTCCATATGCATTATTTTTCAAATCACATTCCATATGCTTCCTCCATACTAAATCCGTACATTTACACACACATGCGCATACATACATAGACACATACAGTACACAAATTGTTTTTAAACAAAGAGAGTCATTTTCGTGATGCTAAGTTCGTTCTAAAATTGACAATTTTAGACGACATAAGATCTATGGAGGGTCGTCGAGCAGGACTGCTCTGGGTCTAAAACGATTCTCAGGCAGTGTCTCGTCATAGTTGTGGAGATCAGAGATCGTTGGGTTAAAATGTTTTCCTACCTCGCTGTGAAACTTTTGTGATATTTCAGTCTACAAAACAATGAATGAATTGTGTAAATAAAATCATCAATTTATTGACGCCACAACAATATGTAACATCATTACATGTATCTTAAACTGAAGACCATTAACATGGTATAATATTCTCACAGGTGATATCTTCTTTAAATTCTTTGTCAAATCCATTTTGAACGACCCCTACGTACCCATGTTTTTTCAAATATTTAAGTTATTCGTGGAACTAGCTTCAATTGTTGATAAATATTTGGGGCTGCGATCGTGTAAATATAGGCTTCATTCGTAACTGAGTTAATGTGAAAAGTAATAATCAGTCACTTCGTGAAAGAACCATAAAACACTTCATAAAAAACCAAATCAGAGTAATATCTTTCATAAAATATAAACCACAATAAAATACTTCGTAAAAACCTAACAACCTAATAAAGCAATTCTGTACTGTGTGACATTTTACTAATTTATTAACAGCCCATTTGAAACTTCCTTTCGTTTTTGAATATTCGTGACCTCGTAGACGGATTTCTTTCGTAGCTTTTTAATACAAAGCTCGTGTTTATTTTGAAAACATTTATATGGGGTGAATTAATTCTAATTTGACGACTGGCTTTGAAAAAACCTTAAAGAAAGGGTGATTTTTGATAACAAATCTCTTTAATTTAACGGTATTTAAATTGTTTACAGCATTCCATTTTATTTAAACTTTTATCGTAAAAATTAATGTTTATGTAGGTACTTATATTTAGATACAAACTAAAGATTTTTACCAAAATTATCGTTTAATATTTTTAAAAAGTCTGAAACTTTTATACCATCGATTTTTAAATAAAAATGTCAATGGTATTGGCAGGTTTATAATCCACAAAATACACTCAAGTTTAGCTAGGTGAATAGCTTTTTTTCCCAACCTTTTTCTAAGCCTGAGTGTATTTTTTAAAGTCAATACTCGGTGGAAAGGCAAAAAAAATAGAACAATATTTTGCACTAATTTCAAGTTTATTTTATATGATCAGAATCTCATAATATCAATTTAATAAATTTGTAAAAATCCCATTTTTTATTTAGTAATGTTTAATTTATTCGTAAGTCTTGAGATTTTTTGTCTGATTTTGCTTCTTTAAGAGGCGAAACACGTGCCACAATTTGTATTAGGAGTATTAGGACAAGCGCAGTTACAAATTTATCAAATTTTGTTTTTTTAACAACTTCTTCATTTAAATGAATAACTGCATTTTTATTTATGTAACTATTCACAACGCAGCCAATAAAGAAATTAAAGTTCATTCACACCAGGCGAGCATTAAAATGCACGCCGCAGTAATATTTCATAAAATATCGCATCGAAAATGAGCGCTTTTTATTATTGGCAAACATTCGGATCCGAGCAAATCTATCTGCTGGCTTTGATGGCAAAATACAGCCATGTGATTTGTGATTTGTGTCGACGTACCGCTAAGCCCACAAGCACTTCTGATGGTCTAAAACTCGTTTGAAATGATTCATTACATTTTATTGTACTGTGAATGGTTAAATGGATAATGTATGCGCATACTGTAAATAATCATTTGCATATTTACGATTAGGTAGACGAATTTAATCAAAATTATGATACATTGCATACATATTTTTAAATAAAAGGCGTACAAAATTAATTTGAGTAATGAACTTACAAATAAATATAATTCTTGAATTTACTCACCATTCAAATCTGTAGCCATCCTCATGGGGTATTAAATTGCATTTCGCTTACAATGGTTTTAAGCTTAGTGATACATTTGTTTCTTATATAAACACGATACATTTATTTACTAAGTGTCAGTTCAAGTTCATTCGTGCACTTGAACGCCTGAAGATGCCGAAAGGCGAAATCCGGGTCGTTAGTGACAAAACTTGTGTGAAAGAACATAATTTGAACGATTCAAATTCAAGATTGAAATTCCACCAAGCACCTTCAGTCGAAATCTTAAATTGTATATTTTTATAAATTTACGTCAAAATCATAGTAAAGTAAAATACTGTAACTATTTAAGCAAAATAAAAAAACAAGGGGTCCGCGAAACTTCAAGCACTCCGTAGAAGGGTCCGTGGGAGCAAAAAGGTAACTTAGCACTGAGCTATATTATAAAGTATTTGTTTCTTTGGATACTAGGGAATCCAATCCCGAGCCAAAATGTTGATCCCGGGATTTCGGGATTAGAATTTTTTGATTCCGGGATCCCGGGACTGGTCCCGAAATCAGAATCATAAAAATACATTTTTCAAGAAATAAAAATTGATGATATTGGCCAAAAATAAATTAAACAGTTTATTCTATATTATATAACCAGTTGTGGGCTGCCAATACGTTACCAAGAGGCTCTCTTAATCTCAGCTATTTACCATGAACAGGTGAAGGAGTGGATTTTTTAATTGCTCGTAAAAAAATATGCGCCATAATTATTAAACGAACTTAACATTATACATTATGTAAAAATACGTAATATAATTTAAAATGATTAATATCGATAGCTGAAAAAAGTACCTACCTACTTCAGACTGCAAGAGTGAAGAGTTTTAAACTTGTCGTGTACATACATTCTTAATAGTTTTATTGGAGTAAATAGAAGTAGTTTAAATATTATTTTTAATTATGCCCGAAATACCAGAGTATCAATTGTTTTCCCATTTAGTCTAAGGTTTTGGTTTACGGTACAAAATTAATATTCATGAATAATAAATCACAATGTAGAGAACAAAGCGAAAAATAAATAAAATATATTGAAATGTGAAGCTTAAAAATAACAAACAATAAATATTGTCGTCAAATGCATTAAAATGTAGTTCACTAAAATGCGGTGAAGAAATTTAATATGCTTGGCATTAAATTACCTTTTCGACTGCAATAACTCGTATCGCAAAGAGTTTAAATTGTGCATCGTTTATTGCATATGCGTGAACTGCCGACTTGAAAACCAATACGTTTCTGATTTAAAATCAATCCCGAAAGTTTCGGGATCATGTTTTCTGATCCCGGGATTGAAATGTATCGAAAACTGTACGGGATTCCGGGATTGGATTCCGTAGTTGATACGTTAAATTAATAAGCAGGTTGATCTTCCATGGTATTCAATTATTCTAAGCCACTCATAGATGTAAAGCAGTTTTTAAATATTCGATACAACATATAAAGCATGATGTATTGATTTATGAAAACGTTATTTAATAGAATTTTCGAGGGCTTCCTTATTATCTTTCTGGTAAAATTTAATATCTTGTGAAATTGTAATTAAAACCTATTCCCAAATTGGATTTTATTTTATTTTTTACGGTTAGTAGTATTTTTGATACAAAATGAAAGCAACAAGTTTATGTTTTCTTTACATCGGAAAACTGTTAAACAATTAAATTTAATATTATTGCTTATAAAAGCAAAGTTTTTTCTATCGATACTAAATATATTTAATGAAATTTTTATTTTAATATTTAACGCGTTGAAATTGAATATTACAGAATCAAAAAAACATGCGGCCCAATAACAAAGTGCCTAGAAAAATGATCAACTAAGTGAGCTGTAAATTTGCTTCTTAATATATTATATTACCGGTCTTTAGACAAGTGGTAAAAGTTTTAGGATTTTTTCCAAACTGGTTGCGTGGTCAACAATTTGGAACCACAAAAGTATTTTTTTAACAATTGATTTACGGATTTGTATCTCAAATCACGAATGTCTGTGGAATGTTCAAATCTTCATACTTAAATCCTAGAAACAGAATGCTTAAAAAAATATTATCACATTTCTTGTCTTTATCATTTTACCTTTACGCTGTTTGAAATAGAGAGTTGGATCGACATCATAGCTGATAGTAGCAACACAACTTCTGTAGAGAATAGATACTTCTTTACATACATACATGTTCTCAAAATAGTGAGCGGGTCATATTTACAAGCTATCAAGTTGTGAAAGATGCTTAATAAGGTTTTTATGAATGTATGTACAAGAACACGTTTATGAATTGAAGTTTCACATACCTGCCAGAATTTATAATTTTGCTAATGTGTTTTTCATAACAATTTCGAAAATCCTATGAAATCGCGCAAGTTTTCACATTAAATTCGCTACGCATGGCTAACAAAATATTAACAATGGGTAAATTTCCGCAGGTGTTCACATACTTATAACTCGTGGGACTTAAGCAGACTGTGTGGAACTTTTGTAATAAAATTAGAGACAGATAATTGTGAAAAAGACACATACCGAATGTGAGGCAACTTTTTTTTTTTTCATTTGAATCACTACATTTTCTGCGTTACAACAAATTCTATAATATAAAGGTAAATAACGTAAAAAATTGTCGGGTTCGTGGCGCAACGGTCAACGTCTTTGGCTTCTGTGACGGATCTCACGGGCTTGAGTTCCAGTTCACTTATGTCCAACTTCTGAAAATCAAATTTTATATTGTCTTTACTGCTACATGGACACAGACTTCTCTGATCTTTAGAGCAAAGCTTTGAATTAGTTGGTAAGAACTAACTAAACCAAAAAGGGTAACTGAGTAAAAAATAATTATAAATGCTATTAAACTAACATATTTTATTTTAATTATATATGAAAAGCGTAATTGCCGCCTTTGTAGCCGAGTGGTCAGCATTGTTGGCTTCGGTTACGGAGGGCACGAGTTCCAATCTCAGTACGGACAGTTTTATACATTGATTTTTCAATCGATTTATGAATTTCTGTTCGAAGGCATGGATGTATGTGATGTCTTGAATTCCCCTCTCCCACCCAGCCTATCCTATGAATGGGGCGTATCGAGAGCGATTAGTTTACCACTAATCCTGTCCTAGCCCTATCCTTTATATCCCTACACTCTTTGGAAAAAGAGAGGTTGAGCAACTGAGTAACAAGCAGTTCTCGTAGAAACACTTCTGTTGAGATAACTTCCATTAGGAGTTCATATGCTCCACATTGGGAGCGAACATGGTAAAAAATATATATATATTAATCGAATTATATATAATCCATTTCATTTAGTTTTCAATCACAAAACGTGTTCGTGAATAAATATATTTCGATAACGTTGGTGAGAGGATCGATTACCGGCTCTGTCAAGAACAGTGATTCCCAAACTTATTATGCTCATGGACCCCTTTCAAATCGAAAACCGAACCATGGACCCCCAAGTAAAATAATAAATTTAGTTTTAATGCCTTGAATGGTGATTTTTTATTCTTGTCCGTTTCAAATGTGGAACATATGGTCCGTAACTGGGGTATGTCAACAGAAGATTTTCCTCGACAATTGTTTCTTACCTAGTTGCTCAACCTCTTTCTGTCAAAGAGAGCTAGGATAGAAGAATAAGGCTAGGACAGGACAAGTAGTTAACAAATATGAACTCTTATTTATTTTATTTTTTTATATTTGCCGTGGTTTGATATCACTTAAAACGGAATGATTCGCTGTAAATCGAATATCTGGTGGTGAGAATAAGTATACACATGGCTTCCCAAGCTATGTTATGCGGAACATCGGTACTACCAGGCAAGACGGAAAAAGACTTGTGTGCATGGCCGGCTCGTAGCGTGTATGCGCACAGGCCCACAGACGACGCACATAGATTTTAGCACTATCAACTCATTTAGTTCTAGTATTAAGAGGCACCTAATGCATTATAAAAAAATCAGACGGCCATATGCTCCATATTGTGAGCGGACATTCACAAAAAGTTTATAAAACTTATTAAATCTACAAAATTTATTAAGTATTTATTATTTTTAGTATTTACAAGAAATAAACAAACTAAATTCAGTAAATCTATGCTTTGTTAACCACTATTCCTATTCTAGCTCTTTCCTTATATCCCTACTCTCTTCGAAAATAAGAGGTTAAACAACTGGAATACAAATAGTTCTCGGAGAAAAAAAACATACGGTAATACCAGTCCACAATGGAACATCCTGCGACGTTCAGTATCTTTCACTCTTTAGTAAATCCCCTAGAGGGAAACACTAACAACGAGTCCTCGTTGCTACGTCTAAATCTGTTTACAATGTCTAACAAGTGATAAATTACATATACCAAATAAGTCTTTCTTGCATAATTTAAAATTTCGACTGAAGGTGCTTGGTGGAATTGCTTGCATATTGTTAAAATGCTAACAATGTGTTTACATTAAAAAATGAATTTTACATTAAACTATTGTAAACAATTCTACTAACCAATTCCTTGAATAGTATAATCTTAGAAAAGCCTTCACAAAGATAGGCTATCAACGATTTCTCATTTATAATATATCTTAGAAATGTCTGAGAGCGATAGACTAACAACAAGTCCTCGTTGCTTTGTGAAAGTCTTTTTTCTATGCCAAAAAAGCGATCAGATATATAAACCAAATATTGAACAACTGTACTCAACAACTCCTTGCATAATTTTATCTCAAAATTGGCATTGACTTACAACAAGTTCTCGTTGCTCTGTCAAAATCATTGTATTTTGTAAGTTGTACGATATAGAAAGCAAACAGTTAACTTAAAACTTAAAAAGTCAACCACTGACTGGCGTTGTCCACGCATCCCCAAATGACTTTAAATTTGTCACGGACCCCTTCAGTGGTTCCACGGACCCCTGGAGGTCCGTATGAACTCTTTGGGAACCACTGGTCAAGAAGCTCCGCAAATTGCTTAGTTTATACATATATTTTGTCATTATAATTTATAATTATATATTCTAAAAACATTTATTTTTCTTGGAATTATTTTATTTGGTATCTAAGCCCAAACACGTTTTTAAATAAAGGGTATTTTTCTAAAACAAATATGTGTATATTTAAATGCTCATGGAACCTTGACAGTATAAAAAGACTTTGTTTTACTCGAAGAGAAATTGTTTATTTATCTATTTTTAAACCATTATTTTAAGTTTTTTAATGAAATTCATTCAAATCGAAAAGAATATATATTATGTGAACGTTTTTAAATATAGTCTAATCAGACGTCAATCAAAATCGAATAACACACAATGATATCTGTTATATAAATAAAGTAAAGTATTTTGATCTCTTTTTGGCACGCGATTACAAAGATTAGTATTTCGTTTTGCTAAACTGCAATAATTAAAACGGTTTTTATTATTTTGAAGTAAATAGAGATGGAATAACAAATTAAAAATTATTTTTATGAAAAATTAAAACGATGCGATCTTTTATGACATAACTCACAGAAGTTTTTCAGTTGCCAAATTGTTCAGCAAAATTATGGTGTGCATTAATAAATCGTTAAATTAAAGGTTTTACAAGTATAATTTATTTTATGATATTTTTTTCAATTATTTAAATAAAAAAATGCTTTAAACTAAATAAATTATTCAGTTGCTCATAAAATCAGAAAGAATATAGTAATTATTTTTCGTATAAACATTTTTTTTATTCCATATCCGCTCCCTATACGGAGCATATGGTCACCACGAAGTTCCTTCATGACTCTCTATCCTCAGCCAGTCCCTCAGCCAGCTTCCTCCCAGGTCATCCCAGCGTTCCGCAACTCTGCTGAGTACATCCTGTGGATGGTCATCAGTGGCCTTCCACGACGCCGGTATCCATCCGGTTGGAAGAAGAGACAGGCAGGGTTCAGGCTCTCTTGAGGCATCCTTAACACGTGTCCAAGCCATGTCCACCGCCGCTTCTTTATTTTGGACGTAATAAGAGGCTGGTTAGTCCGCTCTCTAGTCTACGTATTCCTGACAAAGTCAGACCATTTCACTCCTAGCATTCGCCGCAGGCATCTGTTTTCGAAACATACCTTTGCTTATATTTTTTTGTGTGTGCCTTTTTTAATTAATAGAGAACTTTGCGGAGATAAAATACACTCCAATGAAGCAGACGTTTTCTTTAAACTTTTATTTTCTTTTAAATTCTACATCCACATCTCTCATTCGAGTTGATAATAACCGCGATGAGTGAAATAGGTCTTGATCTATTATAGAAGAAATAATGAGCAATTAGTAAAATATATATATTTTTTAATATAATGTTTTTAAATTAAGATTTCGACTGAAGGTGCTTGGTGGAATTTCAATATTAAATTTGAATCGTTCAAATTATGTACATTCACACAAATTTTGTCACTAACGACCCGGGTTTCGCCTTTCGGCATCTTCATGCGTTCAAGTGCACGGATGAACTTGAACTGACGCTTACCAAATGAATGCTCCGTGTTTATATAAGAAATAAATGCATCACTGAGTTTAAAGCCATTTCTGTCAAAAAGGATATACCCATGGGAATGCCCACAGATTTGAGTAGTGAGTAGTTTTAAGAATTATATTAATTTTGTTTGTAGGAAAAGGTTTTATGACTATATTTATATAGGGTATAAAAGCGGTGACCCAGGCATATTTAATATCTCATTTAAAATCGGAAGACTGTTTAATTGCGCTCTGTTTATTTCTAGAATTTACTGAAAAAAGAGCTTATAGGCGTCCGTATTTGGGTGAAACATTTTTATCCCTTGAACACGTGTCTTTCCAAAATTAAGTGATTAGCAAAAGTAGACGTGTCTTTTTTTCAATCTAAAGGCTGCCATGTGTTCTGATACTCTGGTCTTCAATGTCCTTTCGGTTTTCCCGATATAAAATTTTGTACAACAAAAGCATTGCAATCTATAAATCCCGGATTTATTTAAGTAGTGTATTCTATCTTTATTGTTAACTAATAATTTGCCTAAGGAGTTTTTACAATAAAAAGCTGGTCTAACACTATCAGCCAGCTGTTTTTTTTTTATTTTAAAACTTGTATTTCCTAAATAAATAATTCCACACCAATACCTAGTATGTGCTATGGTCCTTTGACAATTTACATTTAAATAACATTTTTTCTGCTAGTTTACTTTGTGTTTGGTAAACTGAGGTTGATGGATAGTTTTGAACACTTTCTTGTTCAGCAGTAATGTTTTTTGCTGTTCCTCTCATTCACTGTGGCCCTGGTTTTATCTACAGGTCGTTTTTCTTAAAATAATTCACCAAACGATAAATAGCGGGGTTTTATGACACATATTTTTTACCCAAAATTTCACGTAGTTTTCTAATCGTCACAATAATTGATGATTGACTTTGATAAAATGTTGTTATCATTAAAAACCGTTGATTTATCGAATAGGTTTCCATAATAAATTGTCCACGTCTATGGTATGAACGTTAAAAATACATGTTTGCTAAAATAAACAAAGTAGTAAACCTTCCTGTACAACGACTTTCCACCAATAATTGATAGTAAACACCTTTATGATCGTTCCTTTACTTTTTGACTTCTACTCAGTATTTGTTGCCCTGACGACCTCAGTCAATCTTGAATATAAAATTAGTGTAGTAGTAGTCGGTTGTTATGAATAGTTTACCTTAATTAAATTACTTAATAGTTTGTTAATTACATCTTAATTAGTCACTTATGTTAATTACATCTTAAGGAAAAGTCTAGCCGTTGGATTCTGTAGAGTAAAAACATAATTTTGATCACGAATAGCTTCGCAAGAATATATAATGATTTGATTTTAAAATTAGATATTCTTGTGAAATAACTTAACGAATGTCGAAATTCAATAGTTTCAGTAATGTGACATTATTTTACTTTCTTTTCTAATATAAATAAAATAAACTTTGCATGAAGGTTGCCTGTCAACACAACATTCAAGGACCTCGAACCTCACTACAAGTTTGTTTTGCAGTAGTTGAATTTTGTTTCCAAACATATTATAAGTAATTCATTTAAAATGGAAATCAACTTCAACCCATTTCCCATGGCGTGCAAGCCGTTGCATTCAGAATACAACAACAGTCGCACCGACGTACCTCCTCATCTAACTCTCGGTTGAATTCAGTTGAATAGAATTGAATATTGAACGAGCGCATTGTCCGCTGAGCCTTGTGAAACTTGCATAAATCAAGCTGACCAAACTGGGCACAGGGGAATAAAGTGGTTCTCTTAATGCACTATATGTAGACACTATTTCTGTGATCCTTTCAATTCATTGAAATGTATTCCTTTTAAAAAAATGCGCATCATCAATCATGATTAATGTTGCATCCATTTTTTTTCTGACTAGTTAAACACCCGGCAACATATTTATTTCGGTTTATACGAGACTAAAATCAAAAAACTATCTTTTCACATTCCTGCTGAGTTTCTAAGGAATCATTGACTTGAAAAAAAGAACTCTAAAGCGTTCCAGTAATAATATTACTGGTGACACTAAAATGAGGCATATTTCAACAATATTATCTCAGATGTCTACATATTCCACATGGACTCGATTGTTTCAGAAAAATGTTTTTTTCAGTTTTAAAGTAAATTTACCCATAACTTTCGCTGTAATGAATGTATCAACTAACATCTGCAATTTCCTATGAAGCTCCACAATAATGATTAATGTTTGAAACTATTCTCGTACTTTTATGAAAAATGCAATTCTTACAATAAAGTTAAACGAATAATATCTTGAGACAAGCAAAAAAAGCAAGCACGAACAACATCCAATGTTGACATGGCATCAAAAGAAGGTTACCAAGGTTGGATTACAAAGGAATTGTCTACATTGAAATTTTATCACGCAACCAAAAGATCATTTCAATTGTGCATATTGAACAGCTAGCTCAGTTTTTTGTCAATAAAAACCAGAATTTTTATGAACATACATATATATGTAACTATGATGCTGTTGAAAAAAATGGGAAAAGGTTACTGTAAAAATGTAGAATGCATTTTTCGCTAAAAGCATTTAGTTCCTTCCGAAAATTTACTTTTATGTTAATTTCGTAAAAAAGTCCGTAAATATTTAGGTACAAATTTAATATATGATTTCGAAATGTTGTAGCGTTCTATTTTGATTAAAACAAAACAAATCACTCTTAAGGGTATTTTAACAATATCGCAATCTTCGCTCAAATTCATTTCAACCATTAATAATTCTCAACGAATCGTTACCTTAGGTTTACATTCCTATGTCCCATGTCAAATAAACAATGCATATTGCTATGATTTGGGTCAGCATGCATTTATTCTTAACCTTTTGTTTATCATTTTAAGCTTGCTGACGCTCTGCTCTGTCGAGAGAAACTCTTTTGGGATTTACAAAAGAAAAGATTTTGCTGTTGGTCGTTTTGTTTTCAGCACATATTCAGATCTAATCTCTGCACGCTTTGGTTTTTACAAAACGTAGACGCAAGTCAGTCGAAAAGAAGTTGTAGATATTTGAATTTTCCAGTTGAACAAAATGAAGCGTCAATTTAACATACGTTAACCAATTCGTAGATACGAGAATGTACACGCTATTTTACTTATGTCTTGAATTTAAGTTACTTTAATAGCTTTTTTTCGTTATTTTTATAAATATTTTTTAACCCGTCTAACAGTCGGTCAATAATTATTCTCATTTGCGTTATTAAACCCTCAAATAAATTTGTTCATACATTGATTTTACGATCGATTTATAAAAATTAAAAAAAATATCCTAGTTTATGGAATTGGCGATCTATACAGTGTTTCTGGCGAAGGCGTTTTTACATTGTTAACGTTCTTGGGGAGTTGCTGAAATGTGTATGCAATTGCGTAATTTCATTATACGTTGATGCAAACAGTCATTCATACCTGTCAATTCTTGATAGACGGCCGTTGTCATTTCTTTTTGCCATATTGTGCAAACTTTTCTGCATCTAATTATTTAAAAATATATTGACTCTTTATTAAAAGAATTCTGATTAGAAAAGTCTGATTTTGAAATTTCTCTTTTACTAACGTTGAACAATTGTATTGTGATTAATGAAACAACGGCTTTAAAAAAATACTTATCTTATATGACAGGTTTTGAATAGAAAAACTAAATGACTTTTCTTTAACATTTGATGAAAAACGACACCAAGAATGAGATGAGAACTATCTTGGCTTTTTGTTCCCGTAATTATTGGTCAAATTTTGTGGCGTTTAACTGCTGTGAGCTGTTCAAAACGCTTCAACAAATGTCGCCTATGTCACCTTTTTATTATCAAGCGAGAAAAAATATTGTATGTAATCCTTCTTTTTAGCTTAAAGAACTTAACGCGATAAGCTTTCCACTACCAAAAGTCGCAGTTTTAACTCCCCTTTGTATGATATTCGAATCACGTGTTCTCCAAAATACCTTCATACTACAAACATAACGATAAGATACACCCACATAAGCTTGGTGCTCTCGTAAATAGGTTCGAATCAAGAAAATGTAACGCCTTTCTTTAGAGAATTTGTACATTTCACGGGGTTTTACGTACCATATGCCCAAATTTTATGTGGCGAATAATTAACAAGATAATTCATTGTCACAGCTAGGTATTGCAATACCGAACGAATATATAAATACCGGTATTTTGATATTTCTTATTTAATACTATTGGTACTGAAAATATCAACACCAATATTACAAAAAAAATTCAAAGAATACGAAAAATAATATGAAAAATTCATTAAAAAAAAAAACAATTATTGTTCAAATGATTACTACTAGACAATTCGTATATGGCACTTTCTTCTTCGTATAAAATTTCATCTTTTCTACCGTCAGGATTTTTAAAAATACGTTTTAAAATTAATTTGTATGAAACAATAAAAACTAGTACCGACTAAGGTTGGAATATGTAGAAAATTACTATCTCAACTCACAATGTGTGTGGTAAAAACACTTCGAAGTTATCTCAACAGAAGTGTTTCTGTTTGTTACTCAGTTTTTTAACCGCTCTTTTCGAAAGAGATTATATATAGAAGGATACAGGGATAGTTGTTAACTAATCACTTTTGCTTCGATGTGGATTTTAGGATTGAGTATTTGAAAGGGAACTTTTACACATCACATACACCCATGCTTTAAAAAGAATTCCACACATTGACTAAAAGATATATTTATAAAACTGTTCGTACTGTAATGGAATTCGATAACGTTCAGTCTGAATTAACTTATATATTGATATTTTTACTGCATGATCCATTTCATATGTTTAGTATACAGTAAAACGTTCATTTAATAAACTAAGAAGAACTAAACGGGTGAATTTTACGGTCGTTATAAAACGGTTGAGTGTAGATTTAAAAATTTCATCAAACTATAAAGATTATCATGGTCAACATCTACGTTGATTTTTTGAAAAAAATATCACACTCAGATGAACACTGGCCAAGCCCCAGATACGTTTCTGCCCACACGATCACCTTTGTTGACCCTTTCAGTCCCGTGGGGTGCATTGCAATCATGCAAATCCTCTTCTGCTCTCACTCTGCAAACAAAACGAAACCTTTTTACGTGTTTGCATAAGAATTTGACTGTCGGGACTTAACCCGTTAGCGAGCACTCAATTTATCGATTCGAAAAAATTGCGATTGGCGTAACCCATTCGTTTCCTATGAATATTTATGACGCGTCGTTAAAAATACTCGAACGAAAAATTCGTAATATTATTCTTTACCGACGATTGCTATAGCACATGATTAAATTTATTTTTGAATATTTATTGGGTTCTGTATCGCAGCGGTTAGCGTTATTGGTTTCCGTGCCGGATCTCACGGGTTCGAGTCCCAGTACGAACAACATTTTTTTCGATCGATTTATCGATTTCTTTTCGAAGGCATGGGTGTTTTTAATATCTAAAAATTCTCTCCCAGCCTTCTGATCCTTATATAACTGAGAGTAGCGAGAGCGATTAGTTAACCACTAGTCCTCTCAAGATTCAGAGCATATTCTCTGGAATTGTCCGATTATGTCCGTAGAATGAGGTATATTGTTTTCATTATGTAGAAATAGCCATGATGGTCCTATCGGGCATCCAGATCTAGTTTCGTCTCCAAAAAATGTCTGTCAATTCAAAAAATTTGCCACATCTTTTGGAGAAAAAGTTTACCTTCCCTGCCTCTCACCATTCAATCCTTAATCACATCTGTTCCAAAGTTAAAAGTTATTTTATTAGTGCCATTAACTATCATTCTTGTTTATTATTATTTAATATTGTTTTACTTGTAGTTATACCTATTCTATGTATTTAATTAACCTTTATTAATATCTATAATATCTATATATTTTTAATTATTATTTATTGTTGCCTATCAAATTGTATTTAAAAAAATGTATCCTAACTGTATCATTGAGGAGATATCATTTTCGGTGTGATGCAGAAAGGAATAACAAGTTTATCGAATAAAAAAAAGTCCTGTCCTAGCTTTATCTTTCTATCCCCACTACTCTCTTCGGAAGAGTGGTTGAGCGACTGAGTAACAAACGGTTCTCGTAGAAAAAAACTTCTGTTGAGATGCCTCCATTAAGAGGCCATATGCTCCACATTGGGAGCGGACACGGATAAAAAATTTAACATGGTTTTCAAATTTTGAGTAGACTAATAACTAATAAATGATATTTACTTGCATGGTCAGTAAATATTATCTCATGAATATAATGCATCGAAATCCTCAGTTAATATTATTTTACCAAAAATGTCAGTGGCTAGTTTCAGAAAAAAAACTAGATGTCAGTAATTAAACAAATAATTAAATTTTACCCAACACTGTCAGTTTGAACTTTGTTAGATATTTAGAATTTAAAAAAAATGTTTGCAACTAGCAAATTACGCTGTGAATTAATAATAGACAAATAATATTTTGTCTTAGATGTACTAAAATAAACCCAATGATAGATTGGCTGGAAATTGGGAAAACGTCAATTATCTATCTGATAGTGGTTGAATACAACGAGGCAGTGGATCGCGCCTGACGCAAAAAGCTTTCCAAAGGCTTATTTACTGTGAAAGCTCATGTTGTTTGATATATACGTTTCGTTACAACGTCAACAAGTAGGCATTACGGCTGCGTAGCTTTAAAAGCTTTTTCTACTACATTTTTATCGTATTCAAATTACACTTAGCTTTGTTTTCTTTGGTTTGATTTTGAACGTCAACCAAACTGATTCTTTGAATAAATAATAACTTAAAAGTGTCATATAAAACCGGAGCTTAAAGATAATTGAAGTAACTTTAGATATTATAATAATTTATCAACATACTATTATTTTAACATTACTTTTTTGTGAAACAAATTACGTTAAAATCATACGGCACGCAATCAGAATTAACACATTATATTATATTATTTGTAATAGCCATTATTAAGGTTTGGAAAAAGTTTGAACTCCATTTTAATAAATTAAAACATGAATTCCACGACAATTATGTTTTATAGTGAATGTATATTATGACATCGCGTCATTGTTAAAACTAGCTTATATTGTTGTATTTATTAGGTTTTCTTGATTTTCATTTCATATCAATAGCACAAACTGTATTAAAAATTCAAGGAATTTTTAAAGTGAAATACAGATAACTTTTGTTCATCGCGATCGCTTTTTATTTAAAAAAAAAAACAGCATTTGTTTTATTTAATATTTAGTAGGTGTCATAAATCGGCAAGTTCAACAATGAATTAAGAAAACTGTACATCTATTAACTTAGTTTATCGTGAACTTTTACTTATCGCAACCATGTTTTAAGCGTGTCACTCGCGATCAACAGAAGGGGGTAACTTTTACTGAAAAGTATATAATGAAATAATATTTAATGTGATTTATAGATATATTTTGTGCTAAGAGCGTCTAGTATCGATTAAAAAGCGTATCACAAAAGTATTCTTTTATCACCAATACATGTACCAGAATGGTATTATTTTGATCTGACGTTTTTACTTCTACCTTTCACAAACTTATGAAATATCCCCTCTGTAACTGCACAATTTTATATAAAATACTACAGTAACATAAATTAGTTTTCAAATAAAATAAAATAAATAAACATCTGACATAACTTAATAATTCAAGACTTCGACTGAAGGTGCTTGGTGGAATTTCAATATTGAATTTGAATCGTTCAAATTATGTACATTCACATAAGTTTTGTCAATAACAACCCGGGTTTCGCCTTTCAGCATCTTCAGGCGTTGAAACCCACGGATGAACTTTAACTGACGCTTAATGAATAAATGTATCATATTTATATAAGAAAAAAATGTATCACTAAGTTTTAAGCGATTGCTGGCGAAATGAAATAACCCATTTGAATGGTGAGTAATTTCAAGAATTATATTTATTTTGTTTGCTAGAAAATTTATACTTATATTTACTTACATATTATAAGATAAAAGATTTGGCGGATTTACATGCTCATTTAAAAATGTTAAACTATTTAACTGTGCCCTATGAAATTATAAAAATAAATAATTGATGTACAATCGTGTCTGGATGTATCATTTGTTAATTGGGTGCACTACATTTAATGGTCCTGCATGCGAGTTAGTAAAATTTTCCAGTCGTTTTCGACGGGCTCGAATCCTCGTATGGGCATTTTCAAATACAGATTTTTTATTGATCAGCGAATTTATATTCCAAGCCATGATTTTTTTTCGTGCCAACATTTTTTTCCTTTGGTCGAATCATTAACACCTGGTGTTATGAAAGCACTCTTCATATACTTATCTCGTTCTTCCATTTTTACTCACTCCAAAAAATTGAGGTTGAGCGGCCTAATAACAACCCGTTCTCGTTAAGCTTGTTATGTCGAGATACTTCAAATAAGGAGTGGATATCGTAAAAAATGTGATAGATAGTTTTTTCATTATTTGTTAAAAGTAAACTTATTAACAGGAAATAAAACTATTCAAAAAAACTTCAATTATTCGTGGCAAGCAGTGCAAAATTAAAGAAACGCTTTAAAAAGTATTTTGCGCAATTTTATTGTAAAAGGAAATATTTATATACAATTCATATTGTAAAACGATTTATTTGCATCGCTTCGGAGTGAATATCTATTAAAAAACTTTTTCAATTTCATCTTTTTGACAATCCGAATCCTTCTTGAAGCCTGATTTACAGCCACTATCCGGCAAGTGTAGGTAAAATACTTCAAAAACCGTTTGGAAATCCTCAACTTTTTTACCTGCGTTAGTGTGTGCTAGTTTTATTTATATATTTAAATTCTTGCGAGAATAAAAATAAATCATCTCATATATTTTATCGTACCGTTTCCTTCACAGGATATGTTTAATTTAGATATATTTGTCAAAGAAATTCTGTCATATAATATATTTACCATATTTTTGTGTCATTCAAGATTTATTATGAGATTTACTGTACAATATTTTCTTTTTGTGTTGCTATATTCGTTCCGTCGCTTCGTACGCTTCGAAGATTTTCTGTCACTCGCCAGTCGCCCTGCTTCCTCTCTTTCTCCCAGCATCATTCAGTTCCACCGAAAACAACCAATTGATAGTTACCGTTGTTGTCCAATAAGCCAGAATGTCAATGGTCAAAATAAGAGGCATGCAGGTTTGAGGACTACGCAGCACACGACCGTCCTGCACCCAAAACCGCTGACGTACCGGTGCTTTGCCTTATCCGCTCTCTAATTTTAGTTCCTCGCGAAATCAAACCAACTGAACCCCAATATTTGACGCAATTGTCTTTTCTCTGAGCTCAATATTAACTAGGTAATATATTGTTGTCATCTGCTGTGATTCGTCACCGTAAAAACCACTGTTAGAAGGCAAGCATTAGTGGAATAACTGGAACGACATTTAGTGTCTACCGTGTACAACTTCATATTTTCGATTAATTCGGCGGTTACTTAGTGGAATATAATTTTTTATATTAAGTTACATTTGACACCTTTGGTATTCCACTTTTAATGTTACAAAATGTGACACGTGCTTCAATTTCGTTTCTATCCAGTATTCTTATTGCTAGAGTTTGATTGAAAATTTTAGTGATAGAAAACAACTTTATCTATCAATTATGCGTAAAAAAAAGAAACAGAATATGATGCGAAAACAATTTAAAATATAATGTTTTTTTGAAAAACCTTTTAATTATATTTCAATTACCTTCATCACAAAACATTTTGTAACACAATTAATCTTTCGTTATTCGAGAATTTATTTTTTATTGAAACTTCACAAACAACATTATGAGTTCGAGGAACGTCATAATAATAATGTCTAGCACAGTTTTCAACATTTAAAAAATAAAGTTTTTTTATGTTTTAGATTTTAATTTCGAAATGTGTTAGTGGTTTATATATGATAGCTATGAACCTGAAAATTTAGCTTCTAGAATGAAATGGCAACGCAAGCTTATGACAGATTAAAATAACATTAAAAAATAGTGAACTGGCATTATTTCTTTAGAATAACATAAATCTTACTACATTTAGTTGAATTCGAAGGAAACACGTATAATTTTATTTTCGGATTTTTTATTTTGACAATGACTGACTCTTGACAATGAATGAATTGATTCAAGTATTTTATAAAATAAATTGAGTTTTATTATATTATTAATCTTGCAACTAAGTCAAATATTAACTACATTAGTAAATCTCATATCGAATCGAATTATTTGACGATTGGGGATTTATTATTAATACATTTTTATGACAACTTCAATGCCTCAAATATATGTGATTTTATAAGTTTGTTAATATTCAAAAACGTGCAGTCTGTCACGAACACACTCAAGAGGTCTTATTTCACAAATATTCTCTGCGCTTAAAATTATAACTGACGAGGTATGAGGTCAATGTGTGTTGTTTGTAAAACTGGTGTTAATTATCAACATGGCTGACGGTGTAGCGTGATGGTTTGATATCGTCTGCTCTTTTAAAGTTTGTAATAAACCAATAAGGACTTTTTTTCAAATACTTTTAAAATCTTTTTGATAATTTTATTTATTTGGTGGTTTACATCATGATTTACCTTTTTCTTAATTTTGAGAATAATTTATTTATTTCAGGTATTCATTTTTGAGCTCTCCTCTGTTGTAAAAATTGAAACAAGCTGCATGCCATGATTATATTTTCATGTGTATTTTAAAAACGATCTTTTTTTTAATTTGTTTAGTCCAAACTTTGAAATTCTTATTTGTTTTCAATTTAACTCTCAATTAAATTGAAAGTCTATTTTCTTTAGACTAGCTTTATTCACTCAATTTGATTGCGATAAGGGAAAATCTTACTTCATTAGGAATCTTTTTCCCTCGGGTATGAATTTTAACCGTTGATTTTTTTAATAATCGTTCAAATAATCATTACTTTATGAGATATTGATCATGCAATATTAGGTATTTATTGAAATCAGAAAGAAAAACTTTGAAAATTTATTTTAATATTTGCCAATCTTTTAAGATGCGAGTGGAGAAATCCTTCTAGAAATTTCTTACTCGTTACGTAATCAAGGGTTATATTTACTAGATGAAAACATAAAAACATTAATTTAAAGATTGATTAATCTTTAAAATATCCGTAGGACATTGATGTACGATTTTTTAAATTTTACCAAATTTAATTTTGTTATCATTCGTCGCCTGCTGTGGCCCAGTTGGTTAGAGCTTGCTCTACCGATTCCGAAGGTCTGGGTTCGATTCCCGGTCAGATCACTGTGAATTCGAGAATTATTCAATTCAAAGTTGTGATCTAAGACTGGGTGTTTGCGATGTCAATTCACATCATTTCCTCTCCTACTATCCTTCTGATCTTTTAATAATTAGGTGTAGCAATAGCGATTAGCCAACCACTAGTCCTGTACTCACATTGAAAAAAGTGAATTTGAGCGACTGAGTAACAAACAGTTCTCGTAGAAAAACTTCTGTTGAGATACCTCTATTAGGAGGCCATATGCTCCACATTGGGAGTGGACATGAATAAAAAAAATCAGGTGGTAAACTTGCAATCATTTTACAGAATCCAAATTCTTACAGTTATTTAAAAATTATTGTGCATACATTTCTTTTAGGTAAGTTTTTTTTCTGTTTTATATTAGAAGTAAATAAATGTGGTATTTAAAACATATTTATATGAATTTCTACCATATGTTTATCTGATTTTAAAGATAAGGCGAGTGAGAGTATTCAACATATTTTTTATTAATCCTCAAAAATAATTATTCAACCCTATACTTGTTTCTTGTCTCTTTCTGAAAAGGGAGTTTTGGATTCAGTTTATAATCACATAATATATTTCAATATTTTATTTTACACATCTTTTGGCATAATATATATAAATAAAAATGTGTATATTGCATGTTTTACTGAGTAACCTGATGTGAGCGACTCACTTTTTATTTATATCGTACTGGAGCATTTTTTCTGAAAAATAACAATTTGATTATGCAATATGTAATAGATAGCTAAATTAAATTTTCTGTGCCAATCAAGTTTTCCACGTGATAAATTATATTGAAAACTGCAATAAAAAAGGGTGGAATCTTTCAAATCGCATTTTCAAACGTGCTTTTTGATTCATAATTCGTTCAAAAATATTTTTCAACATTTAATTTCGATTAAAAAATATATATGTTTCCATTGTGGTATACCACAGTATGCAAACAAAAAACAAAATTTGTATCAATGTAAACATTGAAATAATCAAAGTTATACATATGTTAAATAGTATTATATTTTACATAAAGTCCTTTGTAATATAAGAAATATATATGTAGATATTGTTAAAATAATAAAATTAATTCCAGCCTTCTGTTTTAAATCACAACCTATTTAAAAATATAAACAATGATAATTCACTTTTGTTAAGGGACGTCCGTCGGATTCTATCCATAGAATGTACTAGGTAGTGCTGATAGATGCTGGCATGTCATGGGAGGAAGCAAAGCATATAGCATTGGCCATATGCTCCACATAGGGAGCGAACATGATCAAAGAAGAAGTTAAGGGAACTTTTTTATAAAATTCTCTAATATTTGTCCCAAATAGTGTTGAAATAAAAATCGATTGAAAGATATAAAAGGCCTTTTTTATTATTTTATTGACATTGTTATAATAATATTATAATTGGCGTATGAATTTCGATCGGTCAATATTCCATTGTTTATTTCCGATCACTATCTTTAAACCGTACCCTAACTTCTAATATCTGAATTTATATCAATACCTCTAAATTTATATTGAGAGATGCAGAGAAAGCACATTAACTTAGCTTTCGATCTTTCAGTCGTTGTTCAATTCAATTCAAGGTTGGTTGCAAGAAATTCAAATATAACAGAGACTTTCAAATACACAAAAAAAAAACGATTTAAAAAGTGTGACTTTGGAGATTCGAGCACATTACTGTAAAAATTCATTATTTTACTATTTATATTTGATGCAAAAAATCCATCAAAAAACCTCAACCGGCATCTTAAAATATTAAAAATTTCCGCTTAGACGCACTCATATAAAAAATGAGGTAGCCATTTCACATAGATCGAGAGATTTAAAAAAAAATGTTTATTTATTTTTTCCATGTCTGTAAATTGCATATTTTTTTTTTTTTTAAATAGTTTGAAGTACTTTTTTTCCATTTCTACTCCCAATGTGGAGCATATGGACTCCTAATAGAGTTTATCTCAACAGAAATGTTTCGACGAGAACTGCGTGTTACTCAGTTGCTCAACCTCTCTTTTTTTTAAAAGAGAGTAGGAATAGAAGGATAGGACTATAACAGGATTAATCGCTCTCTATACACCCTGTTTTTATGATTAAGTGGGTGGGAGGGGCCAATTCAAGACATCTCAAACATCCATGTATTCGAACAGAAATTCACAAATCGATTGAAAAATCAATTTATAAAACATTCCATACTGGGATTTGAAACCACGACCTCCGTAATCGAAGCCAACGGCGTTGACCACTCGACTATTGTTATTAGTTGGTTTTTAATTTTTCACAATAAAACCATAAATTCTTCTCTGACGTAGATAACAGTAATTGCTTTTAAAGGGTTCATGATATATGTTTTATATCGCCGTATAAACAAGTCATTATCATTCAGTACGTCGTCTCTATTTATTGTGTATTTTATTGACATTTCAGCTCACGTATCGCTACATTTCGGAAACAAAATATTGCCATACATATGATTTAACTAAAAGCGAAGCTTCTCAATGCTTTGTTGAAGATATAAATACATCTCTTTATGTTACATATTAACATATTACTCGTGTAAATATATATGTACTTTTAAGCACATCACGAGTTCTAATTCTAGAACCTTTGTTCATCGATTTTTAATCTGAGTTGGTGATTCTGTCCAAAGTAATGGAAGTCTATAATATTTTAATTGAATTTAAAGATCTTGAAAACAAAGAGGAAAGACAGCTTTTCGTTAACTTCTAGGCTTTTCCTACCCTCAAGTATATTCTCGACTGATGTGGTTTTGGTATAAGAACTTTTCTTTAGAAGAATAAACCTACAATGTATAATTTTATCAAGAATTTTTTTAGTCATTTAGTTCAACTCAAACTGAAAATATGTCATTTAAACCATGTCCACTCTCAATGTGGAGCAAATGGGCCCCTAGAAGAGTTTGTCTCAAAAGCAATAGCTCTGTTCTTCTGTGTACTTCTGATGGTTTGCTGACGGCTCGCAAACTGTTTTCGAATTAGAATCTAATGCAAAGCTATGATCACATGGTTTGGATTGTGATTTTGACAGTTGGTTCTGTTCTTTTGCGTCAAAACCACATTCCAACCGTTTTCAAACCGTCAGAAACGGTTCATGCTCTAAAACGCTGATTGTTTTGGCGTACCAACCTCCAACTCCAGAATGGCGAGTTTTGTTCAATACGACAACTTAACCGACTAAATACCAAATGTCAAACTGACAGTTATATGTCACTGATGTATATTATATAAAAGTTTTATAAGTCAGATATTTAACATGATGTTAAATTTTTGGAACATTTGGCTTAAAAACATTGTTTTGTTTGACTTGAAAAGCATGAAGCATTATGTACATGACATCGCACAAAACCGATATTCGAGCGAAATTTTAATTTTTGCATCTGTCAGCAACAATGAATGACAAGGTTTCACACTCTTAATCTATACTTTAAATTTAGAGTATGGATTAGAATAAAATAATCGAATTATTATTGACAATAAAAAACATTGTGTTATCTTTGAGTGTGTATTCGCTGAAATAAGATGAAATGAAAACGAAAGAAAATCTGATAATATTAAAATAAGGTTATGTTTATACATAATTAGGTATGATTAATTTGTTTGACAACAATATTACGGTTTTTCACTATAACAAGATACTTTTAAAACTGTAGTACGTATTTGTCGTACAGTTTAACCTAAAATGGTTCACACAAATAGAATGTTCACACCAATTAAGTGAAAATGATATTTGTATTTCCCATTGACGTATTTCATCAAATACGATAATGTTCGAAATGACGAATAAGGTTTTAATAACACGAAAAAAAAACAATAAGTTATTTATGAAAAATCAAACATTTTCCATAGTTTTAAAAAGGCGTTTTTGCGAAGAATAACTGAATGTCGATAGTTAATTATTTTGATTTTGCCGCTTGTAAAAATCTAGTTACAGACCTAGAAATTGCTACTCTGAAAAAAACAATATATAATTATTTATTGTACTGGCAGCACAACAAAAATGTGCTGTTCTTTTGTGCCACTTTCAAACTGGGTTTGGCGGAATTCGGTTGGAATGCGGTTGGAATGTTGGTTTTGACGTTTGCGCATAAGAACAGACCAAATGTTTCTATTAGAACTGCTTACTATTAAGTTAAAAAACTTATTTTTGAGAAGAGATTTTGGGTCAATGAATAGTTGGCTTGTACAGAACTAGTGATTAGCTAATAGCATTTGCTGTGGCTCGTTTTTAGGGTAGGATGGGTTGGAGGAATTTTTGGTCATCACATGCATCCGTACAACATAAATATATAAACCAATTTATAAAAATGTCTGTGCTGTAATCTCCAAAGCTAACGATGTTGATTATCCGACCACTGACCAGGCATTAAAGGCATAAATTATAAAACGTAAAAATATTAAATGTTTTAAAAACACTTCTTTGAAGCAGGGTCAAAATAGTAAAATCAAAGACGTGACCTTACGACGGGGTACATGCTGGATGCGTAGCAGGTGGCCCTGGCTGTCCAATTATGTTCAAAACTGGCCTCCAGTCCAACCCTCAGCGAGTTATTACTAGAAAAAACACAAATAAAAGAAATTTATACCCTGGTTAAAATTATAGAAAAGGCAACATTTTTTATCTATTGCGTCATCCTTCATATAGGGCCACCACTTTTATTTCTACAGATATTTTTCAAATAATAACATTGAATTTGGCTGTTGAAATTAAGTAAAAATAAAAAATATTTAGTTAACTAATAATTATAGTTGATAAAATTTTTGAATCCACGCCATCGTCATAAGCCCGTGAGAATAACAATAACAATAAAATGTCTCTTTCTTTTATGCCAGAATTTATAACATGTACACAAAACTTAAATCAGTTTCAACATACATAGTTCTACGATGGTGTGAAACAAGATTCCTATAATTATTATAGATCTTATTTTATACCACTTTTAGGGTGTTCACTGTCAATACTTGGTGGAAAGGCATTATATTAGTAAAAACACAATATTCCTTTGTACTTCATTCCACTTTATTTAATATGTCAGGACCGGTTTCGCTCATTACGAGCATCGTCAACTGACGATGTTGACAATCATCAGTTGACATCAGTTGACGACATCAGTTGACGATGCTCGTAATGAGTGAAACCGGTCCTGACATATTAAATAAAGTGGAATGAAGTACAAAGGAATATTGTGTTTTTTCTTATTTTATAAACAGCGACTGAATAACAAAAACAAATTGAAACAAAAAAGAAGATTTATTAAGAGTCTTTAAAGGCCATATTAGGATTTGAAATTAAAACTAAACAATTGATATAATGTACAGTTTATTTGTCTCAAGATATAAACTTTGTTATGAGTCCATTTGCTCTACATTTGTAGTGAACCGTGTACAGAAGAGAAACAAGGTACGCTTTTTCCATAATATAAAAGAAAATTTACAGTAAAAAAAATATATAGGTGAATTATCTCTTTCGGAAGCTTGCAGTGGACAATGAATCAATTCTCTCGTTTTCTTCAATTTTCTGCTACGCTTCCACGGATGTCACGTTTTCCGGTGACTTCTTACCTGCCGCGTTATATAAATTATATTAATTTATATAACTCTGCCGAGTTATATAAACGAATGTTCTTTAATACCTATAAAATAGTAGATATAACACCTTTTAAGCAATATTTTCTGTTATATGAATGAATTATATAATACTAGCCGGTACCCGGCAAGCATTGCAATGCCACTCGAAGAAAGAAAGTGTTTGCATTTTAATTGTGTTTATTGAAGTGCACGCTTTCTTTTTCTGTCTGTTTGACGTTTGCTGCCGATTGTCTATGATACAAAACACACGCCACCTACTGTAATTTAATTTTACTATAACCTTCGCGCTAGTGCAAGCATACGTTGTCAAAATTAACTGTATGGCATACATACAAACATTGATTTTTATATATAAGACCTATAATCCTTCCCGGAAGTGCAAGCAAAAAGTTTGTCAAAGTTTTATTGCAATCGGATGAGCGGTGTGGCAACGCATAAAGTACGAACAAACAAACATTTATTTCCATAACTTTTCACGATTTGTTCCATTCTCTAATCATGATTGTGTGACTTTTGTTTCGTACGTTCAGTCTTTTTTCGTATTCGAAATTATTGTTCTATGATTACCGTTTCTAAAAAGATGAACCTGACTAAAAAATTACCTAAAACAGAATATCAAATAAATATAAATATTAAAAAACATAAATTAATGTTATTGTATTCTTATTACTATTAATAATCTGTAGTTTATGGGAACCTTAAAAATATGAATTCCAGAATATAAGATATTTATTTCTTCATCTACTCTTACGAAATAACTATCTACTCATCAAAATAACTACTATTTACAAAAGTAGAATCAGTATAGAATAATATTGTAGCACGGCTCATACTGATTTTTATATGGTCTGTCGGTCGCAATGAATATTTTAACAAATATATTTTGTTAAATTCGTTCAATTTCATCAACAACAGCAATTTCTGGGACAATGCAATAAAATAAAAGAACATTATATAACAGTCGATTGTTTCAAAATATTTTATACTGGACTCCCTTTTTACACGATTTCGAAAGAACACGGTGCTACATACCTTGCATGGACTTTCTTATATGCCTTGACACAGCTAATAGATTATTACCACATTCGAAAGACTTTGAAATCTACGAATATTTTATTTTTTCGACACTGTAAGTTAATTTTAATATGCCTATAATCTCCCCGGAAGTGCCAGATTAAAGATCGTCAAAGTTTTATCGCAATCGGACCTGTGGCATTCGAATCCATAGATACCAAAGTTTTTGCAAACATACAAAAATTCATTTATATATATATATATATACATATAAGATAAGATATAAGATTTGTTACAACCAACCTTTTATGTTTCTTCTCTAATAAGTGCTTTCTTAAGTACGAATTTTTCGCTATTTCGTACTTTTATTGTGTTACAAACTGTGACACGTGTTTCGTCTCTTTCAGAGGCATCCTCAGACAACTACTTTTTCAAATGCTTTCTTAAGTACGAATTTTTTGCTATTTCGTACGTAAGGCATTTGCAAAAGTAGTTGTCTAGGCATGCCTCTGAAAGAGGCGAAACACGTGTCACAGTTTGTAACACAATACGTGGAATAATCTAAGTTATTTTTTTTTATACTAAAATGAACTTCCACAAAGTTACCGCCGAATCCATCGAAAGTATATTCGATTAGAGTACTTCACGATGGGAGCGGATTTGATTTTTAAAAAACTAAATGTTAAGGGCGATAATTTAAAAGTGATAATAGTTATTATAAGCTTTATTAGGAGTGAATGTATTCAAAAGCGTTAAAAGCTATGCTGTCAAGTAAACAATATAGAAAAACGAATCGCATGTGTCCGTGCTTTTTCTTTTTGGTTTTTCAGTTTTCAGCTGACGTCAAGAGTGTTCAAGTCAGTCTGGAAAATACGCAAATTTATATGTTTTATTCATGTATTGGAGTGCTGTTTTACGATTCTAGACCTCTGCGTACAAATTTCAGATACTTTCGTCTTTTTTATACGTTTCGGATATGAATCTTTTTTACATGTATTCCAGGCTTTCGAGACGATAATAAAAGTATAGATATTATGATGTTTACTAGAAAGAAATTATATGAATAATTTCTTCTCGTTGCGTAATAAAAAAATATCCTTTTGTTTATCTAATCAGAATAATATTTTTACTCGATAATATACTTCACTAACACAATGTGAAAAAATTTTGGAATGCGTGTAGAATTACTTTTTTTACAAATCATTTTTATTCATTGTTTTAAGAAACCACAGAAAATTTATGATAACAAAAATCTAATGTCTATAAACTTTGACGAACAGAATATAGAGCATATTAATTGTATAGATTAATATTATAAAATTATGATGATTGCCAATTTTACATATATTATATGAAATTTTGTGTTTTCAAAAAGAAAAAAACGATAAAAAAGAAGCGATCATATTACTTAGAAGCACATAAAATAAGACAATACATTAAGTGGGTCACTAAAATTGCCCACTTCTATCGGGAGTGAATGAGAATTCGCAAAACTTCCGTAATAGAAACACGCTGGAAACAATATTTGAGATGTAAAATACGTAAATAGATGTAAATAAAGTAGTTCTTACGTGGTATTGGAAGTTAACAGGGTGATAAATTTGTTTTTTTTATTTTCCTTTTGTATAAAATCTTCCTGCCAACTTTTTGGCCAAATGGTTTTGAATTAAAACGATCGTTTTTATCAGCAAGACACATATATGTTTGTACATAATTCAATTTTAAAAATAAAAAGAAATATATAATTTATTTAACAGACACCAGATTTTGATATTTTTTAATTTTTCCAATCAACAAAGTATTTTTTTCAATAAATTTAAATAAAACATTATGTATTACATACTATTGAAATAATTTTAAAGTATTTATATTTGATCTATACAACGTATGTATAGATACACCTTATTTTTGTTTTACATACATACATCAACATAATATTAGTATTAACTTCTCACAGCCAAGTAAATCAAATATTATACAGTCGCAATTCAAATAAATCAAGCTTGATGTTGCATAAAATTGATTATTTGATTTGTTATTCTCATATATAAGTAAAAACAAAAGCACATTATATTCATGTATTTATATAGGTATACGGCATCACTTAAAAATAGTATTTAATACATTTTATTTTAATAAATATTTGAAATTTCATTTTAAATATGTAGTTTTAATCTAGAACACATTTTTTTATTAAACATACCCAAAAATCTATTTTTTCATTGTTCGGTAAATACCCGATACTAGAAAGAATTAAATTTGAATCGTTCAAATTATGTACACTCCCACAGATTTTGTCACTAACGACCCGGGTTTCGGGTGCACGGATGAACTTGAACGCCTGAAGATGCCGAAAGGCGAAACCCGGGTCGTTAGTGACAAAATCTGTGGGAGTGTACACTATTTGAACGATTCAAATTTAATATTGAAATTCCACCAAGCACCTTCAGTTGAAATCTTAAACTAGAAAGAATTATTTACGGTCGACCGGTAATTCAAATTTGACTGTAAATTTCAAGCCATTTTAAGCCAAGTCCACATCATATGCTCCATATTTGGGACACAAAAATTATCTTTATTTTTTTTTTTTTTTTCGAGCGTGAGTAATATTATAAATTTGGTTTCGAGCAGTAAAAAAGTGACACAATTTATATTATCATTTTATATTATTATACAACATTTTAGAATTAATAATATACACACTCAATCCTTTTTTGAATGTGCAAAAGTCACGACTGCAAAATTTTCAGAGGCATGATTAAACGTTTTCACTTCAACGATTTTTTTATAAAAATATTTGTCATTAGTATGCTGGGCGATATTTAAAAATAAGGAGTCAACTTTTTGTGTGAAATGGGACTATAAGTCACCTGGAGACTCGTTAAGGCTTTCACACGACTGTAAAAGCTACATTTAAATCGTTTTTCATGAGGCCAGAGAAGTGGAAACTAATTTATCTAGCAAAATAATTATACTACTTTGAAACGGAATTTATGACGCCTATGACTGCTGGTAAAATTTATTTTTTGTGGAAAAGTATTTTTCGAGTTCCTCTTATTAGACTGTTTTTAACTATGCACATCATAATCATTATGTTAACTTAAATTAACAAGATTATTAAATGTTGACTTTATTTAAGATCAATAAGTCGGTTTTATTAAGAAATTAAACACTTTTTTTACTAATTATATTTTTTTTCAATAAGTATTAGCACCAATTCAACTCATCGCGGGCACTATCAACTGATGAAAATATAAATCTGCACAAGGCCATGTCTCCATATCGGACCCCTTCTCGTTGGCCGATCCATGAGGCCAGGCCCCCCTTTTTTCTTATTTATTAAAACTTTTTTGTGAAATGAGCTGTTTAATTATTTAGTTTACTATGTTCTATAAAATACATACTTAATTATAAATTACTATTTTAAAATCATATATTTTAAATGCATTATTTATGCATCACGTTTATTTTTAAATTGAATGGCCCCCTCCTGGGACAATTTCTGGATACGTCACTCCTCTTTAACTACTAAATTTGTACAAAAAAGTGATTTGATTTTTAATATGATGCTTTTCCACCAAGAATAAAATTGCAAATGAATAAAGAAATGCATAAATTGTCAGTCAATGTTTTCGAATATGTAATTAAAACATGAATTTTCAAAATAGTGTAAATGTAACAAAAAAATGTACTCGTATTCTAAAAATAACTAAAAAATTATAACAACAATATACTTTCAGTTGTAACTTTTTGCTCTCGCAGATCATAAAAAAAGTGTTTAGTTTCGTCATAGATCATCGAAAGATTACACAGTGAGAAAGTATTTTATTTTCAAATATGTTTTACCATGTTTTTTTTCCAGAGTTGGGTTCTAAATAAGTATAATTTCAAATCAATTTGTCCGTTTTTGTATCAATATCCACAAACCTTTTAACTTTGTATGAGGGGGTAAATTACTTTACGATTTGAGTCTCCGACTACGCTATGGTTTAAAACCTAATATACATTTAAAAATAACTATTTTTCAACATTAAAAAATAAATAAAGCGGTCAAACATTTTTTTAGCACAAACTCTATATATTAACTATACATAGCTTAAAACAATTAACTCCACATATCACTTTGATGGTTCATTTTGTAATTTATAATAAAATTTAGCTTAAAATACTAAAAATCATGACGAAGCAGTAAAACAATAAAACATCAATATCTTTAATACACTTTGTTAAAGAAACCTTTTACAATATTACACGAATACAATATTTTTTTCAATACCAGAACAACTCTCGGGTTGCTACTAAATTATTCCTTTGAGATTTTTACTCTTCATTAATATCCGCCAAGAGCTTTCTCTGCAAGTAAAAACACCTGTTATTTATGACAATAATAATTATTTGGGAAAACATCTAGGAATATTAATCAATGTCACTTGTCAACGTCAAAATATTGTTTCAAGTTTTAACGCTATAGGCCTCGTGTAGTCTTTGACTCAATGTATGTATGGACGTCTAAAATGAAAATGTTTATTATGACAAAAATATGTGCTTATGTTTTTTCATTGGTGATCAATTTCAATCAAGTCATGTTTTGGGTGTAGTCGAAAAAAAACGAGCATTCCAACTCTTTTTTTATTAAATTAACTAGCCGGTACCCGGCAAGCGTTGCCACTCAAAGAAAAAAATTGTGTTTATTGAAGTTGTTTTGGATACACAATATGTTTTCTTTTTCCGTCTGGTGAGTATGCGAATAAATCAGAAGGTTTTCCAACGCGTGAGCAGGCGTCATACACCTGTCCATGTGAGAAGCATGGATTTTCAAAATTTAGTTAACATCATATTGAAATCCATACCATCAAATAAAACAGTGACGGCAAAAAATATATATTTTGTGACACCAAATTACTTTGTTTTATATTTAAATTTTATTTTGTAAAAAAAATATTTTTTACTGGATATTTTTTTCCTGCATTAGAAGCACACAACACAGTTTTTTCAAGTGAGCGAATAATTCTTTACAAGAACAATCGACTGTTTCCTTAACGGTGCACATCCTTTGGCACTATTCCGGCATAGGAAAAAAAAATCTTCCCGGCAACTTAAACATGTCCAAAAGGCTTGGAAGAATAATGTCTGCCCGGCAAGGGACATGTTATTTTAACGATTGCCAAAAACCTAGCTCCTATGTACTTGTAAAAATATAATTCAAATATAATATTATGCGATGCGCTTGTAATACATTTTCAATATAAGCTGTTTTGACTAAGGTTTTGTCAGTTTATTTATTTCTTTTTTTAAATAAGATGAAGAGATAAAGGTGAGATGAAAAATATGTTTTATTTATTTTTTCTGTATATCAGCGGTTGCCAAAATTTTGGGCTTCACGGACCACTCAAGTCACAATTTAAAATCTCGCAGAACGTTACCGTAATAATTCTTTGAAAAATTCTAACATATCGACTGTGGAAAGAAAAATGGACGTAACCCACAGTTTTTTTCGATAATCACAATTTATACAACTTGATACACATTCTTTTTAAAAGATATAAGCTGAAAATGCCAAATTAGTACCTAAATTTACCTTTTAAGTTTGAAAAAAGAAGAGTGTGTGAAAATTGCGATGAGGAAAAGACTTAAAAAAGCGTTTTTTTATATTTAATTTATATTAGACAAAGTCAATTAAAAACAACTTTGTCAGTCTCTTTGTTCTTAAAGGTTGTAGTTTTATAATTTGTCTTTGTCCTAAAATCCCCAAAATACGTTTTTTGTCTCTCCTGTAAAATGTGCTATGTGTGGGCTACATTCTTTTTCCTTTCCACTGTCGATATACGATAATGACCAGGAATTTGCATTTTCGTTTAATGATTTTTACACTTGTTTAATGATAACAAAATTATTTCACCACTATATGATCAGACAAATCGTTAACACCACCCTGTATCTTATATGGTCACTAAGGATTCTGTGTCCAGATGTCCCGGGACGAAGGTCCCGGGAAATTTTCCAAAAAAGTCCCGGAAATTGTGACTGTGATTTAAATTATAATTATGAGTTTTGAAAAAAATGCATTATATTCAGGCTAAATGATTGAAGTTCGGGGTTTTAACAAAATTAAGTATGCATATATAAAAGGGATTTGAAGATAAGTGAATGAAAGATAACTGTATAAAAATAATGAAGACTTTTATTTAAATTATATCTTTTTACGATAGTTTCTCGAAATTATTGTTTGTAAATACGGATTGTTAGTGACAAAACGTATGGAAATGTAAAAAACATGCTGACGATTCAAATTTAGTATTGAAATTTTATCAAGTACCTTAGGTCGAAATCTTAAATATATATTTTTTAATATATGTATTAACATTATTAACGTTATTTGGTTTTCGTCAACTTGGTTGTGGGGTCACAGACTAAAATCTTGGGATCGAAACATCCTTTCGTTGATGTTTTAATCTAATATATTTTTGAAAAAAGCACATCGACTATTAAAATAATTATGCTTTAAGATACCTAGACATAAAACAAAACCATTGAAACTTTTCAAATTCTCAGGTCAGCGTTGAAGTATTTGTTTAAGTGGAAACCATTTTGTGGAATCTACCTAAAGACTAACTCAACAACTTTACTTACAATGCTGCCTATGAAAATCAAGCAGTTAAACCAAAATGACTGTTGACAAATGATCAAAGTTTCCCACAGCCAAACTTGTTGTTCTGGTTTTGAATCTTTGTTGAGCAGAGGTAAACAATTTAAAAAAAATCTCAGTAATTCAAAAATATATATTATGAAAATAAAAAAATCAATCCAAGCAAGCTATGCACCCGGATTATTCTTGTTTGTATTCAACATATGTAGTATTTTGAAACAAATATTTTATTGTTCAAATAAGAAAGAACAAATGAAAATATTATACTTCTTTCTTCTTTGGTCATGTTCACTCCCTATGTGGAGCATATGGCCGCCACGCGGCACCTCCATGTTTCCCTGTCTCCTGCCAATTGCTTTGCTTCCTCCCATGATATGCCAGCATCCCTCAGTTCCGCCGAGTACATCCTATGGATAGTACCCGACGGACGTCCGGGACGCCGGAATCCCACCGGTCGAAAGACAGGCAGGCAAGATTGCGGCTTTCCGGAGGCATCCGCAGCACGTGACCCAGCCAGTTCCAACGTCTCTCCACAACCACTGACGTGACGGGACGCTGTCTTGTACGCTCCCTTATCTCTGAATTCCTCACAAAATCAAACCACCTCACCTCCATTATCCGACGCAAGCATCTGTTCTCGAAGCTCAGTATACGGTTTTTCTGAGTCTTCGTCAGGTGCCATGATTCGCAACCGTAAAGCAATACCGTCAGAATGCAAGCGTTGAATAAGTGGCATTTGGTTTTAATCGAGTACAGCTGTGTGTCCCAGACAGTCGGCATTAAGTTGAATGTTGCTCCAGCCATTCCTAAACGAATGGCGAGCTCCTTTTTTGTACTACCGTCTTCGGGGATAAGTACGCTGAGGTATCTGAAGCTGTCAACCCTCTCGATGCTAGTAAGGGTCCTATCAGAGTCATGAAAAGTTTGGTTACACATCACATTGGTCTTACTAGTGTTAATTTTCAGACCAATGCGACCTGAGTCAATATTATACAAATGGGAAAATATTATACAAATAATTCAATATTTTCAAATATAAACGGTTTAATTTGTGTATGTGTTTCTTGGGCGGAGTGTTGTAAAATTGAATACTATAAATTTGTTATTTCGATTACACGGTAGCTTTGTGGTCACTAAATTTTAATCTAAAGCTTAAAATAGTTTTATACTTTACGCGTCACATCAGTGGGAAAATATTTATCAAGGTGAACTATGTTTGAAATAAAATACATTTACATATATTGAATGAAGTTGTGGGTCCAGCCACTGGTGGCAAACCATTTTGAGAAGTGGGTCAATTTATATATATAAATATATATATACATCCTAGTCCATGAATCACTCAGTCAATGGCGTTACATGGAAAGGGTGAAGGAAAAATAATTTGTGGGTCAGTGTTTGACCCGCGAGGCATAGGTTCGCTATCACTGGGTACAGCTTTGCAGAAAGTCTGTTAATCTTTTCTGCAAACTTAATTGTTAATGTCAGTAATTACTCTGATGTATTTAATTTTGGCAACTTGCTTTCACCATTATTAAAAGTGAAACTTTCTGAAAAAAAATATGCATATTAATATTTTACATGCGTCGCAAATAGGGATTCCAACTATTCGTCATTATCAACTATTCGAATATCGAATAGTAAAATTGAAACTATCCGGATGTATTCGGATATCCGGAGAGTTTTTGGTATATACATACAATATATGTTTATACTAAAATATTGCATTAAATAGTACCTACATTAAAAACGATCTCAATTGTAATAAAGTCATTTATTCAAATTTGAAAAATACATATTTTAAAAATAATGTTTCATATTTTAAATTTGTTTTTAACTTAGTTTTTAATTGTTCCTGCCGTTGAAAATACTCGTATAGTAACAGTTGACGTTGGCTTTATTGTTGAAGTGTTTTAAATAACACGTCGAATTTTTCTGATATTTTTTTTAATTGATTCAAATATATCATATACAAAATATTTTTTAAAGTATAAGTTTATAAAACATATTTTAATAAGCAAGGAATAACCGGATAATAATCTTTCGTAGATTTTGTAACATATTTGATTAAAAAATATTACGAAAACTATTCGGATATTTCTCCAAATATCCGAATATCAAATAGTCGAAAAAGGGCCGAATATATCCGGATATCGAATATTTGAATATCCGGATTGGAGTCCCTAGTCGCGAATCACTGATCGGAAACCTGTGCATTAAAGAATTTAGTCGTGCACGCCGCGTTGCCGTATTTTAAAGATAAATGGACTTTGAATAGTCGTCATGAGACAGTAAATATATTTTTGAATAAAACACTTTTAAAATATTTATTTAAACATCAATTTTAACTTGACTTATGTAATGGGTAGTTGATATAAAACATTCTCTCTATAAAATTGATCACTTAACTGCGTTTTATTTTGCGTTTTCAATACTGATTAAACATTTTAATTGTAATGATTTAAAAAAGGTGGTTATCAAAAATGTGATGTTTTCAAACTATGGTAAAATTAATCCTTACAACTAACAATCTTCATTATTTGTTTTCTCGTTGTAAAACAATCTTTTTGTATCAAAATTGCATGGCATACAGAAATAAAAATATTTCATTATATGCATAAGAATAACTAATTTTTACCGGTTGAAAGCGTCTGTTTTATTTACGCAAAAATCAATGTTTAGTGTAACAAGAGGCTGGTTGAACTTGAAACAAAGAAAAAAGCTCGTGCCTAATGCCCAACACTTAGAAAGTTTTTGTTCACAATCAAAAAAAGGCTTTCACAATTGGAGTACTGCAATAAAAGATGTAACTTTGAAAAGTTTCGACGTCGAGACGGAGATTCAAAGTTTCGAATAGGATTAAGGTTTTAAAAATACTCTTTATATCAAACGAAAGCTTCTTTGCAAAACTGCAGAATTAATCTTGGGAGAATAAACTTTTAAAAGGATTTAAAAATCAGCTTTAAATTGAAATCATCGAATGGCCTTTGTAATCGAAGGATCAAACAAATGTTCCTTTTTCTACTTGTTAAACTTTCTTTCATGATAATTTCAATCTTCATTGCGAATATTTTTACGATTTGTGTGTTTACCGGCAACTAATTAAAAAAACCTGAACTCAAGAAAACTTATAAATGAATTCAACCTTTCATCGCCAGATTAATCAGTACTAGGGTATCCAATCCTGGAGCCTTTTCGTGATCCTGGGATTTCGGCATTGACTATCTTTCAATCCCGGGATTGAACACTCAACATAAAATCGTGTATAAGTTAGGAGTTAGACAAAACTTGGTTTGCGATTAGGAAATCATAGAATGTTTCAAACAATTTCAAAAACTTTTTTTCCAAATTTCGGATGTGTTTATAATTCATTCTCTATTATTATATATCCAAAATACAACGATACATGCTCTCGATGTAATATTTATCACTTTTATACATCGTGAAATATAGTGCATTTTTTAAAAAAATGAAATTCTATAAAACCGCATAACTTCGAAATCGCATAAAAAACCCGCATAAAAACAGGATTGACTGTAATTAGTTTAGTGCAAAGTTGTTTATGTTCAATTGTCTGTTTAATAAACGTGAAATTCGTCGTCCAATTCGTGAGACATTTTATAAATTAATTGTACATTGGCTCTTGTGACGCGTGCATACAATTTATTGTTAGGAAAATAGCACGGTCATTCAATCATTTGAGTATGTATGTGTAAAACATTTCTGTGCAGATTTAATGACTTATGATTGCCAAGAGGCGGGGTATGACGTCGTGATCAAACACAGAACATTGCTTAAAAGTGGTAATATCAACAGAATGCTTTAAATAATATTCATATTTGACCAGATATTTTATTTTTTATATCAAGGTACGTTATATCGAGGTTCCTTTAACTTCTACTAGCCGATTTGACAACACCATTAGTTGTTCAGCCTATTCGTTCACGGTTTTAAATATTGTAATTTTCATACGTTTATTTTTAACATTTCAAAAGCATGAATGCTGTGATATTAACATATCTTCCCTTTCCACTTCCGCTAGATAGTTTTTCATTATATATTTACGTGTGTTCTTAATTTATTAAGATATCGTTAAAATTCAAAATGCCCATAATTTGATTTCTTTTATATGTTTTATACAGTCAATTTTCTGTGTTAATGAGAAGGAACAAAGAAAATTGGCTCAAAATTGGATCATGAATAAAATTATTTAAACATTTTCCATAATAACAAACATCAGTTGAAAAAATTTACGGCGAAGGAAGCTGGTTCTAATCATTTCATAATTTTCTGGAATCATTAAAAAATATATAGTTATGAAATGCCTTTCTTCCAAACATTATGTTTAACGTAAACATTACAGTATCTTTCCTAAATAAAAAAAAACATAAATAATAAAAACGCAACTTGTTTTCGCAATACAACAACTTACATATGTTAAGATGCTGCTGGATAATACTAACTTCTTCACATAGAAAGCGGACATGGTTAAAAAACGTGTTTCGGATATGCTTAATATTCAATTTCTTAATAATAAAACATTCTTAAAGAATATTTATTAGATAGCTCGTTTTTTATTTAAAATATTATAATATTATTGAATATTCAAATATTTATAACAGATATTTTAAATTGTTCAAGTGAGCAATTTGCATATGCTATATGAGACGGTCTCGTTGAATATGCTCGACGGAAACTTTTCATATCATTAACCTGTTACAGTACCCCAAACCAAATCATACTATAATAGGAGTTTGAAATTGTGGCAAACCCAATGTTAAACCGCAGATTTAAATAGCATAACCGAAACCACACCCAATTAACGTCGCTTACTAATTTAAAAATAAACATTAAAATTTACAATCCTTCTAAAAGGTGTGTTCATTTATTAATGATCTCAATACATAACAATATATATCGATACTTCACTTAAGATATCAAAAATTGCTGTTGTCTAGAGTACGAAGAAATGCTTAGAATACCGACATTTATCAGTTTCAAAATGTAGCAAATGTTAATATGAGATTATTTTAGAATACAAAATATCATTTTTATACCCACACTGTAACAAACTAAGACCCTGTAAAAACTTATAATATTAGTAATGTAAAAAAATAAATCACGTTCAATATATTATACATTTATGTTTGGCTAGTCTCATTATTTTATTTAAATATTACAAAACATAATTTTCGAGTAGAAAGTCTTCCAGCCCGAAATCTTGTTTTCTGATTATTTCAAAACTATGCTTTTTGAGTTGATAATTCATTGGAACATACAGGTAAGTGCGAGCGAGGTATTCGTTTTGGACATGTTTGCGATAAGCGAAATCTCGCATTCAAATAGGGACTAAATTATAACAGTATGATAAGCAAAATCAATTCTACTAAAAAAAGGCAAAATAATGCTATTAGTCTTGCGTTGCAAACGTTTAAAAATATAATCATAGAAAATTATCACAACTTTAATTTATAAAAAAGTAGAAATAGTCCATCAAGTAAATAATGCAACAGGGTTTTTGGTGCAGTGGTCAACTTCGTTAGCTTCCGTAAAGGAACGCACGTGTTCAAATCCCATTACGAACAGCATTTGTTTTATCGATTCATCGATTGCACGGGGGTTTTTAATCTCTAAAAATTCCCTGCTAATCAGAAAATACTTCCATTAGGAGGGAGCGTACATGTATTAAAACATTAACCCAATGCTTACTTTATTAGTCAATAAACTTACACATATTTGCCTGAATATGCTTCTCAAAGGGGTGATAATTGTCTCACAATTTGATGAGTTTTCCCAAAGATACCGCCGAATCCATTAAAAAAAAATTATTACTTAATATAATTGTATACGTAATATTCACATCATTAATTAATCACAATGAATTTTCCGATTACTCAACATCAACATCAAAACAAATTCAAATGATAGTTCTGAATCAAACAACTTTGAATGGATTCGATGCTCGACCGCTCTAAGCTTTGTGCCACAGCGGAAGCTTAAAGCTTCCTTAGGCGAGCTTTCCGTCTACACAAAATACCTCGTTATTTACACTCCATAAACTTTGCTTAACTTTTTTGTCCGCTGTTTTACTACAAGAAAAAGTATTTTTTGCTCAGTTTACCGGTTTTCATAATACATCATATCATATATGTCCACAATCTATTTAACTTTGTGTCTTATCTTGTGACAACGTGTTTTCCGAAGCTTTTTCTTTCTTCTCTCTCTCTGTTTAGTGGTTATTCGTTCAACGAAATCAATAGATTCAATTGTTATTAAAGAATGTACAAGAAAAGTGATTTTATTTTTGTCTACCATTGTTATTTTCTGCATGTATTTTGATAAATAATATTTTTTTACCTCGTGTAAGTCTAATTAATTTAATTTAATTAATTAATCATTTTCTTAGCATTTCGTTTTCAAGAGATATAAATAAAGAATTTTCATATTACTTGTAGTATCAACATACAATTTAGGTGGCAGAACAAATGATAAAAATAGTAGACAAAACTAAAAATAATTTGTTTGGTCATTTACTTGGTTACACGTAGGGTATCCAATCTCGGAGACTTTTTTTGATTTTTTGGGATTGAACACTCGAACATGAAATCGTGCATAAATTGGGATTTGGAATTGACAAAACTTTTGGTCTCAAAAAATTTTTTTAAACAATTTCATTTCCAATTTCAAAAATCCAGGAATTTACGGATTTGGTAAAAAAATCTCAACCCCGGGATTGGTGCGGTCGCAATCACGGGATTCCGAAATCACAAAATTTGACGGGATCCCGAGATTGGAAACTCTAGTTACACGTCATTACATGTTAAAAGTAAAAAAATCTTCATCTTCATATCATATCTAAATTCCCGAAGCTCTGCGAAATTAACAATTACATAATATGATACTTGCTTAAACTAAATACTTTACTTCTTTTACGTTTTTTTTAAATTCTGACATAGTATACATAATAATCAATTAAAAATAATAGTTGGTTTGTTCTAATGCAATAAAACAGTTATCATACTAAATTTAAAAACCATTTTAATACCAATACAAAACAATATGAATTGTTTCATTTCGTTTTTTTTGTGCTGTTATATTTCTTAAGTGTTTTTTTAGTTTATACCGTTTATTGCGTTTGGTATATTTTTGTATATTAAGGTTTAAATAAAGTTTCCTTTCACATTACTGTCTAAAATAAAAACGATAAAAGTAAGGGCAAGCATAACAACTAGCATTGTTCATTACTTTCGATGGATTCGGCGGTAACTTTGTGGAAGTTCATTTTAATATAAAATAGCATTAGCTTTGTTTATATTTTCCGGTCTGCAACAATTTAAATACTTTAATCCATAGAGATAGAATAGAATCCAATTCTAAAGCTCATAGAATTGCAGCGCGCAGTGTGGCGATAGAAGCTGCAATGAAAGTTTGGCAGGCTCGATGGGAGAAATCTTCAAAGGGGAGGCAAACTTTTAAATTCTTTCCGAATGTTAAATGGCGAATGGAGATAACCAAAGTCCTGACACCTAATTTCTGGACCAGCCAATTCATAACTGGCCACGGTTACTTCGCTGCCAAGCTCTTCCAGCTTGGCCGGTTAGTAAATAGTCCTAAATTTTCATGCGGATATATGATTCAGGATGCTGATCACATCCCCTGGGAATGTCCAGACTTAAAAAACGAACGGGAAAAATTGCTCAAGACGATACGACTATCTGTCGGCTCTGTCGGCCTCGTCGGTCATGTCGACTTGGATGCATCAAAGGCAAAGTATAGGGCATTTAAAGAATTCTCCGCGTCTTTTGGAAAAAGAGTTGAGTTGAATAGATAAAATTTTATATGTTCAACTGCTTTTAATTATTAATTAACTTTTAATTTCTACACACTGTAGTGCATGCAACCAAGTCTTGAGGAATTTCTTCTCGGGACATTGTTGGCAAATTTTTTAGCACGACTAATGTTGTACGGAATACGCCCTATACGAAGAGTGTGAAGCCGTAGCGGGTGGTGGTGGGTACAACGTTGAGTACCCTAGGGAATTTAAAAAAAACCATAGAAGACTTAATCTTAAAAATTCAATATGATTTTATTCTTCCTTTTAAGATTTTTAAAATTTTACAGATTGTGAAAAACATTTACCGCCTGAATATTAAAACGACAAAAAGAACGCAGGGAAACAGATACCTGAGTGGTGCTGGGGGTGTATAGTTAAGGGAAGGTTTTCTTAACGCGAAAAACATTTACCTTATTTGAAAGCTACCACGTAGTCACGAGAAAAATACGTGACTCGTATTTTAAAGCACTAGGTTAATTCTCTTTTGTATAACTGCTGTAAGTAAATGTAAAATGAAGCATTTAATGGATTTTGTTTGAATACATCACCAATAACAATTATAGAAGTACTGATTAATTAATCCTTTAACTCCAATTAGCTGAAATCACTCGGGGTTATTTAAATAGCCTTAATTAGGCTGAACATGTATTTAAACATCAGGTTGTTAAAAATTGGCAGTATTTAGTTTCACAATAGTTTTTAAACAACGCAACTGTTACAACTATTAATGGACAGTAGTTTTAGAAACTAATACATTTATTTATCGCACTATTAAATGGGAATACGTCAAGTCAATGAGTGCTATTTATTACTACCTAATTAATCAAAACACTTATTGGCTTAATGATTTAAACATACATTATAGTTTAATATTTACAACACCTGCAATTTTGATACCCTTTATTTTATTTTATTGCACTATTTAATGGGAATACGTCAAATCAATGAATGCTATTTATTACTAACTAATTAATCAATTACACTTATTGGCTCAGTGATTTAAACTACATTATAGTTTAATATTTACAACACCTGCAATTTTGATATCCTTTATTTTATTTTATTAGAAGTGATATTATTAGCATTAACGATAAAAAGCAATGAATAAATAAAAAATAATTTTATATCTACTAGGTTCTTGGTTAAGTAGTCAAGGTCATAGGTTGCAGTCTCATAACTCACGGGTTCGTCCCAGGATGGACAATTTTTTAATCGATTGAAAGATATATGTTTTAAGGCATGGATTTATGTGATATTTAAAATTTCCTACCACTACTTTTCTTATCTTAAAAATAAGACGTAGCGAAAGCGATAAGCTAACTACTAATCTTGTCCTAGCTTCACCCTTTTATTCCCACCCTCTTTAAAAGTGTGAGGTTGAGCAACAATTATCATAGAAAAACTACAGTTGAGGTAAACTCTATTAGGACTACAAAGTGTGTATATTTAAGAATAAATTGATGGCGATCTGGATCAAAAGCTTTTAACTCACTGACAATTGACAAAACTGCTTACCAAGCGTCAGTACAAGTTCATACGTTCACTTGAACGCCCGATTATGATACTGGATGGGGTATGGGGATGTACAAAACTTGACATAGCATACGAAAATATTCGTATGCTTTTTTCTACAATATATACAATTACTGTATTATTACTCCATTTCTTTGGGATTGTGAGGCAACAATACATCATCAACCATCATAAATTAATAAGGTTCTATCTTAACTCGATGGCTGCCACAGACGAGATATCTCGTATTTTTTTTGTGCTCAACACGCCAGAGACGAGTTATCTTGTCAATAATTAATTAAATTAATAGTTGCAAATTATAGCCGGCGTGCTAGGTAACTACTTTTAATTATCTACGGCAGCTAAAAGGTTAATATTGCTATGGACCATATGTGCCGTTTATACACCGTTTGCATTATATACGTGCAAATTAGTTGGTATTTAAAGCGCAACAGCTGTTCTTATATACGATTCTATAGAATCTAGATGTTTAGTAAGCTTTTTGTTTTTAAAAATTAATAGTGTTTCTAACTTTTACTTAATGAACAATTTTCATCGCTCAATAATGCAGTCAAACGAATATGTATTGAACATACAAACCAGTTTTAATATAGGATCGCAAGTATGGTGTAAGTATTAATAATATAATATTTAATTGGATTTTCGCTTTCTTAAGCAATAATAACAACACTGAGGTAAGTAATTTGATAACAAATAGAAAACGGAAACAACCATATCACTTATTTGTTGTTAGCGAAGCGAAATATTATACAACTTTTTGATAAAATCACGCAAGCGAATTATAAGCCTGATTGCGCAAACATTAACAGAAACATATGCTAAGGAAAACATTTGCTAAAAATACATATTAATTACATGGTTTGAAGACAAACCAGAACACGATAAAGCAGAACATGACAAAACAGAACTGTGACAATCAGAGGAAAAACAAAATAATATTTTATGAACTAAATGAACATTATATATAAAAAAATAAAATATTTTAATAATAGCAGGCTGTATATATTATTAACTTCATTTATGTATATATGTCATAGAGAAAATGTATTTTTAGTGAAACTACATTTTTACTTGCATTTTAATGAAATCATATCCAAGAATATTTTAAGCAATACGTATATTTTTATAATTGAAAATATGTGTTCACTAACAATTTATCGTTAAAGCTAAATTTGGCAGTTACGAAATAATCAATAAAATAATATGATGAAATATTCATTCCCCATGATTAGGCTTAGGCTTCTATTGTTGGGTCAGGTTAGGTTAGGTACTGTGCACATGTACCTGTCAAACATGATTTCACTGTATGTACTCAATATCAATAATAATAAATATCAGTTTAATTTAAACTCATTTACCTTGAACAATCCCATATTTGTTATCGTTCTTAGAAACACTGAAGTCATGTTAAATAAATGTAATACTTGTAAGATAAATTAGGATTTTAGAGTGTTTTTCTTCTAAGCCAGTATATAGCTGAGTAAAAGAAGGTTTAAACATTGTTCTGATGATGGCGCACGCCGAAATAGCTATAAACTAATTTATAACAAATTGTAAAACTAAATACTTTTATTGTATTGCAATGAAGTTCTACTAAATATATTGCCAATGTAATCAATCAAATAATATTCGCTCACTGTAGTCTAGTTGGTAAGAGCTTGCATTGCCGATGCCTAGGCTGGGTTCGTTTTCCGGTAAGATCAATGTCAAATTTTGATTATTTTCAATTTAAATTCGAAACCTCAGACTCGTGGATGTTTGTAATGTCAATTATCCTCTAGTTGATCACGAGTGATTTATAAACTCATCGAGTTTATTTTGTATGATCATGCAACTTCAAAATATTTGACGTATAAGCAGTCATTCTTTTTTTTAATCAATTAAAAAAAACGAATACAAGAAACAGTTTTTCTATTTTTTTAACCTTGAAATGTTATGTTTATTTTTTTAAATCTCTCCAGTAAGACCTTTATGGATCATAAATGAATACTTTCGCCCAACCTTTCTGTATCGTTACAAACATCGCCTCAATTTATGACCACAACGGCCGTTTAGGTCCTTCTCCTTACTGCTACAAATTTCATCCAAAACAAGCTCATTTTTTCTACATATATAAACAACAAAAAAACAGTCGTGGGAAAAAATCTTTAATACCACATCAACATGTAATATAAAATAATGATCTCTACTTCTATAAATAATATTAAATACAATTTGAAATCAAAATCAAATTTGAAAAAAATAATTGATAAATAAAATGAATATAAATGGATAGACTTTTATTGTATTTGTCGATATAGAGACTGACTACCAGTCACCATTATAACAGCTATTTTTTAATTCACCTTTAGTATCCCAATATGCTCCGGATCGGAAAACATCGATACTCCAAATAATTGCTACAATAAATAATGTATTTTTATTTAATAACAAATGTGTTGTACTTTGTTTCAATGTAAGCATAGCAGATGTTTTATAATAATTCTGCTTCGTAGAGTTGAAGTGTACGTTTCATAATAATATATAATTTAAAATAACTTTGATTATTCCACGTATTGAGTAACTAACTGTGACACGTGTTTCGCCTCTGAAACTTGTAAGTAGTAAGTTGTAAGTTTCAGTTCAGAATCCTACTGACTCAGATTATATTTTTAATTTACTTATCTCCGAGTACAAATAAACGTTATTTTCTTTTACTTATATCGTAATCATAATTTACTATATGTATAATTTATATTATAAAATCATTTTTCTCTTTGCCGGTATCTGAAATTATTTATTTAACGCATGCATGTCTAATTCGTGGCATACGGACCACATGTCCCCTAATTGAAGATTTCGTGGATCTTTGGAGATTTTCAACATTCTATACGTTTTGCCGCAAACGAATATTTTTTTCCAGATAAAATCTATCTGTTCAATACGTCTTACATAACTCTCATGCCAGACTGTGGTACGATAGTTGATGGCATTTCGAATGAGATCTGTGCATCAATGATCTCATTTTCTAAAATCTTTACATATTCTTCACTGGATTTGGATGAAACAACAGGTATCAAAGATTTTCATTTTCATCACAGATGTCGATGATCAGAAGAACTTTCGGAGCTTGTTAATTTGAAAGATACAACCACCAGAAAAGATTTTAAAGATGTCGTCATAATATTCCTAAGGAACAACGGGATTAATTTGAAAAATATCGTAGGCATTACAACAGATAGGGCCCTTTCAATAGTTGAAAAAAAAATTGTAGCCATTAATTTAACTTTTAGAGGAGTGAATAGATTTTTACTGACCTTACTGTATTTTACTGTCTTTTTTTAACATGATAATTGTTATTTTTTCCAATGAATATATGTAATTGTTACTTGAAGCATATATGTATGTAAGTTTATGCTCACAGACACTACTGTGTTGAGTTAAAAATACGTCTGTGCTCCTTTACAGAAAAATAGCGCCGACGTACAAGTACGTCCATACTCTTTTTAAGGTACTGGAACACAAAAACTATATCTTTGAAAATAAATTTCCGTATTTATGGCAATTAGCAATGTGCGTTATAGCTACATTTGGCACCACATATCGCTGCGAGTCATTTTTCTCAGTGTTAAAAATAGAAAACTTGAAATCTGGAAAGAGGTTGTTTGATTAAAACTTAACCAATCAACTGTGGATGCCCGACGTCTAAATTACTGGAAGACAAACAATATCAATCAATAGACGAATAGACGAATATAATCAAGTTTCAAAAATCATCCTAGATGATTTTTTTAAGAAAATTATTCATGAACGCTTTATTTTCCTTCATTTTAAATCGTATTTAATATGGTGGATGAGAGCTTCAAATTACATCTCATTTGTTGGGGAAACCATTTCGAAATTTTGCACCATTTTCAAAAAACCACAGTTTTAGAACTGAGTTTAAAAAAATCAAACTTTTAATCCATGTTATCTGCATAAAAATGTATTGGTCATTTAACATTTGCTAACACATACACAGTTCATTCCAAAAAAGTAATAGATTTAGTGTTGGGTATGTACACATAACAGTTTTTCGTCATGTCAAAACTTTAAAAACTCTCCAAAGTATTTTTTGCAACTCAACGATTCAATTAAGAAATGTTTAAATAATAACAATATACATATCGATGTTGTGCTTTATTCGTTGTGTGCTAATTTTTGATTTAATAAAAAACTTCACATTGATGTTGAGTTATAAAAATATTTATATGTGTGGTCCATCAATGACATGCAATATTTTATTTGGCCCACCGAGTGATTTCAGTTGAACACCTCTAGTTTAAGACATGATTTAATTTTGTTATAAATATAGATTAAGAATTCAACAATATGCTCAGGCATGCTTTAAATAGTTGTAGATTCAAGCTTTTAAGTTTATGTTATAAGTACTTCTTTAAAATGCACTTAAGCGCAAAGTAATCAGTTGAAAAGCGCCATCCGGCTGACAAAGCGGCAACTAACTTTTCTTCAAAAGCTCTCTAAAGTGCATTTCAATCAAACGGATTCTATCCCAAATCGCCGCGACAAGTATTTGTTTTCAAACCATCTAACATTTACAGAACAATATGCGTCATTTTAAATGTTAGCTTTAGTGACTAAGATTAACGATTTAGTTGCCATATAAAATTTTTGCTCAATCTCTCTTTTTTGGGGAGAGTGAATAGCTCTAGGACAGAAGTTAAATTATCGTTCTCACTAATCCCCGTTAATTTGAGAATCGGTAAGGGTGACTCGAACCCGTGAGATCCGCCATATTAGCCAACGATGTTAATCACTACGCCACGGACCTGAAAAACATCATAAAATCAATGCCTACATACTAATAATACATTTCACACATTATTTTCGTTTAAATATTGTGTATGCCATACCTTGATCTAGTTTAGTTATCTTGTAAATTGATTCAACGCCATCATTTATTTATTTTAAAAATTAGACTAGGGAATCTTTGGCCAGAAACAATTACATGCCAATTTCTAAAACCCAGAAATTTGCGGATTTTCCAAAATTACTAGCGTGAAACTTTTTTTGTTTCTTTTTTAAGTATTTCAAGGTATTGACATCGAAAATCCCAAGAGTTTAAGAATTTGCCCAAATAGCAGCGTAGCACCTTTTTTTTAGGTCTTCCAGGAATTTTCAAATCTAAAATCTCAGGAATTTACGAAGTTACAAAAATTTACAGAATTACAGAATTGGTAGTACCAAACCAAAGTAGCCAAAAGGCCACAGGTTCTCCACACCTGAGTTTTGGACACAATTATGATATGGATGAAATAAATATTTTTTATTTATTATTGTTAAAGCGAGGGCAGGCTGTGGAGTCGCGTGAAAAAAAGACGACTCCGACTCCGAGGATTTATTAAAAATAATTTCATTTTACTCAGCCAAGCATGAAATGTTAACACTTTTGACTATTTTGTTTAAATACATATCATTAAATGTATTTTTCAAAAAAAAAATCGAGCCCTGGTTAAAGCATTTTAATCGATGATTGTAGTTTGCAGTGAATTCTTTCTTTAATAGTGGGCTGATTTAAGGACAAATTCGCTCCTGAAAATCAGTTGTGTCGCTACAAATAATGTTAAGTAATTTTGTGCTAATGACGATATAAAAAGTGCTTTACTTACAGCCCGCTAAAAACCCTCGTGGGATGTTATAACATTGTAATTATGAAACGAATTATTCGATCATAACACTCAACCCTCGATTAGCAACTACCAACGGAAAAGCAGTACACATTTCTTTAAGCAGTAATAAACATTTACAGTTTTTTCTCTTATGGTAAAAAAGCCACAAAAAAATATCTCATTTTTCCTTAATAATATTTTTTACAAATTTAAAATAATAAAATGTTTGAAAGGAATATGAGTCCACTTTATTTGTGTTATTCCAACACTCACATTATTAACTTTAAACGAATTGTATACTATCTATCATACTTAAAAAATATATTTTGTAATGGAATCCTTTTTTATTTATCGGTGATCATTGTATTCATTATTTTAAAAAAAAAGCTTTAATTTTGTGTTGGTTGTGTAATATTTGTGTGTGACACGTGGTTTTCCTATTTGATAATATTTTTTAAGCAATATTGACATTGATTTTAATTTATTACTGTTACATTTGAAACACAAATAACATTTTGTTTTACTATATTGTGTGATATATAATAATCGTTACCGTTGACAAATAGCATAAAAGTATTGTGTCATTCTTTTATCATTTATTTGCTATGGTGTATGAAATATAAAAGACTGAACAATAAATGCTATTTGATATGTTAAAATATCATTGTGATTGATGAATTGTTGCTTTTAATATCTGACAAATATATTTATTAGTAAGTTTATTTGTCATCATCACAAACACCCATGCTTTGTGAAAATTGATAAATCGATTGAAATGGGGTGTGGCTGTGTCATGGACACGGCCGTGTGTTGTACGTGAATATGTCTCGTAATAGGTGATATTACGCCCCATTTTTACGTTCCCGGTATTGCTTGACTCGGTCATATAGTGTTTTATGGGCACCATTCGATTGCTCTTAAGAAGCAGTTTCCAACTGTATGCGATCTCTGTTTTTCGATTTGGCTTTTTTACGCGTATAGCCCGATATTATATATTTTTGATATATTTTTTTAATATTTTAACACCTAATTATAGTCACAGTCACAATATTACACTTATGTTTTATCTATCATCGATAGATTATGTCAAGAGCTAACGATTAAAACTTAAACAAACATCGTAACTTCTTCGAGTCAAAAGTTATAGTAAATAGAAATCTCTATACGCAGCAAAATTACCTCAAAATGGCGGCGCTTCCCCCTCTGCCTCGCGCGATGTACCACAGTTTTTACATTTTGATTTTTTAGCTATCCAGTGGGGCAGTTAAATTTTGAATAGCGATGATAGACATGAAACTGCAACACCAAATTGTATCCCCCGATTTCGTTTTTTTTGAATCGCCTCCCTATGGAAGCAATTTTAAAGACGTATTCACGACAAAATTCTGTTCGTACTGGGACTCGAGCCCGTGAGATCCGGCACGGGAGCCATCAATGCTAACCGCTGCGCCACATTACCTTTCCTATCCTTCAATAAACTGGGTGTAACAAGAGCGATTAGTTAGTCACTAGTCCTGCACTAGCCTTATCCTACTATCCCTACTACTTACCTTTGGTATAAATACTGACATGTGTATAAATGTCAACCATGATTGTTTCCAATGTGGATTATATAGACTCTAAATGGTACATTTGCATAGACTTTTTGAGAACTAGTTGTATTTTAGTCTTTCAACATCTCTATGCCAAGGCAGGTATGGCTGGAATAAAGAAGTTAGGAAAGACTTATAGTAAGCTTGTTGCTCTCGTAACACCCCGAATCAAAGAAAAATGAAATTGTTTCAAATGAAATTGGAACTCGTGGACACTGCGAAAAAATTTAACGATCTACCGAGAGCACAGCTAAATTTTTAACTTAATTAGAATTATTAGGAAACTAATCTTTGAAATTGGTTCTCGCGTGGCATTTTGATTATATTGTTGTTTTCCATTTCAACCCACTTAATCATGCTGTTGACCTTTTACAGGCCGAACTTCCGTCATCGGTGTAATTGGATTATTTACAGGCAGTGCTTCAAATGGACCGGAACAATTTTTCGCTTCTTTTATAATAGATATCTAATAATATATCTCAGCATTAGCAGTCTAAAGCTTTTTCTTCTTGCCGCATTATTTTTGTAAATAGTATTCGAAAATTTATATACTGTATACATATTTTATATATTACTGAAAACTATGTTCACTCTTAGTTTTTATCATATGAACGAGACAAAAATGAGAAATAGTTGTAAGCTTTTGTCTCAAACTTTTTCTTTGAAAGGGGTGAAGCAGTATGAGACTAAGAAAAAATTAGAGGACAGCATTTTCATGTTTCTTATTTATAGATTTGCACCCATAAAGAATGTTTATCTAAAATATTTGTATACCACCTCACCCACCGTTTTATCGATATTTAAAAACGCTTAAAAGATAGTGCTAGTGACACGTGATTTACTTTAATGGGAAGCATCTTCAGACCAACTATCTCAAGAAGAGTCAATCGTCAGAAATATCGCGTGGAGCTGAAATAGCTGTCAACTTATCAATACAACTAATATCGATAAGTTAATATCAATTCAATCAATAAATTCATCGTTTAATTAAACCAAAACTAAAAATTAACATAACCTATTTACAAATCCATCCAAATTACAATAAATCCGCTTCAAATATCTTGTGATAATATTATGCTAACTTTGTTTCATTTTTCATTTCATGCACTGCATAAAAGATGGAAACTAAAATAAACCTTTCGTTTCTCCTTTATATCATTAATTCTGTATAGTGGCTTAGTAAGAGTTAACTAGTGACTGTTATTTGACCTATAATTGGTTTAATTGACGACTCCTGGCGCTGAGCTTAGTATCAGAGTAACAGTGAATAATCGCAGTGAACACATGTTTAATTTATACATATTTTAGATTATGCAACAAATTTTAAACTATATCAGTATTTCTTAAGCACCCTTTTGTAGTAGTTTTAATAATCAACGTGGTATTTTATATATTGAGCAGTTTTGAGGAGCTTGCGTGGTTACAGATAGCAATGGAGCAATCGTTTATTTATGTCAAACCTCATGAGACGGACATGTTTTCTTCTTTGCGTCACTGTATTTGAATTGGTTAAATATAAATTATCACCTATTTGTAGATATCCATTGTTTTTAAACAACAGTTTTGGTTTGGTACTTCGTATAATTTTGATGGGTTTGAATAATTTATCTATTTTTTTTATGTGGTGAGGATTTCAAAAAATTTAACACTTTTCTATAAGTTTAATATAAGCTTTCAAATTGTGACTGTATAAGCTACCAATTGAATTACCTCGAACGAATCATGTTGCCAATAATCTTAAATATCTAAATACAAAAAAGTTTTATACGTTTTTTTGATAATCCTTATATGGATATTACAGTGCTTTTTTTGAAAAAAAAGTGCCGGAACGCACTTTTTTCGAGCATTTTCTATGAAAGTATATTATTTATTATATATTCGAATATCATTTTGATAGAATTAAAGGCGGCTTTTCGTATAATGCATAGAAAATAAAACAAAATATACATATTTTTATATTTATTTTAGAAATTTTAAAATGAAAATTAAACAAAGAACATTACATGCATTATGTAAACATTAAAAAAATATGTGATTTATTAAAAACGCTATCCAAAATTACATTCCAATTTGCATTTCAATCTTTTGCATGACATTAATTTATGGGTTATATGATACCCTATATATTCTAAAGGGATTAACAGTCAATGGCTTCCAAGAAAAGAAACGAAAGTTTTAAAATAGAAAAAATAAAATTTTACGAACATTTATTAAAATTTCGAGAAAAAAAGGTGCCGGAACGCCGTTCCGCCGCGGTACAGGGTAAAAAAAAAGCCCTGATGTATAAATAATAAATCATGTATGGAACAGTTCTGCTTTTGATACCAGACGACTCATATATCCTTTTTGATTTTGTCCTTAAACTTACTAAATAATATTGTAAAATATACAGTCAGTATTTTCCATCTCGTTTGTCTGGATTTCTCCTGTTTCCTTATTATTATTAAATCGTATAGTATTTAATTAAATTTATTTGTCCCGTTCAATAGAAAAGGTCAGCTAAAATGAGCTTTGCTGACTTTTTGGCTATCGCGTTTCGTGATTGTGAATACACGCTTTACAGTAATTCATCCGCGTATTATTATTCTGCTTTGATAAGAGTATTTAAATTAATTATGTCTTGTAAGATTATCAACCCAATTCAAATTAAATTGTATGTATTTAAATAAAATTACTTTTACAAACTGACAGAAGATTAGTTAATATTGAAAAGCAAGTCTATTGAGAATGATCCTAACAAAAAATCATTAAAACATGTAAAACTCGTACTTTAAGAAAAAACATTTCATTCAGATCTTAAAGTGTCCCACTGCCTAGTATGGTTCAATTCTTATTTTGGCCTCGTATAAGCCAAAAAGATGAACGTTTCCAAACAGCGTCACGATATAAAATAGAAAAAGTATAAGCTCACGAGGCAACACTATTTTTATAAAAAATAATGTAAAATATGAAACCGCGACTAACCGAGGTTGAGTGGAAACACCATAAACTTCAGCTAAATAAAACATTGTCGTTCTTCTCAAGAATTTCTTTGTTTTTCTGCTATATTTACTGAGAGCTTGCAAATCTATTTTTCTTGTAATATAATCCAAAAAAATAGAAAAAGCCACTTCTTAAAAAGGTTTTCTCGTACGGCAACACAGTCATTTGTTATCAATATTTGACGTCTACGGTTATTCGTAAATGGGTTACTGTCATTTGGGTAGAGGCAAATAAATGAGTATTTTTTCCATCGAAGCTTAGTTCATTTATTAATATTACTGAGACACATCTTTATCCAAAAGCTTAATAATTTATTTAATAAGTTATTATACTGCTCGGCACTGTTCCTTACGGGGACACAGAATATCGATCACCTCGGAAAACTATTCATATGGTAATTCTTATCACCGTTAAACTGGAAGCTGTTACAATTGAATATGGGTAGTCACTGACAGAAATGGTTGATTCGTTTATAAGGAAAACCACGAGTGGAAGCTCTTTTTTTTACTCTTGTGTGCATCTCTGTATACATTCCCTTAAGCTATAAACGACTGCATGTGATATCTATGATTTCATAACAACACAAAATACGTATCGTCATTGGTTGTTAACACATTAATTCTCTAAATGGATTTGTCTAGGAATACACCCAATTCTCTAAAAGAACTAAAATACAACGGGACTGCAAAACAAAATATGCAAATAGCGGATATAATAAAATATATATACATACATAATTGAGCTGCCCTGCTGAGCTGCTATATTCAACATCGCCGTATTAATATTTTATAATTTTGTTTCAAGTATGTTTCAAGTATGCAAACAAATGTATTTCGGAGAAGAAAAAAAAGACCTCGGGACATATATCGACAGCCCTGCAGTATTTATATTTTTATATTTTTTAGAATAATTAAAATGTTTCAAGTATGCAAACAACCGTCTTTCTTGACGTCATCGAAAAGCCGAAATCGCGGACATACAAACGGCCAACATACAAACCTTATCGAATATATAGATTTTTTTTTTAAATGGGTCTGAGTAGTAAGATTTTCCCGATTACGACTCCACAGCCCTTACATATACCACTAAATACTCTTTTCGATTTAAGCTATTTATAGTGTAGAATTTTACTACAAACATTTTGGCTTTCAGTGTGAAGCATTTAAACCTATCCTCGACAGCAACCAAACATACTTTGATAGCATCCAAACTTTGGCGTATTTGTATTTGAGTAACGAGAATGATTTTTTATCAAAAACGCTTCAAAGTGTGACTGTAAAATAAATATCGTTTTGTAGGTTATCTTCGTGATTTACACTTTGTAGAGTACAAATATTTTCATAGTGATGTGGGTTAACGATGTATCTGTTCACTCGCTCTATAAAAGTGACACCGCGTATTAAATATTTGCAACGTTTTAGTTTTCTCTTTTTTGCCTTCCGCTCAGTAAACAAACAACAAACAAACTATCAAAGTAAGCCATCTAGTCAGTTAAAAACTTTAGCTGCATACAAAGTATCTTTTCGCAATGATATTTTAATAAATCTGGCGCTTGGCAGACTTACAAATACTCAGCTCAGATGTGATTTAAATATATTTTGTTTAGCTTTTGTGAATTGTTGACATTTAGCTATCCACAAGACTATATCTCTTACCATAGATACGCCATTTTATTAAGTTTACTGTCAGTTCGTTATCAAAACACTTTCACGTACAAATTCTACATTTTTATACTTAGATTAGGACCGGTTTCTTTGATAATGCACGTGAAGAGCGAAAAACCCTTTTCTTTTATTTTTTTGATGATTAAGCTGATTGAAAACTATTCACATACAGATTCACTGCCGTATGTATATGTTCATTTTCCTCTTTGGGTAGTTAACTGTCACAGTTGATTTAAAGGATTTGGTAAATTAAAATAAATTTAAGTAAAATATGCCGTATCTAATTAAAAATCTGTTTTTTTTCATTGCTAAGTTGTACAGGGTTTTTAATTTTGTTTTTATGAGGGCTGTGGACTTGGAGTCGGAGAAATAAAAAAAGGAGGAACATCAATTTTCTTTATTTCGTTAAAGTAATAAAGTAATGCAATCGTACGTCTTTTTCAAATCTGAGTCGAAGTTAAGTCATTTGTATACGCCTGTGTTGGAGTAGCGGTATTTTTCAGAACGGCACAACCCTATTTTTTTGTTGTATTAGTTTAGATAATTTCAAATATTAAAATAATATAACAATTATATGTTGAAAACACGATTAATACTTGAGACAATCTATGAATTTGTTTGTTGAAAATTCCGTTTAATATTTAATTCATTCAAGTATTTTATATACCCATTAAACCTCGTAAAGTTATTTAAGCTCATCTTTACACTACGCTGCGTCACTTGCATTTTTAAATGATAAAAATATTAGTAAAAACACAATAATCCTTTGTACTTCATTCCACTTTATTTAATATGTCAGGACCGGTTTCGCTCATTACGAGCATCGTCAACTGATCAGTTGACGATGCTCGTAATGAGCGAAACCGGTCCTGACATATTAAATAAAGTGGAATGAAGTACAAAGGATTATTGTGTTTTTACTAATATAATGCCTTTCCACCAAGTATTGACAGTGAACACCCTAAAAGTGATAAAAATATTCTTCAGAAAATACACTGTATGTAAAAAGTTCACTAAAAACGACTTGACGAATGACTTTTGTGATATGGGACTCATGTTTTTGTACCTCGACGGATATCCCAAAGGAAATCACTGCACTATCATATCGACTGTGGAAAGGAAAAAGGACGTAACTCACACATACCAAATTTTATAGGAGGCACAAAAAACTTGTTAAGATGATTTTGGGCCATAGGCAAATCATGAAATATACACAAACTTGAAGTGCATGGAGATTTCTAAAGTGGTGTTTAATTGACATAATCTAATATTTATTAAATAAATTGTCTAGGTAAAACCTTTATTTCAGTCTTTTTTCTTGGTTTTAGTTTTTCCCTCCTACCATGTCTGACCCCTTAAAAACTGAGCGTAGCGAGAGCGATTAGTTAACCTCTAGTCCTGTCTTAAACCTATCTTTCTATACTTACTACTATCTTTGAAGAAGCCATATGCTCAATATTGGGAGCGAACATGGATTAAAAAAATACATTATTATAATACCAAATAGGATATCATTTAAAAATATCTTCACCGTTACAAATATAACAGTCCAGGCGCTTAATTGTTTTAATTGCATGAAATAGACTGAAGTGAAGAGACATCACAAATACCCAAGCACAATGTTTCAGATATTAGATTGGAAGAATCTTAATATGGCATTGTCGCTTCCAAGAATTGCACCCAGAACCATATTATCAGTAGAGTAATGCTCTTACCACTAGACCAAAGATAATAAAAAATAAAAGTGATTCTTTTTAAAAATTACCAACAGTATTCAAACGTTATATATGATTTATTAAAGACAAATTGCATACCAAATTTTCGTTTTTCATTTCAAAGGCAAATATTACTGAGTACACATCATTTTCACCAATTCATCAGCTCAACAGAAACTCGTATTTTTCTACATTTTCGGATCAAAAAGCCCACCTGCTGAAAATTAATTTCCTGTGCTTAACTTTTCGTTTACTTTTGACTGCTTTTACGCAAGCTTTTGATGTTGCCTTTCACTTGTGGAAAATTAATTCGGAATTCTTCATGCACCGAGTATTGTCGTGAAAAATTTAAATTTTTATTAACGTATTTTTTTTAAATTTCTAAATGAATGAATAAAGAAGAAGAAGAAGCTATTTAAGTGGTTTTTGAATACCTATTATTTAATAAACCCAAACATGTTTAAAGATAAATAAAAATTATTCCTTTCCAAATTCTATTTAATATTCATTGATTTTTCAATTTATATGTTACATTCAACATATGTTACGAGTTGTTAAGTCGATGACATCAATATGCTAATATTTATTTACGTTATGAAATTGTTTTGAGTTTTATTTAATATTATTATGAAGGTCTTCTTGTCAATCGGATGTATTGAAATGCCTAGAGTGCACCATTTATTTTCAATTAAGTCCGTTCTTAGTAACTCTTAATGTAGCATCTTAAATTAATTTTTTTTTAAGGAAAATAAGTTTTTTATCAGTCACTCAATTAATGTTTTACGTATCGGGTATAGGCAAGAATGATAGAAATACTTAAGCATTTGTTGTTAACTAAGCTTTTTACTTAGAAATGGCACTTTTAAATGCAGGATGGGTGGAAATATATGATAATTATCCATATGATCTACTTGGTAGAACTACGGAATGCATGGATAAATTTGGAGAAAACAACTAGATTGGCGAGGGAAGTAAAATGTTTAATTCACTGTGAGCTATGTACATATATACTACGAAAAGGGAGCAGATATAGTTTTAAAAAAATACAAAAAATGTAAGAAAAATAGTTGAATTAATTACGGGTAATAAGAATCATAGGAACCGAGGATTGATTTTGCGATCCCGGGATTTCGGGATCACAAAATTAGACACGATCCCGGATTGGAAACCCTAATATGAACCGATACTAATGCATCAAAAATCTATTTCGCTCTTTTATATTTCGTGTCAAATACGGATATTAAATTCAATTATATAATATTTATTTTGCTTAAAGCGCTGGTTTTTTTTTAACTCGAATATGACTTTTAAAATGCTAGACTCTCGTCAATCATAATGGAATATACATTCAAATAAGAACGCCTGCAGACAAGGCACATTCAGATTAAATGTTTATTTTACATATATGTAGGTAGTAATTAAAATATTTTATTGTCATAATATATCAATATATAATATTGTATAATAATTTTGTTTAATGTTTAAAAAATCAAAATTACATTAAATGACATTATAGCTGACGCCAATTCGTCATGTAGTTGACAAATATAATGAGACAAAAAATAAAACTACATGATACAACAAAATCAAGTAATAAAAAAAAAAAACTTAACAAACAGTTCACGAACACTATCACCAAAAATGTCCAGTTCTCTAGGTAATGAGTTGATCAGTCGAACGGCCCTAGGAACTGGCGACTCATACGTCCTAAGCGAGGAACAATTTTTTAAAAATAAAAGCATTTGGTCATAGTTTAACCCACGTAAGAATAAAGTGGGAGCATATATGTTAATAGTCATGAGAATTTCAGGATTATTAACTCGGCCCCGAAGAAGAAGAGAAAATGCTTTAAGCTTGAAAAAGATCTTCGAACTTCAAGAGAGTGAAACGCTAACATTCCTAAAAGAAATTTGGTGGGGTAGTATTCCTTTAAGGAATTATCAAAGGGGAAGAATTTAAATTTTTTGAAATAATAATATCTTAGAAATTTCTTATGGACTCTCTCTAACTGCAGCTTGTATGAACTTTTATATGGGCTCCAAATGATGGATCCATATTCTAGCGTACTTAAGACTAAAGAAACATAAAGCGTGCAAAACACAGTCGGATTTTCAAATGGTTTGCTTTGTCTAACAATAAATCCAAGGAGTTTGCTTGCACGCAGTGCAATAGAAGTGATATGCGAATGAAAGGTGAAAGAAAAGTTGAATCTTATACCAAGATCAATAACTTCAGACAAACGTTTTAAAGCATCATTAGATATTGCATAGTTATATATTATGGGAAATTTTGAGCGAGAGAAAGAAATACAAAAACACTTCGAAATGTTGAAGTCAAGCTTGTTTTTTATAGAACAATTCAAAATCGCATTCATATTCTGCTGCAGAATAGTACAGTCAGACTTTTTATTGATACGTAAAAACGTTTTAAATCTATCAGCAAAGAGCAGATAATTTATTCCACGTATACTTTCTACGATATCATTAATGAAAATAAGAAAAAAAGTGGCCTAAGATTAGATCCTTGAGATAATATCAAAAAACAATCAAAATACTAGTGTTTCGATACTGCAATTTCTAGTCACACATATATGGAAATATTTTGTTATTTTCACTAAAAGAAATAAGATGTTGAGGTTGTTTGGAGTAATTTTATTACTTTATTGTTTTATCCCAGTGATATGTTCTCATTACGGTAATTTTTACTGCGGCCTAACGGGGCTGTTTATCAATTTAGTGGTGGTGTATGGCCTGGCCGCACCCCATGAGGGTAGTTATACTGATTAGACCGTCAGATTTATCCTCTTCGTGTGGAAAATAGTAATGGAAACGTCTAACCCAGACCACGCACGATTGCCTTCGTAGGCTTTTATAGAAGTTGTTCATATTTAACCAACCAAATGATTTTTTCAATCACAGTTAACATAGATTTACTTTAATTATTAAGAATTATCCGAGGTAGCTTCTTCGGTAACTGTGAAAATTATTTTTTATTACGTGAAGAGACATCATTAAAAAAAAGTTCTTTTGTACCAACGCCACATTTATTTAATATGATCAGAACTGTTTTCGCTCGTGGTGAGCATTTTCAACTAATAATGAAATATGTACATAATACATGACTATTGACCCAGATTGACCTGAAACTTTTTTTTTGTTATTTTGTACTATTTTTACAAATTATTATCTTATATGGAAAATGGAAAATGGAAAAAATAATCATAAAAAATATATATATTATATCTTTTAAGAAAATGAGTATTCTTTTAAAGGAACAGTAGGATTATGGACTACCAAAAAATAATTATTTTCACAACACATTTTACATTTTAAATTAACAATTTTATTTTCATTCAGTAATGTAAATAAAGTGATGATAATAAAAAAAACCATAATATTGTGTGATAATTTTCAAAACAATGTTTAGGGTGCAGAGCGACATTGCATTTCCTACACTGAAAAATTACATTTTTGTGGCATATTTTTCACCTTGTTTGTGTATTCTAATAGACAACCAAATGTCCTGTATTGTCATATCTGGAACGACTATGTAAATTTATTGGTATCTTTAAAGGTCCTCGTTTTGTGTCTTTTTTGTATCTTTCAAGTAGTCTTTAAGTAATATTTCGTCTGAAAGATAAATGGTCCATTTATAATGTCTAATACACTGCTTTCCAACATGGCGTCCATAATATGGAACCATAGGCTCAGAGGTACGTCGACATCACTTTCTGAATCTTCCACCAAAACATCTACATCAACTCTAAGTTGATTGCCATGAAAATCGTCCAAAATAACATCATCTTTTTACCCAGAATCTCTATAGGTAACAGTCATTGGCGTTATTTGGTGGCAATATGAAAATTTCGTCAGAAACCTCAAGCTGATCCTTTGTGTCCGATTCTTCCAACATAAATAATTTGGAGGCCCCTTTTTCCAATACTAAAAACATGCAATTTAGCGCACACAGCTCATAGTCCTATTGCTCTTTATACGGAACAGTTGATATCTACTTCAATACAAAGATAACACTCTACAATATATATGTTCAAAATTATGTCTGAAGAAGTTTATACATCTCATAATAAAAGTTTATCAAAAAAAATCACAATGGTCACTTATAAAATTTAAAAAAATACCTTGAATTATTCATAATGGAATTATTGTTGTAGAAAAGATGTGGACAAACTTTCAATCGTGTGGTCACCACAAAAGTCCAACGACAACTACCAAAAAATGTGCATCATCATTTTTATACCACCTGGTGTTAGCATAAACCAAACAAATATCAAAAATATTGTTCTTATATGACAAAATATTGAAATTTGTAACATGAAGATGACTGTTCCTTTAAAGGATCGTAGGTCTATCTGGGCTAATACTAAGTCAAGTGAAACTATTAAATGTGTAACAAAGAATTGGTTATTGAAATGTAAAAGAGATATACAAATAAATAAAACAAATATAAATAAGTAACACTAAATTGAATACAATTTTAAAAAATAAACCTCTAGAATATAAATGATACCAATATTCTATTGCATTAAATAACAGATAACATCAAAAAGTGTGATCAATAAAAAATAAATTGGGAAGTATTTATATATGTTCAAATGTTTACAACATAATTTATAATATAACAATTAAATTATTAAAATGAATAGCAATACACGGTAATTAAACTACTTCCGGGCAAAGTGATAGCGGGTAGAGTATCCTTTTTCAAATCCAACAGCCACAAAGATTCTGAAAAATAATTCATCCAAAACATATCAATTCTTACAAACAAAAGAATAATATAAATAAAATGAATTATAAATGTTATTGAAACGGGTATAATAACAACGGCGACGAAGAAAGAATTTTCTCGTTCAATAAATTTGAATTGGGCCAGAATTTATGTCTATTAATTTTTAATATTTTTTGTTTCTCTAATCATAGCGATTTATTATTTAAATGCAGAAACTTTTAAGTTTTAAATTATATCTACTACTATATTATATTATCCATAGTGTGGCTATTTAGAAAAAAATGGTTTCCATATGAAGAAAATTATTCATCTTTTCGTCAGAAGCTAAATGCTATTTAATTTAACAATCCTTTTGGAAGATACAACCGTGGTCAAGTAAATAAATCGAAGAATGGAAAAGTCTTTCCATGGAACTCACTCGGCTTAAAAGAAGGTTAAGTAATTTAATTTCAACCATTGTTTTTTTTTTACAAACAGTTCATTAACCACCAATCTGGATCTAATATGTATTAAAGCAAGTTTTTTTAATTAAATCCGATCTATTACATACGCATCATAATCGTTGCCTAATGGTATTTGTTAATTAATTTCAGATTCTAAATCATAACATGATTTAGTCATCAAAATAATTACGAGCCGATGAATAAAGCAATGAAAGGTGGCTTACTTATAATAAGCGCTGTGTCTTGACGAATTATTAATAATGTTATCACTTTATGAATGTTTTCTAAAAATGCTGAATGTATGGGAAAATACTAATTTTTAATTATATGAACGAAATCACTTTCGTAATTTTTACCGAGTACCTTTTGAAGAACTTATTGTTTTTATTATTGATATTGTATTTTTAATCGAGACATAATTTCAAAACAGTCAAATAATACTGAAAAAGTATGTATTTTTTACACGCTTAAATATTTAAAATTAAAGCATACTTTTTTAATCAAAAAAATGCAGATCTATAGGGACATTTTTACATTGATTTTTTGTATTGTGTCACGGGAAAAACTCCATACTCACAATCTTACAGATATATAATCAAAATACATATGTAACGCTACATATCATAGACATTAAATATATATTATATTCCTTACGGTAGTTACTATTTGAACCGCTTCATATTAATGAAAGTTACAGCAGAGCGTTGACTAGAAGTCAACCATGTTTATTGCATTTTCGATTAAATTTTATGTTGTTAACTGAGCGAACCAAAACATGAACCATAATATACATAATTATTTTCTACATCTTTTACTTAAGAGTGTATGTAATCTAAGTGTAATGCAACCGCCTAATGCAGCCGTTCTCTCTTTTTTTTTCCTTTGAGTCACATAACGGTTTTTGCTCCACAGCATATTTATAGTAAGACGTAAATATACTTTATACCATAAGTCATTATAGGTATAATTATGTCAAAAGAAAACGCCCATTATTTAATACCAAGTCTAATAGCACACTTATTACCCGAACCCGACCCGAAGCCTAGATTTATACTGCTCAGCCCGAAAAAAAACGTTTTTTACAATTTTCAAACAATTTACGATTCTCTATAGAACTGGTTATAATTAAAATCATCATCGCTGACTTATGATACGAACATAGTCTGCTAATATTTTCTGAAGATCTTAATTCCTTACCCGGGACCGGCCCGAGCCCGAATCTCAATTGCGCTTACCCGCCCAAACCCGGGCCGGGCTGGGTAGTGGCCCGAAGGCCAGGCCCGGACCCGTGCAGACCTCTAGTACAAAGTGAAAGATTCAGTTAGTCTCTTTTATGAAACATTACTTCTATAAATTGTCTGATATCTAAGCTTTTAATTGGTATAGACACACATTTAAAAATTTAAAGGAACATTTATAAAAGAATTTTAATCAAATCTAATACGAATTGAAAACAAAATTTACCTATGTTTCCTATCAGTTTCTTTAGTTGTGGAGATCAGAGATCGTTGGGTTAGAATGTTTTCCTACCTCGCTGTGAAACTTTTGTGATATTTCACGAACGAACTCGCGGATGGTAGGTATTTTCAAGTCTCTGTGAAGCAGCGAGTTACGCACGTACCACGGGGCGTTACATATCTGTCTCAGTGATTTATTTTGGACAATCTGGAGAGTCTTCATATGTTTACGGTGAGCATACGTCCATATTGGAGCAGCGTACACCATGATTGGTCGAGTAATTGCTGTGTAAAGGAGCAGCTTGCTTTTGAGAGTAAGTTTGCTTCTCGCGTTAAGCATAAAGTACAACCTTGCCTTTGTAGCATTAGCTTGACGTTTTTTAATCGCGACGTGTTCATTAAATTTAAGTCGACTATCTAGCGTGAGTCCAAGATACTTAACCGAATTGGACCACTTGATCTCTGCGTTGTGCATGCGTATGCAAGCAAAATTAGGTTTTCTAATAAAACCCTTTGAAAACATTACTGCCGCGCTTTTTTCGGTATTAATTTTGATTCGCCATTTGTCGCACCAGTCTGCTATTGTATCGGCAGCTGATTGAACCTGCGTGACAGCGCCTTGTCGATTTCGAGATTTAGCTAAAATAGCCGTATCATCTGCATATTGTGCTATAATTGCGTCGCTTTCTCCGCCGGAAGGAATGTCATAGGTGTATATATTGTATAGTATGGGTCCCAAAACAGAGCCTTGCGGAACTCCCGCCCGAGTTGACCTTGATGAGGATCGAATTCCATCCATTTTAACGTTGAAACATCTGCCTGTCATGAATGAGTTGAGAATTTTTACCAGCGGTGACCCTATACCAGCCTTCGACATTTTGAATACAAGCCCTTCGGTCCATACTCTGTCGAAGGCTTTTGCGATATCTAAAAAGAGGCCAGCCGTGACTTCTTTAAGAATGAATCCACTTGTGATAAACTCCGTTACTCGGAGGAGTTGGTGGTTTGTCGAGTGGCTAGCACGAAAGCCGTGTTGAGTGTCTGGGATGATTTTTTTCACTGTAACTACTTCTTGTAACCTAATCTTAATTACACGCTCTAAGACTTTGCTCATTGCGGGGAGCAGACTTATTGGCCGGTGATTTACTGGAAGAGTATGATCTTTTCCAGGTTTTGGAATGAGAATAATATCAGCTTCTTTCCATCTTGCCGGAAAATATTGTAATCTCAAGCACGCATTGATAATGTTTACTAGCGAATTAATGCCCTTTTCCGGAAGCTGCTTGAGAGCCTTATTACCAATTTTGTCATTGCCCAACGCTTTCCTGTCAGGTAGGTTTTTGATGAGACTTTCCACTTCTGCAAATGAGGTGGGATAGATAATTTCGCCGTCTGCATCTTGAGATTGATCTAGAATTAACTTTGCAGCGATTTCTATATCAAACGCATTTTTATTCATGACTAAGTTGCTTGGGTCAATTGAGTTAGGTGTAAATTGGCTTTCAAGGCTATCTGCAAACTCTTCAACTTTATCACTGATGGTGAAAACAGGTCCCTTTGGTCCGTAAAGCGGCATCAGCGGGTGTTTTTCTGCGCGGAGGGCTTTGGAGAGGGCCCAATATGGGTCACTTCCTTTAACAAGATCACTTAATCTGTCGTCAGAAGTTTTTTCGCGGTAAGTTTTCATAGCGAGTCGGATTTCAGCAGACAGACGGTTAACGCGCTGCTTAACTAAGGGGTTACAGAATTTTTTCCATTCTTTTCTTGCACGCCGTCTGTCATTAATAAGGATTTTAATGTCTATCGGCAGGGGTTTACTGTAAGGTGTATTTTGTAAAGTTGTTGTAGCATACGCGGCAGCTAAGTTAATGTTTGTATTGAGATTAAGAATCTCAAAGTCAATGCTTTGGTTATCTTTAAGATCACACTGAGGAATTATCATATCGTCAATAAAAGTCTCAAATACGTCCCATTGGACTATTTTTTGCGTTTGACTTAAGTTATTATGACTAAAATATGTTGGATCACCTAACCTCAATATGACAGGATGGTGATCCGAATTAAGCTCGTGTACTATATGAGTTTCATAAGGAAGGTTGACTCCACTCAGAATAGCAATGTCTATAACATCCGGTAATCCTCCATTTCTTGGTAGAGTTGTTGGATCGGAGGGTGCGGCTACAATTGCTTCAATATTACTAATATAAGATTTTAACTGTCGTCCGCGTGAGTTTGTTAGTCTACTGTACCAGTCTTGATGCTTCGCGTTGAAATCACCAGCGGCAATTGTAGGTACACCGATAGGAATAACTACTTCTAGGTCCCTAGTCAATATTTGCCCATCAGGAGGGCTATAGATAGAAACGAATCTAATGAGGCCTGAATACTTCGTGTTTACAACTATCGCGTTTGCTTCTAGTTTGCCTTCAAGTGCTGGTAATGGAACTGCACAATGGTCTATGTGTGGAGTTCCCGTGAACTTCTTATCTCTGTAGTGATCGCGCCCTTCCGTCTGCGAACGACGGTAAGGGGATGCAATTTACAATTTTTCAAAATCTTTATCGATGAAGGAGACTGGAAGAACCTTGACGCTGGCGCGTCCTGGTACTTGAAGCTCCATAAATTTGATATCCAAAAAAAAAAATCAGTTTCTTTGACAATAAATGACAACCTGTGGTCGTAAATCTAACCGAATATTTATATTTTTTTATCATAATTTATCTCTCTGCTTACGTTTATATGCAACATTTTATCTCACACTTTTTTTGTGTTTTATCAGTGAGATTAAGCTATTTTTTTGTTTTTAAGCAAGCTTGAATATAATACAATAAATTACAATGCGGTGCAGTTTGTCAACACTTCAAACTAATAAACAATATTGCTATATATTACTGAGTTTATTTTACATGAGAATATGAGTAAATTTTTTAAAAAAAGTATTTTTTATACTAATTAAACATTTATTTAATATGACCGGAACTGGTTTTGCTCATTTCGATTATTTTTAAATAAATTTTCAACTCTTAAAATGATTCCATATGTATACCATAAGATGTTAGTATTCAACAGCGAGTGCTGTCATTGATACTATCAAGCTGGTATCAGTTCACTGCACTGTAAACAAAATGAGTTATTTATGTTGTTGTTTTGCGAAGTATAGTCTTGGGTGTTTAATTAAGAGTTATGAATATATTAAATACAAACAGACACAGCAAGCGAAATACAATATTTCCAAGTGAAACTTTCTGAAAGGTTCATAAAATATGAGGTATCATTACTTATTAACATTTGTATTTGATTAGCGGTTTGAATAAGTTTAGAATTACATTTTCGCTCGTTTGAGGTAACTATTTGCACCAAGTGGTATATTTTTCTATTTTATTTACGATTTCACAGATTTAAAATAAATGATTTCTTTCTTAGCTTATTAACTAACATTGATCTATTTTCAAAAAAGGAAAAAACATGAGTATTTGTCGAATATTCTTTATTACCGTATTTTGACATTAGAGGATGTGATTAATATATTGAATCATATAAAATTTAAAATAACTTAGATTATTCCACGTATTGTGCTACTAACTGTGACACGTGTTTCACCCCTTTCAGAGGCATCCTCAGACAATCTTACTTTCACAATGCTTGTTTAAGTGCGAATGATTTTAGTTTCAATATTCTAACATGTCATTTGTAGTATCATTATTGTTTGTTTGTTTTTCTATCCTCCCCTCCTTGCTTCCCGTTTTTATTTGTATAATATATCATGTGATAATGTTAAAATTAAAATAATTCGTATTTAAACAAGCACTGCATCATGTTTCATATTAAGCACAAGTGTTTGTGCGTAATATGCAATATGACTGTCACTCTACTAAAAAGTGGCTATAAAAATAAAGGTTTTAGTAACACGCATGAACATTATAACCGTGAACATTCCACAAATTCAATAATAAAGAAAGAACAATTTAAAAAGTTGAACATTATGCTATATTCCCAACATTCGCTTTTTAATAAAAATCCAAATATAGAACACGTTTGACGGATGATCACCTTTGTGACAGTTTACGTTTTGCAACAAGTAATTATAAGCCAAATTATTTAGAAATTGTCAATGATAAACAATGTCAAATATCTCATAATTTATACATATTATTAAAATATGCTTGAATAATAGAAAGACCGCATAAAGATATTTTATTCTTCTTTTTTCTATCTCTCATGTCGTCAAATTATATAAACAAATACGAAAATGTCATGTAAATGTAAAAATATTTCTTTTTAACTCTCGCGGCTCGGAGACTAGAAAAATACTTCTCATCCGATGGGGGTCGTTTAGGGACCCCAGTGGTTTCCTCATTATCGGCCTTATTCTTATGAAGTCTAAGAGCTTTAAAATATCTCTCTGCATCATTCCTCATACATTTTTTTATAAAAATCCGTGTTTTTTTAATAAATAATCATATTTTAAGTTGCGCGTAAAAAAGACGTCATCCCAGCACACATATGAAATTGCAACTGACGAGTTTAGCCCAGCTATCTTACGAACGATCGCTTATCGCGGACGCTTATCGTTTTATCGCGTTATCGCGTATTTATATAAACTACAAAAGGTCCAAAAAACTATGATATAACCTTAATTATAAACATTGCATCACCCATATTAAAATAGATATTTAAGAAAATTTGGGTATTGGGGTCGCATTTCTTAAGCTTAGAACCGGAAAAGTTAAGCCGTCTACTAACACCGTATCTGCTCATGTGTCATAAAAAGTGAAGTAATTTAAAGTCTTATATATTTAAGGGAAAGAAAATGGATAGATAATAAAACGACACACTCGATTCTTGTCTCAAAGCATCAGGCAGACGATCGCGGTCAACATCTTGGCCACTTCTGATCTAGAGCAGCGGTCAGCAAAGTGGTGGTCCGTGGAAGAATTTTGGTGGTCCGCAGAGAAATGTGAAACCATCTTTAATTTTCCTGTTTTTAAAATTGTTCTGCTATTAATTGAATCTTAATAATTTAGTAGCAAATTCATGGGTTTTTTTATTAACTAGAAGCATGTTATTTTTCCATATATACTTTTAAAAATCATAAAACTAGTACGCGGGATGTAATATTATGTATTTAGTGGTCTGTAAGGCTGTAAGGTTCTAAAGTTTGTCGACCGCTTTTATAAAGGGTATTGCTGCTGTTGCTACTATTGACTGCTGCCTGCTATTATAATTATTTTGAAAACCATATATTTGTCAGAAGTTACTTATAATCACAAATCTTTCTTAACCGACCATACACGGAAACTTACTTGTAAAGCTAAGTAATATATTATTTCATTTGCCATGTGCCGAAAAGTCTTTGCTTCGTACAAATTTACAAAGAAGCAAATTCCCAGAAGAAAACGTAATAAATTTCGTGGCCTGAAATAAAATTATTGCGACATAAAAATAATATAAGTGGCCTCGTAAAATATAAGTTATAATAAGGCAGTTGGTTTAAGACGATTGTATCTACAGCTGTTAATTACGCTTTATCGCTGTTTTCCGTTTCACAAATAACTTATCAAATAAATTTACTGCCGGATATACAAAATAATTTATCACCAAAGTATGCTGTAAGGTCTGCGCAAAAAAAAGGAGATATTTTCTTTTATACAGAGTGAGTCTTTCTTTCACCAGTTTATAACATAATAATACAAACAGTAATGCCTCCTCACTATTACAGAATTGATTTGAAAGCTACTTGAAGCATTTTTTATACGTGCTTTAATATAGTGAACAATGTTCTATGCACGAACAGCTGTAGAAGTTTTAAAGCGTACCGACCGATGACTTGGCGTTCACTAGAACTGATATTTACACATCAAACATCTCTGATCATTCTTTTAAGTTTTAAGTAGCTTAATATTTAAATATATTTATGAAATTATGTACGATGGATTCGACAGCCATTTTGTAAAAAATATTTGTACATGTAATATATAAATAACAAGTCTGTTAGTAGATTTTCTGTGTAAGAATTGGTTAGATAAGCATATTTAGACTAATTATGTATGTAAATAGCAAAATAAATAATAATAAAAAAAATACAATGCAGTTCGTCTGAATATGTTTCTCAAAGACACACGTAACACCTAGTTTTACTATCATTATATTTAATAAGCTTTTAATGTTATGTTTACGTAAATAAACAGAACATGTATTTTAGTTGCACTAAATCGTTTATTTTCAGAAAAGAAAAACGCTCTTGGAAAACCTGCTTTAAGTTTTTTACTGGAACATCATTAGTTTTTCATTTGTTTATGATTAATAATTTTGTATGATATTTACTTTTTCGAATTCCTTATGGAGTTGTTTTTAAGATATTACTGAATAATAGCTGACGAATAATATTGCTACTGCTTTGGACATGTCCGCTACAAAACTCTTTTTTCTTTTCCAATATATGCCGGCGATTAGAACTGTAAGACCCAGGTGGGATAAAGGCTTAAGAAATACTTCAAGCAGGTCCATCAGCGCTTGAAATATTGAACAATGAAAGATAATGACCTATAGCGTCCTTAAATACCACTGATGACCATCTATAAGTGTAATTAAGAAGAGCTGAGGGGTGCTGGCAGGCATTGAATAGTTAGTAAAAATAAAACAGCGTGTCTGTGTTACGAATAGAGTTTACTTTTTTTTTTAGCTTTAACGTTGTGGAAAACTTCATTTTTAATTTTTAATTATGGGCAATTGCTAAAATATGTTTTTGAAGCTTATTTTATCTTTGTTTTCAAATTTATAATAGACATCGACCAAAAACAATGAACGAAATAATATTATTGTTTAAAGTTATTGTTATATTACCATTTATGACATTTTATATGAAATAATGATAAAAAAAATCTTTAAACGTCAATCTACTAGAATTATTCTACTAGAAATAAAATTCAGCAACAAGAAATATTTTCGTCGACGAGATAACATAATAGACTATTTATTTCATATAAAAATTAACAACATTAAAACTAAAAAAACATTTTGAGAGTTCAGAGAAAAGTTACTGCGTCGTGATTTATTTTGGTATGGATATAATTTATTATTTTCCATGAAAAATCTATAAATTAACTATGACTTATTTTACCTAGATGAACAAACAAATGAAGGGTGTAATGAATTATGTATAATCAAAATGGCGTAATCAATCAGGGTTCGGAAACTTTTTCGCTATATGGATATTTTTTAAATCAAAAATATTTGAAGGGCCACCCTTCTGGATATTTTCTGTTTTTGAAAAACATTAGATAAACAAAGAAAATTCATTTCATTGTTTATTCAGTATAATTATGTATGTACGTAGACATTTTAACTAAATATATTATAACTCTGCTTAATAAATATATTTTTTAATTCATCATTAATTAATTAAACAACATAAATTGTTAAATAATTAATATACTAAAAAAGTAGCGCGGTCTAGTATTAACGTCGTATGTTTGGAGCACGAATGACACGGGCTCGAATTCCAGTACAATATATAGATTGATTTTTCGATAAATTTATGGATTTCTGTTCAAAGGCATAGGTGTAAATGATGTCTAGAATTCACCCCTCCCACCCATCCTATCCTTAAAAACATGGCGTAGTGAGAGCGATCAACTAATCACTAATCACAAGTCCTATCCTAACTCTATCCTTCCATCCCTACTCTCTAAGAGAGGTTGAGCAATTGAGTAACAAGTAGTTGTCGTTGAAACTTTTCTCTAGAGATAACCTCTTTAAAGAACTCTAACTCCATATGCTCCTCATTGAGAGCGGAAATGGTAATAGCAATAATATATATTACATTTTGTTAATTTGAAACTAAATCCTGAAATCTAGCCTCAAATTTTATGGAGAACGCAAATATGCAAAACAGATGCAAAATGATTGTTTGCTAATTTTTATTTATTAATGATCACTGTAGGAAATGTTTTTTTACAAACATAGGTACTTCCACATAAATCAACCATTTGTTAAGAATGCTTGAATTTATTCTGATATACCTTCAAGTGAAATTGCTTTGAAGAATTAAATTTAATTCTCATTAAGTTACGAAGTGTCTGACCGTTCCTTCTTGCCAAATGATGTTTTATTTTAAAATCAATTCTTAATATTCTCTATTAAGAAAAATAATATTCAGATTTAGCATAAATCTCGCGGGACACACTTTGTGAATCTCTGAGTAAGGACTCGAGTCGTTAATTTAATCTATATATATAAAACAAAGTCGGGTTATTTACACCACGTATATCTCGAGAATTACTCCAAGGATTTCAATGATATTTGATTTATAAAATTCTTATTTACCTAGAATAGCAGAATAAGCATTAAAACATCGTAAAAATATCACGGAAAAGAAATTATAAAGAAAATTAATATCTTCATACAGAATAAGATTTTTGAATGACGAACAGCAACAAATGCTAAAATGTCGTAAGCTGGTTTCAGAAAAATCCACCAGATCGCACTGTTTTCTATATTTGTTTGTTTTTGCTTCTTTTGCATACGATTGGCTTATAAATAATTTTAAATTTAGAATATGGATTAGAATAAAAGAAATCGATGATATGAAATGAAAACGAAAGAAAATCGGATAATATTGAAATAAGGTTATGTTTATAATTAGGTATGATAAATTTTTGACAACAATATTTTGCACAAACGTTGCTTTGCTCTGAGATGACACTTTATTACACTTGGAACGCTATATCGAAGAAATTTTAACGTCAAAAGCAAAGCGATGCGGTTTCTGATCACCCGAATGCTCTTGGTCGCATTTACACAGTTCATCCGAAAAATGACGAATGTTTCTACTTGCATGTCAAGAGCTCAATTTGCTTGAAAATTATACTTATTGGGACATGCCAATCACTGAAGAAATTGTTTCTGAATCTCCATGTCAGATACGCACATTATTTTCTATCATTATTTTGACATGCTTCACATCGAACCCATGTGAGCTGTGGAACAAGTTCAAGGATGACATGTCGGAAGTCATTTTACATCGAATTCGTGTCAGTTCAAGGAATCCCGATCTCGAGGTGAATGAAGAGATAAATAACCAGGCTTTGATTTAGATCGAAGACATGTGTTACCTCATGTGAGGCATTTTGTTAATCAAGTTAGGAATGCCAACTTTAAACTAAATCGAAACTAAATCTTCAATATCCATTTAAAAAAAAAACTTTTAGGAATTTATGTCTCATGTTCATCACCGTCGCTAAAATATATACTGAAATGTGAAAAGACGAATGAAAGTACATAAAATCAGAAGGTATGTAAAAAAAAATCAGTATACTTTTCATGTATATTATATTGTTATAGAATACTATCAAATCATTATTTTATTTTTGATCCCCATATACAGTCAATCCTGTTTTTATGTGGTTTTTTTATGCGATTTCGAAGTAATGCGGTTTTTTAGAAATGCATTTTTTTAGATGTACCATATTTTACGATATAACTTGGCGAAGAAAGGTTTGATACCTTTAGCGAAAATTATATCGACGAATTACTTACAGATAAAGCTATAAGTGACGAAGATGTTCATAATTTAAATTTAATTATTGACAAAAAACCAGAAAACAATGACAAACTGAAAGAAATTCCAGTTTCTTCACTGCAAAAATAATTGAAGAAGGTATCCAACTTTTCAGTAAATTAGAAGATCATTTCTTTCTAAATGATTCAAATTCTGATCGCGCATTCAAGTTTCAACGATAACTTTAAAATATATATATATGGGTGTAACAAACTGCATAACCAATTAATTATCGAAAAAGAAAATCTGAACAAACTCTGATCACTAATTTCATTGTTAGAAAACAGCCATAGTTTTATGAAATCGATGCGCATACTATTTCTTCCGAAAAAGAGTGATTTAGAACCACATGCTTTAAAACACACATAGAATTTTCATACAGTGATTATTTTTTAATATTTTTACGCCGTGGTTTTCCCCTTATTTTCATATACTTTGCGATTTAGTGTATATTTTAACTCGCTGTTTCAAAGTTATGCGGATTTTACAATTTAAGTAACGCACCCCAATTTTTGTATGGAAGTCAAGTTTTTTTATGCGATTTTTTTTGTTGCGATATTTCGTGGAACGCATCTACCGCATAAAAACAGGATTGAATGTATAACTGTTGGTATGTGTGGAACATTAAACAAAAAAATAATATTTTTTTTTCTAATGAAAGATAATCTCATAAATATAATATTGAAGATTTAGAAAATGTTGCGTTCTTTGTTATAATGAGAATTTATATCATTTGGTAATATAAAAAATATGAAAATTTAGAATGAACTTTCGTAAAATTATAAAAAAGTATTATTTGAATAATTTTGAAAAGATCCCTGTCATTATGTTGGTGACATGCATAGAGAACAAATTTATCCTACCTAAATTTAATAGTCTTTGTTTGACAGTTACTGTCAAACAAAAGTAGTCGTTTGTCAACATTGTGAAGATGTAATTTTATTATTTAAAATACAGTGAAATAAAGAGGTATTAGCTATGCCAAGTATTTCTAAACCAATCAGTAAGAGTGCTCGGAATGGTTTTCTAAGAGTCTTTCAGTTCTGTGAACATGAAAAATCTGAAAAAAAAACAATAATTCCCTTCGGGTCGACATTTCGAATCATTTCGAACTGTCAATGGCGTCGTATTCCAAACATTTCGTGCCGCATGTCAATAGCTCAATTTGCTTGAAAACTAAACTCATTGGGACATGACAATCGCTGAAGCAATTGTTTCTGCGTCTCCAAGTCAGATACGCACATTATTTGCTATCATTTTTTTGACACGCTTCCCATCGAATCCACGTGAATTGTGGAAAAAGTACAAGGATGACATGTCCGAAGACACTTTACACCGAATTTGCGTCAGTTCAGGGAATCCCGATCTCGAGGTGAATGAGGAGATACATAACCAGGCGTTGCTTTTGATCGAAGATATGTGTTACCTCATGCGCTGCATGATGCGTCGCCAGATCGAGGAATGAACGACGCTTTCAATCGAGAATCGGAACGTAAACGTGAATATGATCGAGATGCATTGAACCAATCACTTCGAACGAATGTACCACTGTTGAACCCCCAACAGAAAGTGTACGATACTTTAATGAAGGCAATTGATGAGGGAAATGGTGGCTTATTTTTCCTCCGCATTGGAAGCACTCAACCGAACTATGAAAGATCAGCGCAATGACTCAAATGTTTTGGAGGCGCAATGATTCTACTATCTGGCGATTTTCGCCAAACACTACCAGTTATTCCAAGATCGACCGCTGCCGATGAAATAAACGCTTGACTTAAAACATCGACTCTGTGGCGCTATGTTAAGAAACTTCAGCTAACGACAAACATGCGAGTCGCATTTCTAAACGACCATCTGCCGCAGATTTCTCCAAGCATTTGCTGACTATCTGTAACGGCCGTGTTCCTGTCGACGAATCGAAAGGATTGATTTCGTTTTTGCCGAATTTTTGAAATTTCGTCTCATCATTGCTAATCACAAACATCATAATTGGTTGAGTGAACGAGCAATTCTTGCAGCAAATAACAAAGATGTGGATCATTTCAACTTCACAATTCAAAATCAAATCGTTGGTCCACTGCATTCCTTTAAATCTATCGACTGTGCCACGTGAATAACATCATTTCAATGTAATTAAAATACTTTTCATTTTTAATTTTGCACATTTATTGAACTTAATTCATTTTGAGTATTCATTCAAACTGAATTTAACTCATCCAATAAATTAACACATATTTATTGATTCTGAG
>CM062834.1:3584366-3751213 GCA_031772345.1 Himalopsyche anomala
TTGCCATTTATTACAATTTGTTTTCAACGAGCATTGGTACATAAAATATTATATTATTTATCATTTTTTTAAATGTTTTTTTAAAATATTTTTTTAATATTCCCATTACATATTGTATAAAATATTTTACACAATGATTTGGTTATACGTTTCCCATCTGCGGTTTAAATAGATTCAAATTCTTTTCAATGATTTGTATTACAAATATTTGATTTTAATAAAATATTACAAAGAAATTTTGTTTACATTTTATTTGTATATTGAAAGGCAATATAGTATTTCCCGTTGCAATATGGTAACATCTGTTCACTTGTTTCCGATGAAAGTATGTTGTTTGTTGAGCATAAATCACTGATTCTTTTTCCAATTTTCCTTCATAAAGACGAGATAAGCTGTAAAACGCATATGTCGCTAGAAAATGCGCCATTGAATATTCGCAATTTCTTGCTGTAACATTAGTAGGTGTCGCAAAAAGTTTCGCCTTTAAATTCGCGTTAATGTCCTAGCGACGTGGCTGCTCGTATTTCTATTCATGATAACCAGCGACTGTGCATAATAACGTCACATCCGGGTCCTATTCGCACTCTTTTAGCTACGTTAACAAATTATCTGTAATATTAAAACGAAACGACACTCTCCATACGATAAATTACATACCGGCTTACTAGCAAAAAATATAAAATAAGTTTTAGATGCAAATGGCAAATCATTCTTCTATTTGGTTTATAGTGCTTCACTTGCTTGACCAATTAACACAGAAAGAGAAAGGTATAGTGAACAGAAAAAGTGGCATTCATTTTGATCTGTTAATCACATTCAACTGTAAGTCAGTATGATGCCAGTGTTTATCGTCTGAGACCTTTGTGTGAAGGACAGAAACAAGGACATTATAATTAAAATTATAAAAACAAAAAATTGTCTTTCACTTATTTTTCGCAAAAGAAAGTATTTTTCATTGCTATTTTCAGAACTATAATTTATACACCTTACAGTCAGAGCTGATTGCTTGATGACAAAAAAGCTTAAATATTTAAAACTTCTTTTGAATATAAAAAAAATATATTTTACGCTTTTATCAAATGACTAAATTATTCGCTTTTATTTGACCTGTATAATCAAGATTGTTAAGTGTATAAAATTATTTAAAAAAACTATTAGAAATAAAAATAAAATAAAATATTCATTGTTACTCTATTCAAAAGCTAGTTTCGATAAATGTGTTTTTTATTATTTTTACCGGTATTAGAATCAAGAGATGGAAATCAAAATGAACGCCAAAAGTTATTATTAACGAATATACATAAATATTACGAATGTAACACTCTTAGAATGCTTTTTTTCAGAGGTTAGAAAAAAACATTTTTTTATCGCTTCGCTCCGGTTCTTACACCAGTTCGATTCCATGCTCCGGACAACGAATAAACTTTAAATATAATAGAGATCGTATTGTAAATATAAAAAAAATAGTTTTAATAATCGTTCTTGTCAAAATGTATTCTTAAAGATAATCGATCGATAACAAATCCTCTTTCATCGTTTGCGTCTTCAGTCATAAAATAAATTTATTTTTAAATATAAGACAGCGTTGTCGTGTTTTAAGTATTGCAAAGTGTTAAATGTGAACATTTTGTAAAAAAAATAATGAGAATTAGTATTTGTAAACTTCATTTATTTTGAAAGTAGTAAAAATCATATCGAGCAGTGTAACACTACAAAATGTCCTTGCTTTCCCCATTGTTCCACTGCTTTGAGACATCGGTTCAATATGTAATAATAACCGTATTTGAAAACTATACTTGTTATTACTTATTTATGAAAATCCCATACGTAAAGAAATATTGTGTTATTTGTTTCTACTACATAAAAGCTAATAAAACAGACTATATTTCTTCAATATGTCGAACGCCGTATTACTAAAAGCTAGAAAGTACAGCAATATGTTTTACTCGACGTACACCAACTTACTATACTCTTAAATGCAGGCAGCGCAAAATAAAACGACATGTATTTAAGAAAGCTTACTACTGGAACAATAGAACAAAAGAGGTAAGCTTTGTAGTCATATAAAACATTACTTAGAAAGCTTCGCTGCACATAAACTAAATGTATTCTTGCACAACATGTAACTTGTGACCACACTTGGGTCCAATTTTTGAAATCGAACTTGAAATCGCTTGGCACATTTTTTTCTGCTTTCAGTCAAAGCGTATTTTCAGAATTAATACATTCTTCATCTTCTTTCAATATGAAACTGTTTATGTTGATTAAAGCCCTATCTCAGTCATTACTTTACTTCTTGTAGTAATTGAATTGGTATTTACTTTATAGAACTGCATTAAAATAAAGGGAGAACATTTTAAAAAATCCGTAGATAGTACCGATTACAATAATTTTGTTATATTTTTTATAGCTTTTACAGAATTCAGCCATCATCAGAACTATCAGTTAATATAATACAAAACTACTCTTAAAACAATAGTTTATTTTTAACTTGAGTGAAACAACTTCTGCTGAGTTAAACTTAGGAAAAAAAATGTGTTGCAAATTTTTAGTGGACACGGTTAAAAAAATATGCAACCTTTTACTCTTGATTAATTGTTTCCGAAATCGGTTTTAAGTAATTGAAAAATTCATTGAAATTTCAACCATCTTTCATATTGTCATAATACGCAATATGGATATGAGACCGGCAGGTGCGGTGGATAATAATACGGTATTGCCGTCTATCTCTATGCCATATCTCTCGTTTCCATACACGCATGCGAAATGTTTAAGACCGCTTACATACAGGGTGGACCGGAGGTCGCGAAGTTATTTATGGCCGGTGTTGTTCGGCAAAAGTAGCTTTCCTTGTGCGTATCTTTCTTGAAATATTTTCCCGTAATAAATCTTTTCGGTAGCCTCCCAAGGAAAACGACGCGAAACTTTTGCCCGGCCTTTAAACACATTGTTGTCTACGGAAGAATTCATTTTTTTTTTTTTAGTTCTTAGTTAGCGCATTTGCATTTTGGCTGATAGATAGGCAATATGGACTAGTGCATACAATGTAATCGGTGGGTACTTTCGCCTTTGAGCGATAACAATAACATTTATTCTCATAATTAAAGACATATTATACGTACTAGCTGTAAGCCCGTTGCAAAAAAGCACTGCGAACATGAGGGCAATGAGCAGAGTGCAACTCATAACTCTTTTTCGACTTTTAACCCGGCTCAATATTTGGTTTTCATTCCAACCAGTGCCAAAAAACACGTTTCGTAAAAGTAAGACGCTTTGAAGGGTAGAAGCACAAAAATTTATAGTCTTCACTAAGATTCATCCAAAATTGAATTATAGTTTCATTTTGAGACTTCTGTTTTAGTGAGCTATTATCGCAGTGATAATTATATCAATTTATATTTTTCAATGTTTGTCAGCTCAAATTTTACTTCTTCACTGTCGATAAATGGATTCTGTATCCACAACAATGTTGAGAAATTACTGTCTTTGAAATAATTTAAAAAATGCAGCAATAAACCATCCAAGTGTTCAGTAAAAATATGTTTGCCTCTTTAATATTGGCTATGGCTCAGAAATCTTTTAAAAGTGAAAACATATCTAATTCATTCTTTTGTAAATTTGATTTCCATAACTTCAGTATTTTAATTAATGAAAGCTTTAACTTTGCCTTTTTGAACAAGTAGATGCATTTGTGATCCATGCATTGATATACATTTTAAGCAGCTCAATTTTCCTAAAATTTCAACCAAATGGGTCGTTTTGAGTATTTCCGAAACAAATTTTTTGCTTCGGAAATGCTAAGGCATCATTTTTAAATATTCCGCTCCAGATATTTTTTTTAATAGGAATTAAAAGTACAGCAACTACATATAAAAATGTGAGACAAATAAATATTCATACACTGAATTGTTACTGTACGTTACAATACGATGTTTTATTTATGTGAAGAAATTATTGTACGAAAATTATTTTTATATTCTTAATTTACTTAAAACTAAGAATATAAAAATTTTGTAACACTATTTCTTTGCTTGTATGATTTATAAATTAACATAGCCTAAATTCACTGTATTAACAAGATTTCTAGTTCAAGTCCTTTTTAAGTCTTTTCCAAGTTCCTTTTTAATAAAATCTCGACCTTGTTGTTCTTGACCTTTATTCTATTTGAGTTTTGTGTCACTTTTTGTTTATTTTATCTCTGTATCTGCTTAAAAACTATCGGATATGCAATTTTCCATAGTGTTCTATGGAAAGAACCATTTTAGTCGTTCAATTTCATGTTCCTACCATGAAAAATGATCTTTGGGTGTAAGTTTATAAATTCATCGAAAAAAATAAATTTTAAATTATTATGGGTACAGGATTGTCCGCTGCCATCACGTAAACCAAAATCCCAAAGGCATCTGACATGCGCTATGGGACAGGCAAATTAATTTTATCACTATTTACATCTTCAAACATTCTTCAAATACAGCAAGAAACTATGTATTTCTAATATTTATCTTTACACACACACAGCAAAATTATACAAATTAATTCACTGTTTTTAGTTTAAATTGTGGGACTGAAAAAATGCTGAATTCGTGAAAATATAACTCGTTAGTCTTTTGTTGTATAAAGCAAAAGTTTAATGCCAAATAAATGCTTTTACTCAAGAATGAGAAAACTTTTAATCAGACGGTTCATTTGTGTGTTATTTTACAGGACTGAATTGCATGAAGTGCTTAGTATATGAGCACTTATTGGAGCTTATCTCAATAGATTTTTTTCTACGAAAACTGCTTATTTCTTTAGTTGTTCATTTTTTTATAATGTGAGTAACCGATATAAGGATATGGATAGGGCAGGACTGGTGAATAGCTAATCGCTCCCGGGACACCCCATTTCTTGGATAGGGTGGGTAAGAGAAAATTTTACTTATTTCACAAATAAATGCTTTCCAAAACAAATCAGTAAATTGATTCCAAAATCCAATCTAGGAACATTACATAAATACTGAAAATTGCATGCATGTCAACTATTTCGTAAATAAATGAAAATTTCAGATTTAGTCACAAGGCCAGGCCGCAGGTTCCTCACTTCTGCCTTATCTTGATAAGTTTGCAGTCAAGAAAGAAAAAAATATTTACAATACAACCAAAAAAGTTACCAATACTCAATAAATTTGAAAGAGTATTAGAAAAAATAGTTTAGTGACAACTCTATTAAAATTCAGTCGCCGTTATAATCCAAGAAAAATTGTCTGTTATCATTAGGTGTTCGGTGGGTTAAAAATGAAGCGCGTGAAAGTGCGAGAAAGGAAAAAATAAAATGAACACAAAGAAAATAAAAAAATCGCATTTGAGCACAGAAAACCGAGCGCTTAAAATTTATCTTCGCTCCATTAACGACTCGTGTTTACACACTTAATTCTCAATGTATTGCTAGCTTGCTTTTACTAATAATGCAACCATTTGATTTTCAAATACAAAATCATTCATAACTAATTTAATTCTTTAATATTTTTATAAAACACGTATTTTAAACTCTTCATCGTTTCTGGGCCAAACCCAGCGCGTAGTTTTTTTTGTATTATATTGGAAGAGTTTTAATTTCAGTTTTTCACTCGGGCCTTAAATTATATCCAGACATGATTTAAATATTAATTGATTGTAGCGTATTTTTTTTGTTTTGCTACTACTCTCGTTCTCAGTGTGGGAGATAAAGTTACCGATTAAGTTTATATCAAGAGAAGATTTTTTTTAGAGAACTTGGCGAATGTTATTAGCGTACCACTAGTAGAGCTATTAGCTTACCTTAGCTATGTCTTTATATTCCTACTCTCTTGAAAAAAAAAGATACTTTCAGACACTGAGTAATAAGCAGTTTTCGAAAAGAAAATATTACAAGACTATATGCTTGCTGTTGAAAGTGGCAATGTTTTTTTTATTCAATCATTCTTTTGTTAAACAAAATGAGCTATGTTATTATACTTTTCAAATTTGTCGCTTTTTTTTACGCTGTCATAAAATATCATTTTTGATGTAATTTCGTGATTTTCTGACATTGTTGATTTCGTCCAAAAAGGCAAACGCCAAGTTCACCCGACACGTTTACAACTCTTTATCACTTCTCTTCAATTTTCTGTCACTTTTTTCATCTGTCCTTTTTCTATCAATATTTTTCACATGTGATAATACTATCGATAAATCTTTAGCGTAGAATCATTTTAAGACCATTTGAGAATACATTTATTTTAGGCTTTATAACACTTTACCTTATTTTATTACTGCAAGAAGGCAATTTTAAGCATGTAGTTTAAAACAGATCTGCCTACAGTAAGCGATCAACTGTTTGTTTTCGGCTAACTGCAAATATTTCGTTTTGTTCAGCGATCAAATTATCTGTCATAACAAAATCTTCGTAGTTTTTTTAGACTTTCTTAGTGATTATTGTTTTTTTAACGATTCAATATTACAGCCAATCTGCTTGATATTTTAAAATAATATGAGATTTCTAAATTTCATTCGAGCAGAAGAGACATTATATTATATTTCTTAGATTTCAAATGTCATAGAGCCATGTAAATAATAAGTTGATTGAACTCGATAACTATAGTTAGTTAATAAGATAAGAAAATTGGTTTCAGATTAACACCACAAAAGTATTTTCGTCATGAAATTACTGGCAAACTACAAAAGTAAAGGAGAGCTTTTTTTTTAAACCGTGTAGTAAAAAGTTTTCTTTCTTGAACGTTTTCTTTGAATTAATGATTCGACTCTGGTTTTTAACAGCTTTTCATCATTTATCATTAACGATGTTCTCTCTCAAATCGGAACTGTTTTTCAAAATTATCTTTCATTGTCTTTTTCCTACCAACATATCGACTGTAAAAAGGAAAAAAAGGACGTAACCCACAGTTTTTTCAAAACAGCTTTTTTTCGATAATCACAATGTATACAACTTGATACACGTTTTTTCAAAAGGATGAAGCTGCACATGCCAAATTAGTATCTAAATTTAACTTTTATCTTTAAAAAAGTTGGGCCTGTCAAAATTGCAAACAGTAAAATAGACTTAAAAAAAGGTTAATCTTAAACAGATTATTAAATTATTATTACATTTTGTCAATTAAACACACATTTATAAGTCCTCGTGCACTTCAAGTTTGTGTATATTACATAATTTGCCTATAGCCTAACGGTGGGCTCCCAATACGTTAAACAAGGGTATTGCTTAATCTCAAAGCAACATTCGGTGTTCTGAGGAAGGAGTGATTTTTTTATCACTTCTATACAATCATATGCAATACATACTTAAATAAGTAATCAATTGTTACTTAGTACACTACTGTATATGCTGAAGCTGTCGTAGATAATATAAAATATGTAAGTCAGAAATAGCGGTTATATACTAATTTGATATGACAATATTGTTTTCTTTTAAATAAACAAGGGGTTCGTCGACTTTAATAAAATTGAACAAGGGGGTCGCGCAAGCCCCTCTGGGCCCCCTACAGTCCACCCCTGCTATAGCCCAAAATCATCATAACAAGTTTTTTGCGCCTGCTTCCAAATTTGGTATGTGTGGGTTACGTCTTTTTTCCTTCCCACACTCGATATCATGATTACGTTGTGGGTTTTGATATGCACAGCAAATCTAGCTTAGCTGGTCTTTTAAATTTCGAGTTCTTATTTACATCTCTAAATCCTTTACTAAATTACGTTAACGCATCCCTAATATCAATATCTAACTAACTTACCTGCAAAAAATATTTTCAAATAAGTCGTGCTGCTCAATTTCTTTGAATTGCGTATGACACTAAAAACACTTTAATATTCAACGGTTTTCAAATATCACAAATACATTCAGGGATTTTTTCCATTAGGCTTCTATGTAAATTTCCATCTCGAGAACTATCACTTTGGTCGTTTCTACGCACGGTGACCGGTATGTTAAACAGATACCCAAATAAATTTCCCATTCGGACGAATTTATGAAAATATTTCCAGAACCCGAATACATTACCTTGCTCTCCCGTTGGATATGAAAAATACATTTTGATAAAGGGGGCATCCCGGAATTTTCCAAGACGGTAACTTCGAGAAGATTGCCACGTTTTGTATAATAATATTGTTTGGGACCGAAACTCCGGAAAGGCTAATACTTTGATACTTTTCTAATAACATTTGAAAACATGAAAATTGTAGAGTATTTTTCCGTTCAATATCTAAGTCGTCTTCCATATTTGAACGGCCATCATCAACCATTGTTCGATGTAGGCCACTTTAGTTCAGAATCGATCTATTTGATGTGTGTCGTTTGTTTTTGTCCTCCATTATACATTTACAAATGTTCAAATAGCTAGAGGTGCGAAGATCTATTCCTTATATTTCTATATAATTTATATTTCGAATAAATTAATCAATAATTATTTAAAATAAATTGATCATTGCGAATCCATTTTTTTTCTTAAAATACTATTTTATTTTAATCCTGTTTTTATGCGGTTTTTTAGAAATGTAAATTTTCAAAAAAATGTACTATATTTTACGATATATAAAAATGTTAAATATTACATCGAGAGCATGTATTGTTGTATTTTGGATAGAATAGAGAATGAACATAAACTATTTTGAAAAAAGTACGATTTTTCCAAACTTCCAACTTTTCAGTAAATTAGAAGATCATTTCATTCTAAATAATTCAAATTCTGAAATTCAAGTTTCAATGATGGCTTAAAAAATGTATTTTTGGGTATAACAAACTCCATAATAATATATTGTTAAAAAGGAAAATCTGAACAAACTCTGATCACTAATTTCATTGTTAGAAAAAAACCATCGTTTTTTGAAATTGATGCGCATATGTACTATTTCTTCAAAAAAAGATTGATTTTAAACCACATGCAAAACACACTTAGCATTGTCATACAGCGACGATAATTTTATTTAAAATGTTTCTAAAGTAAAACAATATACAACAATTTTTATTTTTTAATCAAAAATATATTTAAGTATTTTTACGCCGTGTTTTTCCCCTAATTTTACTATACTTTTTTATGCGATTTAGGGTATATTTTAGCTCGCTGTTTCAAGGTAATGCGGATTTTAAAATTTATGGAACGTATTGCCTCTTTTTCTATGGAAGTTAAGTTTTTTTATGCGATTTTGGGTATATTTTAACTCGCTGTTTCAAATTTATGCGAATTTTAAAATTCATAGAACGCATCCCCACTTTTTGTATGGAAGTCAAGTCTTTTTTTGTGCGATATTTCGTGGAACGCATCTACCGCATAAAAAAAGATTGACTGTATATCATTTGTCCAAAAAATTAGAGAAAGGTGTGATCTTGAAGCCTTCCTTAGCAAAGCGGAAGATATCTGACTCGCTTTCATCGGATGTAATGTATTATATTTTATTGATAATACAAGACAAAAGTTTTAAAAAAAGTTGAACCTACTACAGCGCTTTTCAGTTGTGCTACCAATGGTATGGTAACATACTGTTGATGGTAACTGCTACCATTATAATATAGCGCCCGGCAAATCATATAATTTGACAAATAAAACAAACGAGATTCTCTTTTATGAGTTCCATAAATTCATTTTTGTTTCACCGCAAGTTTATAACACAGTTAAAATTTATTATGGTACGTAATTCTTAAAGATGTACAATAGAAAATTATTTTTTCCAGGCGAAGGACGCGAACGTTTCATATTTCATACAAAAATAACCCTTTATTACGACTGTAAAAATATAGTTTTTTTAGCGTTATAAATGGCACGTCAACCTTCATTGTCAAACGTAATATTTCTTTACACTCGTCTGAAGTCACTGGCTTGTGAACGAGCGAGTGAGCGAGTGAACTGGCAGGCAGTGATGGATGTGGACAGCTACTTGAAATGACATGTCACGGCAATCCGGGGAAAAAATAAAATCATTTTAATAATCACTATCTACTGATACAGTTTTATGAAAAATATTCTAAAGTATTTATTTATTTTAAGTTCATCTCACAAAAATAAAAGTTTTGGTTTTTAATTGATCATTTCTTGGATGAACATCGCGTTCAATAAAACGGCACTCCCATTAAAATTCAGTCTTAAATCTGGTATTGCTATTTTGTTGATACCATAGTTGGGAAGTCAAAGCCGTAGAGTTTTGGTGTTTTGGGTGTAGTCGGAGTCGTAAAAAAATGCGACCCGAATCCTTATTTTTATTAATTAAATCAAATTATAAAATATATTGCTTATTCAGAAAAAAATTAAAAATATATTTTAATGAATATTTTAAAAATACATCTTTTTAAATCGGAGTAGGATTAAGAATCGCGTTTTTTTCACGTACCCAAAGCCTTGGTAAATGCGAATTAAGGTAGAATGCAACAACTAATGTTTCGTTCAAATTATGTACACTCTATATCAAGTTCATCCGTGTACTTGAACGCCTGAAGATGCCGAAAGGCGAAACCCGGGTTGTTAGTGACAAAATCTGTGGGAGTGTACATAATTTGAACGATTCAAATTTAATGTTGAAATTCCACCAAGCACCTTCAGTCGAAATCTTAAATTATAAACTAATGTTTCTTTTATTGGTAAAAGATAAAAGCACTTTTTTCAAATGCATAGCTATTATTTTAAAACAAAAATAAAAAAAATGTTTTTACTTCTGACTTCAACTTTCTAAATGTGATCAAATGAATTTAGTGGCTTTTTTCTCACATTATTTATGTTCGAAATAAAAAAAAAAAATTAAATGGTAACATACAAATACATATCTATTCATTTCCGAAAATTAAAAGTTGTAATTTGATACTTGCAAGAATATTTTACTGAGATTGCATACAAAGAGTTGTTTTTGGACAATATTTCATTAAGTTTGATTTAGTTCATTTATTTTGCATAGTATTATATTTATAATATTCCTAGTTTAATGTGTTATTTTTTTCTTAAGTTTTTTCTTATTGAAATTATAAAGTGCTTGCAGCCTCTCAGTTGCCTGACTTATTTATTGCTAGGGTGGATACAAACTTTATTATCTTTACCTCGCTGTATTCTAACCAAGAGCTGTGTAATTGAAAATTTATTAATCTAAAAGATTCAAAAGGAGAAGAAAATGTTATAACATCCATAATGAATGCTGACTTTAGACGTTTAATATACATGAGTGTTCACCGTTTGATTTCTAAATATAAAGATTTAAATTTTGGTAGTCCAGTCCCTAAATGACTTTCGAATGATGTTCAAATGCAAACGCGTAGAACATAAATTCTAGTATCTCAAGTGCGACCTGGGTCTTAACCCTCCAAGGACGAGCGTGACCATATGGTCACAGTAAACACCGTTGTCTATTGATCCTACTATTCATCCTTTTTCTACCTGAATATCGTTGCTTTCACTCATATTTGGTTAAGATTGGTACAGACTTCAGTTAGTCATCAGCCGCGGGGACAGAAACGCCCACCAAAAGCACGTGCGATTTTTTGAATTTCCTTTTTTTTAATGGACTTTTTAAAACTGTTAGTAATTTTTTTATCAAAATATCAAATTATTTACAGATATTTTGCTAATAAATTTGTATTGAAATTATGTTTATCTAAAGAGGTCAAATTGTAAATATTTTTAAAAATTTCACGTTTAGCTATATTTCAACCCAGAATGTTTGCGTGCCCATACCGTCACGCTCGTCCTTAATACTGTCCGTACACAATATTACACGGTAATAAAAGGATGAGCATAACCATATAGTAATGTGGGATTTCTATACAACGACTCGGCGTTTTTTTTTTTTTTTGTTAGGAATAAAAGTTATCCGTGATTTCAATATGGCTTACAAAATATTTTTTTTATCGAAAAAATCTCTCGTCTCTGGGGGTTAATTCACTTTTTCAAAATCGTTTAAAAAATATTTAAATGAATGAATGAATGCGGTCTTTCACTGCGAAAAGGATTCTCACCCCTGGAATAAACTTCCTGCAAAATTATTCGTTAAATTGATTTTTTGTTTGACATCGATTCTCCAGTAATGGAAAAATGAACAGTATAAATAAATGCAATACACTTTCACTACTGAGCTGCCTTCCTTATGTAACTTCATGTGATAGTTTGCTCATACAAAATTATGATTATCGAATGGTTCAGTAAACCAATGTTTGCGTACCGTTAATTGGATATAAATATACGCCATCAGCACTTCACAAATACACACATGACTTCCATATTACGTAAGTGGAATACAAATGATTCAGTATAGGCTCTCAAACTGTGACAAAACACATATTATTAGATAAATATATTTTTTTTAAATCATCTTACTATCTTTAAAAAAAGCCATAGTTAATGAACAATAAAGATAAATGCTGATCCTTAATTTTTCTCACCACACAGCGACAACGATTATCAAAATATGTAAAAATTGCGTTTTTGCCTGGTTCTTTGAAAAAGGAGAGGTTAACCGACTGGGTCAGAATCGGTTATTGTTAAAACTTTGTTAAGTTGCTTTATTTCGATTTTATATTATGCTTAACATTAAAACCAATAGTAGTGTAGCAAAATGGGCTTCCCTCCTTCTTTATTACCTGGCGAATGAATCGAATTCCAAAAAAGATACTTTATCAATTATGGACGTCTGTCTGTGATATTCGGTTAATTTACTTACAACTACTCTTTTCAGACTCTGCGTTGATAGTTGTTTTCGGGGTGAAATAAACGATTTAGCTTGTAAATTACTAGCAGTTCTCATTAAACATAATTCGTTACAAATTATATATTATGCGGTCTAAATTGAAAACGGCAGTGGATTTAAAATTTGTAAGAAATCGTAAATATTCAATTACATATTTTAATTTATTTATTGATTTGGCATTTACTTGGTAGAACTCCATTTTAATAGGGTAAAATATCAAGGTATTTCAGTTCTACAGTTTTTAAAAAGTTAAAGGTTGATAGCTATTTCGGCTTACGCCATCGTCAGAACTATATAGTTCTGACGATGGCGTAAGCCGAAATAGCTATCAACCTTTAACTGTTTAAAAACTGTAGAACTGAAATACCTTGATATTTTAACATATTTTAATATTTAACAAGTACCATAGAAACTTTGCTTCATTTCAGAAAACGAAATTTTATCTACATGGAAAATAACCATTTTTTTTTAATAAATTATCATCAAATATACTTAGATTTGACTTCTCGAATATGAATCATTTGAATTTAAACTGATTTTTATACTTTCTTATGGCAAAAATAAAACCGATTTGGGTTTAATATCTGACATAATAATACAGCTGTCCACAATTGACAATACTAAATTTGACAATGTTTTTGTTCTACTGCTTTTAATATTGTATTATGTTCTTTTTTTCTTCTTTGTAAAAGACTTAAATTTTTAATTTGTCAATCTTTTGCAATGCTAATTAAATAAATAAATAAATGTTTAAAATAAGTTTATTCATTCAATTTAATTACAAGTTCGAGTTATAAAAAAATTGTTTACATTATTACATATTTTTTATTATAATTTGATACCAGATATTTACCTATATTTACCTATGTTATTATGTTATCAATGTTTTGTTTTAAGGTACGTACCAAAATATAATTTAGTAAAACTTAAGCCCTATACAGTTTCATGTGTATTTTATTTATTTTTGTTCTTTTTATTACTAGTTTTCTGATTATATTTATTCTGGATACATTTTGTGTAGGTATTATATTAAATTAAAGTCTGCCTCACTTCAATATGTATCGACTGAACGCTTTAAAAAGAAAAATATGTTTTTATAAATTTTACAAATACTGAATATAGGTTTGGCAAACAAAAGCGTTCAATACTTATCAAGATTTTTTTGTTAGGTAATTAACAACATGAAAGATTTACGTTAACTTCACAAGCCTCGTAAGTGATATTCAAGAATGGCTTAAATGTATTTTTCTGTTATTAGTTAACATATGTAGGGTCCTATAGCGCAGCGGTTAGCCTTCACGGGTTCGATTCCCAGTACGAACAGCATTTTGTCGATTTATTGATTTCTGTTCGAAGGCATGGGTGTTTGTGATGTCTATCTCAATTCCCTCTCACCCTTTCCGATCCTTTAATTATTGGGTGTAGCGAGAACGATTACCTAACCACTAGATTTGTCCTAGCCTTATCTTTCTATCCTTACTACTCTCTTTGAATAAAAAAGGTTGAGCGACTGAGTAACAAACAGTTCTCATAAAAAAAAATGTTGAGATACCTCCATTAGGAGTCCATATGCTCCACATTGGGAGCTGATATGGAAAAAAAATAAAGCTATCAATGAGTGTCAATAAATTCGAGATAGTGTACTCCGAGACAAAAAATCAATTTAATATTTTCTTTTATCTTTGAGAAGTTTTACCATTTTTTTTTTGCCATAGTTTTAAAATACACTTTTATCATTCCATCGTTTGGAAAAGCATTGTAAATTATCTGAAATACTTTGTTCTGATATTAATCTAAATAACTTAAAAACATATTGATATAATATTTTAGATGAAACTTAATAGAAAGCCGGAGAATAGTTTTGATTATAACTCTGTCAATCAGATAATTATATTTAATTCATGATGCTAGTATTGTTGGTTGATTTCTCGTATCTCGATTATTATATTCAACATTTACTAATATATATATTATTGTGAGATCCGGTCAACGAAATTAAATCCATTTTGAAATTTTATTATTTACTTACGTGATTAAAATTGTATAAATTCCATTCTGTATAAGCCAAAAAAAATTTAATGTTCTCAATTTTTAAACCTATTTTCATTATTGTTAGTCTTTACGGTATCCAGAAAAATTATCAAAAAAAACACCGAAGTTTTTTTTTAAATTGAGCATTCTGCGGTAATTTAAAATATTACCTGCAATGTAGATATGAATAAAAAAACAACACGATGACGGGTGAGAGATTTAACTTCTAAAATTCGTTTATATTTTCATGCTCATAGTCTCACCAAGTCAACAAAAAAAAAGGAAATTATATAACTGAATAACAACCAGTTAACATAAAACAAAGAATACTGAGATAAAATATATGAGTATATCAAGACAACATTAAAATAATTTTAAAAAATATATTTTTTAGTGATCACTGTAAAAAATCTATATGATCCGCGCTGGGGAGTGGATATTATTTAATAGAAGAGCAAGAATTCAATACCTACAATAAATATGTAGATACTATTGCGTCACAATCTTTTTAAAATTTAGCTGTAGTTTAACACTTCCGATTTTTATTGTATACTGTACAAAGTATGTAATACTTGAGATAAGAAATAAAACCACAAATACAAAACAGCGCGTATGATATTCTTCTACCTGAAAAATAAACGCACACCAAGCGAGGGAAATTCGTAACAAAGGTGAAGTAAGAACGAGCGTTACGCACTGTTTCCTTTTTGTTCCCTGGATCAACCACGGAAAATAATAATGAGCTACGACAATTTTATAATAAAATTGTATATTCATACAAGGTAATCTCTGCATGCTACAAATTTAAAAAAAACATTTTATTGATCAATATGTTTATTAAAAACTGTTGTGAAGCCTGCGAGGCCAAGCTTAAAATTAGCTGGTTTAGTGTCATATTCTGCATATTATCATTTGTTTTCAGAATCATCTTTGGTAAAAAGCACATATTTAAAATAAAATATTTTGAAATCGCATACATTTTTCAATCATTATTATTCAACCATGTCCGCATTCAATCTACATCGTATGAACTCTTTATGGAGTATATCTCAACATGATTTTTTTTTACAAAAACTGCTTGTTACTTAGCAGTTTTCCTTTTTCGAAGAGAGTTTAGAATAAAAGACACAGCTAGGATCTAGAGATTATCGTTTTTTTTACATCGGAAAGGTAGGAGGGAATTTTGTATAAATAAATATATATATCATTGACATCCGTTTTTTTTAACAGAAATCCATAAGTTTACTAGTAAATCAATTTTCGATACTCTCCGTACAGTGATTATATCCCGCGAGGACTGCAACCGAAACCATTGACTTTGATTTTTCAACCACGGACTCTAGAAATAGAGGACGGATAGAAATTCAACTGATCATTTGGTATATTACGTGAACGTATGTTGATAGAATAATTTCACTATCGCAAAATCTGAAGTTTTCACTCACCTTCAAAAATTTCCATAAAAGTTTTCACTGGTTGTAAAATAGTGTAAGATTAAAAATCAATATTTTAGAAATCTTCAAAAATTATTATAATGGTGGCCTTGGTAGAAATCAGCTATTCGAAAATACTATTGTTCAGATTTTGCGGTTCCCGCTCTTATATTTATTTCAAGTAATATTTTCACCTTCAAACACAAGGTATTGCATTTAGTATTGTTTTTGTGTCATATTAAAAACTTAGCGATAGAGTTAATCCAAAAAATGTTTCTCAAATAGGCGAAAGACGAGTCCCTAGAAACACAATCAGTGGACAAACAATGTTTCAACAGTGAATTGTTGTAAAACATCGTCTAAAATAATTAACATCGATAAATTAATATATTTCTAACGCGTTTACATTTACAGCATTCTGATTAAAAGGCGATGAACAGTGTAAAGCAGTACGCGGAAAATAAGAAAAATACGTTGAGGCTTTTCTTAAACAATCCCCGTTAACATAACCACAATTTATGGCTTTTCACCGACTCTCAGCTTCTAAAGGACCTTTTTTAGGTACCTATCTCAATGGTAGAGTTTTATTATGCAGGTGCTGAAAACCATCTTATTGATTATTTATTTTCAGTAATACGCCCATTACTTACAACCTTTATCAAAGGAGTTGGAAAACTTTTTTAATTTTTCATTCAGATCAATTAAAAATATTTTTCGACCACATACTGAAAAATCGGAAATTTAATTTTTTGACCTTCGTTTTTCCATATTACATCGCATACAACACGTATGTTTCTACATTCGACATGTCAAGGCGCATACTTAAGAATAGCTTATGCATTTTTTTTAAATCATTAAACTCGTACAACTCTTCCAACATTCATAAACTTAATCATGATAGCATTGTTAGCAAAAAAAGTTTCTCGATCAATGTTTTGAATATACCGATTTGTTATCATTTTTGCGGAAAAAAATAGGTTAGACTTGCATTAAAGAAACATTATTTCCGTAAACTAAGAAAGAATGATAGCACACACACTGTGCCTTATAGGTGTAATGACATCATTAACAAAGCGATTGCATATGGGTATAGAATTAGAAGAAGTTAGTGTACTTCTTTAAAATTCTTATGCTGGAAACTCTTAATCATAAAATGAACGTGTCTCAAGTAATAATTTTATTACCGTTTTACCGTAAACCGGTTACTAAAAATAATAACTATATAATAACTCGTAAACGAAAGAGCTCGATTTGGACTCTTTAATGAAATTTCTCGAATAATGTTATGAATTGCGACTTGATGTTTCTAATCGGCATATGATCAATCACCACAATCTTTTTCTTCTACCGTATTAAATTTTGTCACTTTGTTACTAGATAAAACATTCAATAACTAAATTATTACAATATCCCGCGATGTTAGCTGTGATTTTTTCAGATGTTGTGGAATGAAAAAGTCATTTTGCTAAGAATAAAACTATCTTTTGTTCTGATCCCACATTTATTTATTAAGATTAAGACCGGTCTTGACCGTCACAAGCACTTTCAACTTTCAAAAATTCTCGTGGTGTTAGTAAACACCTTAAAAGTGATGGGTAATTAATAGACGTTTATAAAATATTTTAAACATTTTATGACTCGCATCTACACCAACGAGTGTCGAATGACAACGAGCTTTTGCGACTGCAGGACAAAGAAAGCTACTCTTTAGTAGTGGCTTATCTGTGATTTCAAAAATATTACTTATGAAAATTGTATCAATTACAATTTCTTATTACTACTCAATTACATAATTATTTTATTCAAACAGTATCAATTAATCAATCGCATTTTTTCCCAAAAATGCTACAGCTGTAACCGTAATGTTGACTTATACAATACAATACTAAAGTTTTTCTCTATTCGCTGATGAATCAATTGTTTATGTACAAAACCTCATACAAGTTTATTTACAAACGAGACTCTTACTGACCTGAAATAAAAGCAAATTGTTTTCAAAAACGCCTGCAGTTCTAAACACTTAAACTTCTTGAAGTTGTTTTGCTATTTCACCTGCTCTGCAGCCAATCAAGGATTTTCTGCGCCAACTTAATCCCCAGAATTTTTTTTATACATTGAAAGATATGCCACACAGTCGATATTATTTTCCTTGAATATTTTTGATAACGATTTTCAAATACCGGTTTAATATTTTCTTTCAAAAACATACCCACAACCAATTTCATAAATTTATGATATTTTGTTGAACTTTTCATTTGCTTAGATGAGTTGAGATCATTTTTTGTATACATGTCCTCTCCCAATGAGGAGCATATGGCTTCCTAATGGAGGTATATCAACAGATTTTTTTTCTACTAGAACTGTTTGTTACTCAGTCGCTCAACCTCTCTTTTTCCAACGAGAGTAGTAGGGATATAAGGATAAGGCTAGAACAGGACTAGTGGTTAACTAATCGCTCTCGCTATTGATTATTATTATTGAAGGATCGGAAGGGTGGGAGGGAAATTACGACATCACAAACACCCATGCCTTTGAACAGAAATCGATAGATCGATCGAAAAAATTCTGTTCGTACTGGGAATCGAACCCGTGAGATCCGGCACGGAAGTCAACAACACTAACCGCTGCGCCGATTATGACCCGACAGTTGAGATCATACTGATATTTAATGGGGACAGAGAATGTTGTACAAGGTAGTACATTAAAATCTTGGGTAATGTGGCACAAACTGAAATTACTTTAATGTATTTTGTAAATTAAATGTTTAGTTAAACGATACAGGTGTTTTATTGAGTTGAAAAAATTGGAATTGCTTGTCCAATTTAACATGACGCGTGTGCTGAATTTTATCAATACATTAATTAGCAGAAAGAAACTTGAATTGTTATATATTTAGATAACCAAATAGTTCTGTATTTTGCGTTGCTTCATTAATGATATAAACTTTTTTTTAAATTTTGAACTTTTAAATTGTCTCGCTTTTTGATCCTGAATGCTTAAGAGTTTTTAATTTCACTTGGTAAAAGTTCTGATTTAGCAAAGTAATAATCTAGCAAGGCTGAACCTTGCCCTTTTCGAAAGAGAGGGGTTAAACGGTGCAATAAATTATCAAAAACAAAAGATACTCCATCAGTTGTCTGTAAACTCCGGATTAAGAAAATTTAATTGTATTTTCTAATAATTAAAAATATCGCCAGAAGAGTAGAAGAACTATTTATTCATTACTGGGTCTTGTTTTAAAAGCGTTATATTTACTAATAGGGTAAAAATATCAACGTATTTCAGTTCTACAGCTTTTTATATTTATGCGCTGATAGCTATTTCGGCTTTCGCCATCGTCAGAACTATGCTTAAACTAAAATTTTGCTCAGCTTTATATACTGGCTCCGAAGAGATACACCGAAGGATCCTAATACCTTGATATTTTACCCTATTAAAATGGAGTTCTACCAAGTAAATGCCAAATCAATAAATATCCTAATTTACCTTGAAAAATCCCATATTATTGTTTTTCGAAATACTAAACCCATAGTTAATAAATTTAATGTAATGTTATTGATAATAAATATCAGTTTAATTTATCCTAATTAATGTTTAAAAAAAAAAGCCCTAAATTTCTTATCGTTCTTTGAAACACTATAATCACATTTAATACGTGTAATATTGTAATTGTCATTTGAATTACGATATTAGAGTGGATAATATTATGCATTGTAATGAATTCTACCAAGTGAATGCCAAATCAATAAATACGTTATATTATATGTACGCTTACTTAAAATATAGTTTTCTCCAAATATTCAAACAATTGAAATATTTAGTTAAAAACTAAATAAATTCCAGTCAATATATAATATTTAATAGAAAAACAAATCATTGAAAATTAGTTTCTATTCCGTCAAAATATTGCTTTGATGGCTCTTCTGGAAAAATCAATATGGGAGAGTACTAAACAAGCGCATTTCTCAAAATTCTATAAAAACTTGTTTAATTCAGATTTTTTTGACCTAAAGAAATAAAATCAGTACTTTTAATTTTTCAACTAAACTTTGTTAAAGTTGGAAGAGGTTCATCATTACACTTATCTCCATCTTCACAGTGGTCGTAACTATCATTTTTTTAATATGACGAGACAGCTACTACAGTAGCGGCTGAATAGGGTCGTGCGTACTTCTGAATAGAACGACAACCATTCAATCGACAAAAACGACCTGTCGGATTGACATTTTTGAGGGAACAATAATATTTAACAGGTAAATTGAGGAAAACAATATATATGGGAACGATGAACGTGGAATTGCTAAACATTTTTCTTATGGCTGTTTGGCCGGGAGTGTAAATAATGAACAATACATCTAGAAAAACGATGAATTCGAGTGAGAAAGATCGGGGTTCACTGTGTTAAACAACCACCATAGTAAAAATGCATATTACGTAAATTTGGCACATCTTGAGATGCTGCCTGAGAGTGCTTCCAATCAAGGATAACTATCCTTGGCTCACCTAACTCACGATTCAACGATATTACACCAAAGATTTGTATTAAGTCTAAATCTTATTAGATGTAGAGCGGGCCAAGAAAAATACTAATAGAGAAAATAGAGAAATTTAAGATTCAAAATGAGAATTCTGTCATTATCGTAAATTTCAAACTATATCCTCGTGACTATTTTTTGATAAATCGTGACTTTGAATAATTTCATCCTGCGAGAGAATTAATGACACCACAAACATACATGCCGGATATAAATTCATAAACCTTTTTTTTAACAATCCGTTCGTACAGAAAGAACCCTTGAGCTGCGCAATCGAAACCGATGACATTAAGGACCAGGTATCCAAAAATAGCTTATATTTTTATGGATATTTTTTCTCTCACTTAAGAAATGACCAAAAATAAGTATTTACTTAGTCATTTGCTTTGTTTATCGGGTGTGCCGATATAATTGAAGTCGTAAAGTAAAAATTTGCAAATATTTTTTTTATTAAGGAGTTATATAATGCTTCTGAGTTCTGGGCTAAATGAGTCGGCGGCTTCGTCTGGCTATTCAATATTTTTCTGCTTACTTGGTTATTGAACATTCCAATGAAATGTTACACCGATTTCTTCAGCAAAGTGTTATTAATAAGCATGAATATAAGACAAACACAATTATATTATATTTGACATTTAACCGCGCAACGCCTGCAAAAGAAAAGTATTTTTATATCGAAACGAAAATAAAATATTTTAAATTAAATTACGTAGTTCATGACTATTTTTGGTCATCGCTTAAATAATCTCAACGCAAAATTTGGCTTTTTTTAATACAATAATATTTTTTCAACTCGAATGAAAACCAATTTATGGTAATCTTTGTTTTTTTTTTGTTCGATAGGATTAGATGCTGCCTAACTTGGTTTGATTATGTGTTATTAAAAACGTCTCTGCAAACTGTAATAAAAGATTATCACAATTTAAACTCTTTATGTATCCGTATTGCTACAAAAAATCTTAAAACCGCTATTGAGCATTTTTTTATAAAATATGTTAAAACTTATTTCCTGTGTGAGACAGCCCATCACAGATATTTTATTTTATTAAAAATCATAAAATTCCACGTATTAAAAAAATCCACAACCAAAAACTAAATTATCAAAATGGTTACAACATATCTAATAACATAATTCATTTAATTGCTTTTGATTTACACAAACGATTTAATTTCCACTTAATTAGAAACAACAATTAATATATTAGTCTATTTCTGAAAAATAACATCAAAGTATCATATTGTTTTGGAAAGAATTTATTTGATACTTATCAAAGTAAAAATTTAATTACAGAAGCAATTATAAATTTTATTCAGAAAACTATTCAGTTAAAAACGTAGGTCAGCCAACGAGATATTTTAATATAAAATAAAAATAACTTTGATTATTCCACGTATTGTGTTACAAAATGTGACACGTGTTTTGCCTCTTTCAGAGGCATCCTCAGACAACTACTTTCGCAAATGTTTGCTTAAGTACGAATGATTTTAATTTTACTATTCTGATATATTATAATAAAGATCAAAATAAAATGGGAGGGGATGATAGAAAAACAAACAAACGATAATGGTAATACAAATGACATTTACATTAAGAAATGATTATCCGGCAAGCGTTGCAATGCCACTCGGAGAAAGAAAGTGCGTTTTAATTGTGTTTATTAAAGTGCATGCTTTCTTTTTCTGTCTATTTGACGTTTGCTGCCGATTGTCTATGATACAACACACGCGCCACCTACTGTAATTTAATTGTACTATAATCTTCGCGCAAGTGCAAGCATACGTTGTCAAAATGAACTGTATGGCAGACATACAAACATTGATTTTTATATATAAGACCTATAACCTTCAAAAGCGTACAGTTCCACACTTCTAATTGTATGACGATGCTTAAAGTTATTCAAATTACACTCACATTGGATTCCATTTTTAATACAAACAATCGAACGTCAAATTTGAATTGTCAATATATCAAAACAAAATGGCTGCCGTTTAAAATCCTGTCAGTGATTTTGAACGCTTGCCATTTTTGTTTTGTTATACTGCTGTGTAAAAACCATTGAAATATACGAATATTTTAGTTTTTCGACATTGTTAGTTAATTTTAATATGCCTATAACCTTCCCGGAAGTGCAAGCTAAAAGGTTGTTGAAGTTTTTTTGTAATCGGATAAGCGGTTTTCGAGTCTATAGAGACCGAAAATTAAGCAACATTCATTTATATATATATATGTATAAGATTTATTCGAATTTAATCACCTGAAAATAAACTATAACCTTTAATGTTGATGAAAAGTTAATTTTATAAATATGCATTCAAAGTTTTCGTATTTTCTAATCATATTATATATATTGTGACTGCGAGTGTCCCAGGAGTAACTGCGCAACTCTTAAAAACGTGCATTAGACATAGCATAATGAATATAGACTTTGAATTATTTTCAGTTGTTCTCTTCAATTTTAAACTGAATCATATTTTTTGTAAAACAATGTCAGCATACAGAACCACCATAGTTAAACGAGATCCCGAATTATATACTTTTCTTTTTTTTATCATGTCCGCTTCCAATATGGAGTATCAATATTAACACGTTTTTAGACTGATTATGGATTTTATCTGAATATAAGTTTTTTTACAAGAACTGTTCGTGACTTAGTCGCTAAAATTTCCTTTTTCCAAGAGATAAAGGATATAAGGATAGAATAAATACATGACTAGTCGCTTTCTCTTCTACATGTTTTAGGATCGAATGAATTGAAAGGAGTTTATACATTACTGAACAGAATCCGCAGCTGACGTCAATGACCACTCGGCCACTGTCCCTTGACACATTTATACGAAAGTTGTCTTCATTTTATTCTGTTATTCTTGTTAAACTAAATATTTTATCTAATTTTGTTGATGCAAACCTAAATAGCATTTTCAAAGTTACGCAGTGTACGTTGGTCGCAACACATTTTTCATGTTTAATGACAAAAGTACGTTTCTGCTGTATGCATATGAAATGGATTATTTTTAATGAAATGAGCTGAAACTGCAACTAAAAGCGATAAAAACAAATAAAAAACGATTATCCCGGTAGTAATATCAGCAGTATTACTCCGAAACCAGCTAAGCGTGAAGGTTTAATTCAAATTGCATCTATTTCCCAGAAATATTTATGTAATTTTAATTGGTTTTGCATAATTTGAATAGCTTTTTAATATTTTTAATTAGATTCTTGCATATAAATCATTGGATTAATATTGAAGCTCTGTGAGTTCATGTTACATGTGTTTGCTGTATTTATTATATTAGAGTGTTATCAGGAACACTGGTGTTCTACCGAACCTGAATAAGTGATCCATGAACACCTACATAACTTGAAAACAACTCTTTTGCAATAATTCCGAAAACTGGTAACACGTAGCGGAATCCATTTTCGTGACAGCTAAGCCGGTAGCCTCCACCTCGATGTGATTATGAAAATCTAATTGATTGAATCAGTGATTCCGAAAATATATACAAAAAATCCGCGATTTGATTTTTGGGTGAGTTTGTCAGAAGAGTGTGTAAAAATAAGCTTTAAATCGATTGACTTGGCATTTACTTGATAGAACTCTATTATAATAGTACTAAATACATTGCTATTTTTACCCTATTAGGCTATAAATTGTTTTATTTCCATTTTTATAACCAATTTATGTGAAGCAGATTTTTTTTATAAAGCTGCAACAAAGTCAAAGTGTAAGAATATGGTCGATACCACATCAGATATAAGAAAATAACTCACAAATATTGTGCCTGGTATCAAGAAGATATGAGATTCAAGAACCAAAAAACATTTAGAGCTTTATTTACTCATATTGTATTGATGTCTTAAAAATAATTACTTACTTTACAAATAAGAACTGTTTTAATGATTTTTTTGTCTATTATGAATTATCCAACACAAAAAAGTGTTCAGTTCAAATTTCTGAATTTGCAATGGAAAAAAGTTTAGGAAACTATAGATCAGTGGTCGCCAAACGGTCGCTCGCGAGCTACCGGTAGCTCACCGAGGCTTTTTCGGTAGCTCGCGTTGGATATTTTATCATATTTATAAATTTGCCTAAAAAATTTTATTATTGAACTCTGAAAATAAAAAAAAAATCGAACGAAGGTATTGTTTTGTTCTACCTACTTATGTGAATCAACGTTTTCCACTATGAAGGTGGTTAAGAGTAAATATAGAAACAGACTCACAGATGTACATCTTGATAATTGCATTCGAAGGGAAGTAACAAGGTACTCACTGAGAATTTAAAAAATTGTTGAGGAAAGTGAATGCCATTCTTTTCACTAATTATTTTTACTCGTTATTTTTACTTTTATTTTTATATTTGTTTTTACTCATACTTATTTTTCAACAATTATTTTGTTTATAAATAAATAATTAATGTTTTATTAGAAAATCTGATGTCCTCATTTATTTTAAGTAATTTAATAATATTACGATAAGGGCTGATGATAAAAAAACTATATAGAAGGAATTTCATAGGTAGCTCACCAGACAATTTTAATTTCTGAAAGTAGCTCACATCGTCACAAAGTTTGGAGACCACTGGATTTAATCAACACTTTAATCATTTAAAGAATGCAATTTAACTTACTTTAAAAGTTATTATAAAATTCAAGCTATCCGGAATAAAAAAAATGACACGTTGTTTGAAATATACGACAAAAGATTTCTGGAAACGGTTTCGTTTTAATTTTTTTAAATAAGACCTTGGAAAAGAAAGATTTTCTTGTGCCTTAAATACAAAAATCTCACTGTGACAAAATGTCAACATCAAATATAGTATATATTCAAGTACGTACAGCACGCATACATACATTATTTAATACAAACCCAATTTCTCCTGGCAGTACAAAATAGCTGTTTTATTTTCAGAAATAAATTATTTTCTTGATAAGAAACATGCTACGCTGAGAATAAACATTCCATTTCTGGAGAAGAAGCTATACTGATTTTATGAAAAAGGTTGCTTTAAATTTTTCCGAGATTCATCAAATCATGGGTACAATTTCATGAAAATTTGTCATCTTTAAATATGTACAAATTTGTTTTCGGATGTTTGACAAACTAATTACACTTTTTCATTATGTAATCTAAAACTGTGGGAAATGTTAAAGTATTTAGCAGGCACGGGCAAACCGCGGCCCGCGAGTAACATTCAGCCTGGCAGGTTTTTCAGTTGTTCAGTCTGTTGACTGCGATCTACAAGCGTATCTCTCAAAAATATTTCTTTTTTGCTTACATAAATAAAAATACTATTTGTCTCATTTTCCGGGAAAGCATAACAGTTATGAAAGAGTTTAATATTACAAGACATTACTAAACTTAAAAAATAAGGTGATAATTTAACTATATAAGCAAAAAAGAAAACAGCTGTTGGATTGTTCCAAAATTTATTTAGACAACAAAATGTTTTCATGCGGTAAATGATTGAAAAATAATCTTCTAAAAAACAAATTTAGTTATTTCCCATATAATTTCAAAAAGTCATAAACCATTTCCAGAAACTATATTAAAAAATGTATTACTGAAGTTTTTGGAATTAATATATTCTCTAACATTTAACACAAATTTGAAAAAGCTACGTTTGTGCGAATTATTATAAGAATTGACGGTATTAATAAAAATTTAAACGAGCAATTGCAATCTGTATCAGTTTATTGATTTGGCATTTACTTGGTAGAACTCCATTTTTACCCTATTAATCTGTATTAGAATTGACGACATGATACTTGATAGTTTTCGACGAAAGTAACGACCAAAAGTATACTGTTAAGTTATTAATTTTTAAACGTTAATGTACCTCTAGCTTTGGCAAACCTCGACTTCGCTGAATGGATGCGGTGCACTAGATCTGGTGATCATCGTCTGGTGTAGAGGACCGAGTGGAGTGGAGGAAATTGATTGAGACGACCAAGGTTCACCCTGGACTATAGCACCAAGAAGAAGAAGAATGTACCTCCAAATTTGAAAATAATCATTTACAAGCAGTGCTACGAATCTCAACCACAACACCTGAATTCTTAAAAAAGTGTTGAGAGATGTAAAGCAGTTCAATTTGTCTCATTGAAAAAATTTTTTTTTTTTTTGATAAAAAAAAAGTAGTGTAGATATAGTAGTGTAGATATAGTAGTGTAGATATAGTATATAAAAATAGTATTTTTCTTGCGGCCCGACTTTTTTTTGAATTCACGAATGCCGTCTTTCATCTAAAAGTATGTCTCTTCTTCTGTATAACAAATATATGATAGCCTTGTGCCTAAGCTAAGTGAGGGTTACTTACCTTTTTGTCGGTATTTATCGTTTGTTGCACTACTGTAATGATAATAGCATTTTTTGATAATGAACTTGTTATATTTGATATAAGTTGATTAAAATAATACGTATTTTGATTTTATCAAATTGAATAAAATTTTCAAAATAAATTAAAATTTAAAAAATAAAAAAAAATGAAATGCAATTTATTATTGAAAAAAATAGGAGGTCACTTCTTAACCACGCCACTGGTTTTATGCTAAATTCTTACAGATAAATTTTATTAGAATATAATAATAAGGAATGCTCAACTCAACTGGAATGTTTTGAAAATTCTATATAGCTAGATTTTCTTAATTACACGTATGTTTGTAACTCAGTCTCTTAAAAAATTGTCTTATTCATACGTGTCGTTGTAGACCAGCGATACTCAACCATTTTTTTCATCTGTGTCGCATGCCGTTGTTTTCTACGTTACGTGGGCCGTAGCATATTAATAGTAATACGTATATATTATATATAGTGACATCATTTAAAATGTAAATACACAAAAAAAAAATGTATCCAAAATATTCATCCGTTTAAATAAAGTTTTGCAAATAATACCAGACGTTTTAAAAATCATCTAGTGACTATGATTGTTTTGGGCCATACATCCAACATTTATGGACAGCATGTTCAGTATGGCTGCTGGAGACCATTCCACTTACACTTTAAAAATAGTTTGTATTAGTTTACTTATGACGAGTCAAAAAAATTAAAGCTTCCATAATTTACACAATATTTTGGAGATCAACAACAATCAACTTGGCTAAATGAAAATTTCAAATATAATTTGTTGCAGCATTTATCAGATTTACAAGGAACATTTTTGAAATATTTTCCAAGTAAAAAATAACAATCATATAGGATTCAAAATCCTTTTGAAGAATCTTATTATACATCCCAATTGACAGTAAAATAAATAAAAAAAAACAACACATTTATATATTGACCGACTCCTTATTGAGAATACCATTTAATCAAGTTATATTATGCACTTTTTGTTTCAAAATATGAATGAATACCCTAAAATTGCCAAACGAGCTGTAAAATATTTAATGTCGTGTGTATCAACGTACGTCTGTGAAAAATATTTCTATCTGTGCGCAGTTAACATACACTGTATATAGAAACAGGTGCAGACGAAATTCGTTTACAGATCTCAACCATTACTCTGGATATAAAAATGCTTTGCGATAAAAAAAAAAAAAAGCATGCCAGCCTAGCTCTTAATGATGATTTTGTATAAAACACTATTGATTCTATCTATAATAAGGATAATTATCGAAGATAGGCATAGTTGTGGAGATCAGAGATCGTTGGGTTAGAATGTTTTCCTACCTCGCTGTGAAACTTTTGTGATATTTCACGAACGAACTCGCGGATGGTAGGTATTTTCAAGTCTCTGTGAAGCAGCGAGTTACGCACGTACCACGGGGCGTTACATATCTGTCTCAGTGATTTATTTTGGACAATCTGGAGAGTCTTCATATGTTTACGGTGAGCATACGTCCATATTGGAGCAGCGTACACCATGATTGGTCGAGTAATTGCTGTGTAAAGGAGCAGCTTGCTTTTGAGAGTAAGTTTGCTTCTCGCGTTAAGCATAAAGTACAACCTTGCCTTTGTAGCATTAGCTTGACAACCCAACGATCTCTGATCTCCACAACTATGACGAGACACTGCCTGAGAATCGTTTTAGACCCAGAGCAGTCCTGCTCGACGACCCTCCATAGATCTTATATCGTATAAAATTGTCAATTTTAGAACGAACTTAGCATCACGAAAATGACTCTCTTTGTTTAAAAACAATTTGTATACTGTATGTGTGTATGTATGTATCCGCATGTGTGTGTACATGTACGGATATAGTATGGAGGAAGCATATGGAATGTGATTTGCAAAATAATGCATATGGAGTTCCCGTGAACTTCTTATCTCTGTAGTGATCGCGCCCTTCCGTCTGCGAACGACGGTAAGGGGATGCAATTTACAATTTTTCAAAATCTTTATCGATGAAGGAGACTGGAAGAACCTTGACGCTGGCGCGTCCTGGTACTTGAAGCTCCATAAATTTGATATCCAAAAAAATCGAAGATAGGCACTCAAAAATCTATTCCTTGTTGAACAATATTTAATTTTATTTTGAATTAAGTATTTTTTTTATTTCACTGATAAATTGTGAAACGTGTTTTTTCTCTTTGAGAACCATCATTTTTAACACGATAGTGGGAATAACAAAATTAAATTTTATTCTAACTGAATTTTCACAAAGTTACCATCAGTTACATTATGGGAAACTATTTATTAAAAACAGATATAATTACTATATATTAAAAAAAACAGATATATTTAATTACACGTGATTAAGTCATCGCTTAATTTTTTTAATTTATTTCTATAAAATTATAATTAAAATACGGTATCGATATTCAGACGATAAAGAGATAAATTGGTCAAGGAAATGCCGTTAACTAAGTTAGTAAAGACCAACGTATTCGTGAAACCTTAAATATTTCCTCTAGACAAAGAACGCCAAACTCCAACCGTAGTATGTACCAGAAGACTTTCAAGGAAAAAGCTATCGAACTCGCAAGTATCTCGGGTACAGGAAGGAGTCAACAACTTCATTCAAATTACTATTTTCTCTTGCTTTCGTTTCAATTTAATACTTCGAATGTATAAAAATTTATGGATAATTCGACATGTTTTATTTTAATTTTACAGACGTTTTTAGTATTCCAGGTAATAATAAGCTAGACCGATATTTTGATTTTTTTAATAACATGGTACAATTTTTAATGCTACTCGAGATCAACTGGCTGAGAAAAGATATCACATACACCCACACCTAAGACCAGATTTAAAAATCAGTTAGCTTATTATACGTGATCGTGTTCGTGTTGCAGGAAAACGAGTGCTCGCTTTGTAATAAAGTATACAGTCTCTACAATTCAACTATCACTCTATAGATATTGGGTACACCCGATACCTTTGTGAATATCAAGAGGGTTAAGCGCGATCGCGATAAAAGAATTGAGAATTATTGTAAAAGTACGGAATCATAATTATACGGTTAAAAATACTTTTAATTCTAACGTATATATTATTAACCATATCCGCTCTTTGCTCGAAGTATATGACCACCACACGGTCCCTTTAAAACTCTCTTGTAGGACTCTTTACCCTGATAGTCTTCTCGGTTCCACAGAGGTTATCCCAAAATTTCGTACACATCGGCTACATCCTATGGATGGCCATCAGCACCCTTCCAGGGCGACGAAATCCATTTAATCGGCAGAAGAGACAGACAGGATGTGGGTTCTTCTGGAGTATCCGCAGCATAGTATGTCCAAACCATCCCATGAAAGTAAAATACATTTTTTATCCAGTTGAAAATGATCGAATTGTGTAAAACCTCAAAATAATACTAATAATGCTTTCCAGTACAAAATTTCAGTAGTGATAATGTAATGTTGCTCAAGATAGTTTCACGACAACCAATCAACTGTCAGTTTGAATACGGTGCAATGATAAAACTGTATATTATTTTAATGAAACAAGATTAATTATATTGATATTTTTTTTTAATCTAGTTCTTTTTTTCTTATATAGTTTGACAATTCATTTAACAATTGTATACCTATGATTATTTTTAAAAAAAAACCGAGATAATACATCACATTTAAAACCGCCCAGGCGTATTTCGATTCCAATGTAATTCTTTTATGGTCATTTCGTTATGTCTGTGCTTGCAGGTGTGATTTTCTAGATTGGCTTTTTGTGCAGCATTAGGTTTTTTTAAATCGGTAAATAGGGGAGGTATTTAAAAGCCTCTGCACTACGTGGTCAATCACATACAAGTCAACTCTTTCGTGTCATTCACTTTCAAGAATACTCAGACGTGATACATCGGTTAACCATATGTCAAGATTTTATTTTTGAATGCAGGTCTCAAACTTTAAACGTAAATTAATATAATATATTTTAGATAGATGCATTTTCGGTAAAAAGAAATTATCTAATGAAATGTAAAACATCATCTTATTAAATTGGATATTTTCATTTTATTTTTTAAATGATTTAATAATAACGTATCTCGTTAATAAATAATCCTTTGTCTCGTTTTTTAAACTGTCCTCTTCTAAATCTTTTTCAATTTTCAGCATACAGTATTATTTATGATATTAACTGAGAGTTTATAAACTAGTGTATACCATCATTTTTAACACTCTCGTCCCAGGTGTTTCTATTTGGCATTTTCAGTGACTAAAGTTCATGGTTGAGCTCGAACTGATAATTAAGTCGATAGTTTGAATTGATTATAAATATATTATGATTATTAAGAAAAAATATGATCGAAACGTCTATGTCGGTGATCAGAATTTATTCTAATACTAATTTGATATTAATGACGTCTTAATTTATTGGAAATTCGTCACATATATATTTAAGTTATTTGCTTTGCATTTGCTTGTTACTTTGCGATAAAAAAAATCATGTCACTGACGGAGACTCAAAAACCCTTGAGTTTCGATTCGAAGTGATTGTGCCAGATATTGAGAGTAGAAGGGAGTGAAAAGTGATTCGACTCTGTGAGGAATTTAGTGATTTAGGACTAGACAAAGCAGCGCCTTTTCAACTCAATGACTTCTGTTTATTGTCGGAACAATCCGGGACATGTGATACATATGCCTCCGGAGAACTTCAGCTCTGCTTATCTATTCCTCCAAACGGCTTTTTTCCGGCATCTTGAACCATTTGTCGCTAACTTCGGACGTTACGTAAGAAAATTTTGGTGGTCCGGTGGAGTAACGTCAGTGACAAAAAAATCATATAATATTTTATATATATTTATACCACTTTTCTAAAAAGAATATGTTTGTGGAACGTGAGATCTGAAAGGATAGGACCGCTGTCCTGGAAAACCGTCAAGTACTGTTTATAATGACTGTACTCGACGAAACTAAAAGATGTTGGCATGTTATGAAATAAAATTAAAGTAATTAAAGGGTAACAAGTAATCTTAAATATGTCATCTTTAAACGTAACAGTGAATATTTTCGAAGAAACTCATAGTTATTAAAGGTCATTTTATATATAATTTCCATTTATTCGTTTGTTTTAATTTATTGAGTGAGCGGTCACCCTATCGACTGCTGTAAATTTAATGTAGTCAGGGTGGAGAAAGACAGTCTCAAACGTAAAAAGTCCGTTCATAAAAGACGGATTCAGGGTATCAAATTAAGTTTGTTTCGCCCGGCACGGTAAAGTGACACGCGTACAAAGTCAATTTGTTTTTTTTGTCTCAACCCTTAGAACGGCTTTTGTTTTTGTCTTGACTGTGAGATTGCCTTATCTTCTTGCTAAGTCACGATTCAAAAAAAAATGTCTGAGAGCTTCAATGCAAATATCTTGAAAAGTTTATTGTGCGTCAATGAAAATTCTATTTCTGAAACAACGAAATATTCATTTTCAAAAATGGTAGGACAAAATTAGGACACAATATTACAAATTATTTTATATTTACATTGAGAATTAGTTTTCGTAATTTAAATAGTATAATGGAATCGAGAAAAAAAATGTCCAATTTAAACCGGATTTTACCTGTATTTACATATTTTTTACTTTTGATTAATGAATTCAAACTTTTGTACACATATTTTTTAAGTAGTTTTATAATTTAGTTTCTTTCGTTCATTATTGAATCGTTTATATCTCTATATTTTTGGTATGTTTACTCAACCCCACCTAAATAAAAATGTAATTATTTTATTTTAAGCCGCTTCAATGGAATTTTTTTTTTGTGACAGTTTTTTTTTAAATTATTAATTTGCATATATGCTCGTGATGAGCGAAGTCAGCCCTGATCATATATTAAATAAATGTAAAATTAGTATAAAAGCGTGTCTTATTTTGATAATATTATGTTTCGGGAACCGTTAAATCAATTTTCGTTGAATCACAGCCAAATCGAAGTAATGGTTTCGAAACTTCACGTAGATTACGCTTAGATTCCACGCCACAGATGAGAACTTTACTAAAATGTGGAATATATACACATATAATAAATTTTTACTTCATCTCATCTTCAGCTTGTTTTTTCGAATCGCTACTTGCAGGGGTGAATCCAATAATGGATCTGACAACTGTTTCCAAAAAAATAAAAACACCTTCCTCATATCATCCTCTCATCTGCGAAAAAGACGTTGATTAAATTCTTTGACAAAATTGACAAAAATCTATCGATATCTTGAAATACACTTTTAGAGGAATTTTATTATACTGTTCAATTTCAGTATATACAAATGTTTTTTTTTCCACGGAATATGTCTTGTGGAAAAGTACTTTATTCCCACGGTATATTTAATATATAGATGATTAAAACTTTATATTTATACCACAATTGTTTTGTTATATGTCACCACTATTATTTAAATGTACTAAATAAGGTTTATTTAGTATAGTGAAAATGTATATCAGCAGAAATGTCAACAGATTATTAAATTATGTTGTCCATAACGGGCTTTTGATTATTAAACGCTCATGACCTATATACGTCACGACAAAAGCGACAAAATGATAATTCAATATAATGGTTTTTTCGGCATATCTGCTTTTCTTGTTATATAAGATTTTCTATTCAATGTTATATCAATACTTCTTATATAGATTCAACACTCCAGTTGAAAATATACATATCTATATTTCACGAATATTCGATCGTTGTCATTAAATTGTATCACCCTATGTTTTTTTCTTTAAATAAAAAACCCCGAGCGTGTTCCAGTTAAAAATAAGTCATTTATATTGGTTATGCTTAAGTCATTTGTTCCATAGACGTGCTTTCCACTTTTCACGGAAGGGCAAGCGGGGCAATGTAATCCATTTACATAATTTATTACATGTTTTTCAACGTTGAAACTTTTCTATCGACTTGCCAGTGGCGGTGATTATGTTGAACGGGTATGACACAGTGGTGTTAAGAATATAGGATAGATTCAAAGATGGTCATTTTTTCATCATAATATAATGAGCATTCGTATTTATCAATCTTAAGTCGATAAATTATACTGTTAGCTTAATATTAGGACGGTTATAGATATATATTTGAATTAACTTGGGAGTACATGCTTTTAGATTTGGTATCATAACGTAGATTTGGGTGGTTCAGTTCTAACATATAAGGTATTTAAAAGCTTAAACAACAAAACCTCGATTATATTTTTATGGTTCATTAGTTTAATAATATTACATCTTATTTTTTAATACGAGCTAAATTTCATCCTCTTCCAATATCTTCTAAAAGGCAGCAAAAGTGGACAGTTAGAATGTCGCTATTGTTTGAACTTATTGTGTCTTGATTTATATTAGATTATTTGAATGAAAAATGTCGCATTGAAATCCAGTTCAGGTGCCTTTTAGTTGTATGGTTCTTTTTCCTCTCGTCAACGATTTGTTCAAACGCCCAACAGTTTTCTTTTAAAAAAAATACACTACCACTGGCATACAAAGTCCATACCAAAGAACACATTTCTTATGACTATTTTTCTTTTTGCATGGAATGGAATATTCTAAGGTTTAATGTGTTTTTAGAATCGACGCTTCAATTCTTCGTAATGTCATGATATGTTTGTGTGAGGCTTTTCAAAATAGTGCCCTTGGCATATTATATTTGAATGCCTACAGTTGTCATTGATTCTATATATATATTCAGGTGTTGTCTTCGAAAGTTATACACATTAAAATATAAAATTCAATAGATAATAATTAAATTTAAATTTAAATACTCTCGTACTTTTTCAAAAAAAAAAGGTCAAAATAGCACATATGTTATCAAGTCACCGTGAATATCATCAGATCTTCTTTTATAAATTGTTTGCAATCGATTTATAGATTTAAATAAATGGCTGTCAGCGATGTCTAAAATTCTTTCACACCAATCCGATTCTCAAAAAAGAAAAAGGCCTGACATGAGCAATTATCAAACTTTTTTACTTTTTCACTATTTTAAAATTTCTTTTGAAAAAATAATTCTTTAATAAGTATCATGTTACGACGAAAGAAAACAACGTGATTTATTGTATGTGAGAATTCGACGATTGGTAGCGTATTTTTATTACAAAACCAACAAGATTCTGTTTTAGAGGAAAATCAATCCCGAAAGTTTCGGAGTATTTTTTTCTAATCCCGAGATTCAAATGTATCGAATACCGTACGGGATCCCGGAATTGGATTCCCTAATCGTAACCCAGGCTGAAAAAAAGTTGAGCGACTGAATAATATACAATTCTTGTAGAACCACATTTTTAAAATTAAGCTCCACTTTGAGTCTACGTGCTGTAGATTGGGAGTGGGTATGGTATAATTTTTTTTTTTTTAAATATCGTTGATAACTATTACCGATTCACACCATCGTCAGAACTATCATTGAACGTTTGCTTGCTCATAAGTTTCTATACATACAACAATAATCAATGCGTTGATTGAATCAGCATTTACTTAGAAGAATTCTTTTATAATAAGGTGAGAATATATTTAGTTTTACTGAATTAAATGTTGAAACTTGACGGCATCATTAGTTTAGTGGTAGTTTAACTCTAACTATCAAGTGAGTCGGGCTTAAGGTAAGGCTAATATGATATAAAGAGTTTTCAATTTAATTTTGAGATCTAAGAAATCGGTATTCATAGTGTCATTTCTTCTTAAGTTTATCTCAAGCGACTTACACAAACTCTAATTGAATTTACATCGTATAATTTTCCAATTTCAAATTATTTGGCGCATTATCTGCAATGGCAAGTTTTTTATTGTTTCTCTTATACAAATTAAATTATATAAATAAAATTACAATAATATTATTATAATCTAATCTTTTACTGTATCATATTTTTTTAACAAAAATTTAATATGGTAAATGTAGGAAAAAAACTAATGATATTTGAAAGACTTTTTCCTTTGCACAACTTTAGCTCGTTTCAGGTATACATATATTATACAAAACCGACATAAAAAAAAAATTAAAACCTGTTTACGGAGAATAAACAAAAAATTTAACAAGCAATTAATAGACGTGTTATCTTCATATCTAGAAGATTTTTCCGAAAATTCTTTACTGGAAAATTCTGTAAAAAGGCTGAGCTATTTTTAAAACATTGAAGTACAATCTTTACTTTTCTAAAAAGTTTAGATAAATAGAAAAGGCACAAAACAAGTCTAAGTGAATTGGTGTGTACAGATAGGATCTGTTTCTACCCACCCCGAAGTTTTCCCAGTGTAGAGGGCAAAATAACTTTCATTTTGCATTTTATTGCAAAGTTTCGTGCGAGATAGAGCTTTAGGCTGTTTCCCACCGAGTCGCCAAAAGCACACATACAGAAATAAATAAAAAAAAACTTTAAATCAAAATTGAATTCAATTTTACATGGAAAATTTGAAAATATTTTTTATCGGGACTATCATATAATTAAACTTCTCTAAGTGATATGGTTTTAAAACGATAAACTCAGCATGTGCTATTTTTTATTGTATTTATATTGTAGAAGAATAAAAAACACATCCATCTCCGCTCGAAATGATGAACACATAGAACCCTAAAGACCATTTAAGCAGAGGTGGTTTATCAAAAACCGGTTTTTATTCGGTTGCACAACAAATGTATTAATAGATCGAAAAAACATCATGATTTCCTGTACTTAATTCTGTGAAAGTCACAGCAACTATGAGCGCTGATCACATAGCTAAAGGAGTCGCTCTTCATCATAAGAATGGAAAATTGATTGCATAATTATAATAATCCTTTACAAATGCATATTATGTCAAGGCTGTATAAATTTGCAATCGTGGTCTTTCCTAAAGACACGTACATATGATAAAATATATGATAAGTTAGTTCAAATGTAAAAAAAAAAAAAACAGTTTAATGTGTTATTCGTACTTGGCTTCATAATCTGTATCTCCGGATGAAAATAGGTATTTATTGCTTATGTTAAATAAGTAACGAGATAAAAATAAATTTAAAAATTAGCAACTGTCAGTAAGTTTTTTATTGTTACACTATCTCCCGCACTCAATCGGAAAGTATAGCGAAAAATAATATCGTTTAAAAAAACATGTCGTACACAACTTATTATTTTTTCACATAATAATAGCCGAAAATGTTATTTTGGATTCGCGTGCTGGTAAATTTGATTTTTTAGATTAAATCTTTTAAGTAGGGGGTTCGTAAAGTAAGCTATTCTATTAGAAATAAATGTTCAAAAAATATTATTACAACAGCTTTGAGCTATGGAATAACACGGAAATTAATTAAAACTGGCAGAAATAATTCCACAGCATTTTCGGTGCAAATAGCCAGTCGACAAACATTTGATTGCTTGATGTCAAACTAAATTAATATGCTCATTCGAAATAATATCTGGAATCTGTTTTTATGAAAAACATCTACTATTTTCCATACACACTACCTAGAATTGATACGCAAAGCACACATTTATTAAAGCTGAAGGATAATGTGACAACTGGATTTCAAAAAGATTCACTCACCAGAAATAATGTATTTCAAATGTAGGGATTCAAATAAACATTTCCCTCTTTTTTTTAAATTTCGATATTCAAATTTTGATATATTATTCAAACGTATTATTAAATGAATATTTTTAAACCATTGCATTCGGCGTCGCATTATACTTTGATAAAAACATATTTTGTTTATTTAAACACCTTTAATACTCACTCGAGATCACTTGTAAGATATTCACTGTCAATACCAGGGTTGTGGAGTCGTTAAGATATAAGAATTAGACGACTCCGACATTAGCTTAAAACAAGACATTAATTACTTTTTTAGACTTAGTAGTGTGCAGTGGCGCCACTTTTAGCCCTAGCGATATAAATAAAAAAATATATATAAGAACGAATTTATAAGTTTGTTTCGAGTCCAACTCCAGTTAAAAGATTCCGACTCCACAGCGCTGGTCAATATTTGGTGGAAAGACATTAAATTTTAAACAAAAAAAAACACTCATTTGTTCTAATTCCACTTTTACTTTACATGATCTGGACCGGTTTCACTCCTGACGAGCATTAATAACTGATGACAGATTCGAGACTCTGATAACTAGAATACTAGAACAATTAATAAGAGAAATATGAAAAATCAACAAATGTGTACCATGAAATTCGTATATTCGAATATTCAAGTACTATAAGGTTTTAATATTCGATGTTCGAATATTAATTTCCAACAAATATTTGTAATTTATAATTATATGCAATTAAGTCAGCTTCAGCTGGAGCAGTCTTTGAATAAAATCTATTTTGTCAGTGTTGAATTCAATAGTTGGTTCAGTTAATAAATAAATGAATCTATCTGTCAGCCCGCTGCCCCCGACGGGGATTTTTTTTGCATTTATTAATAATCAGAAAATTGAATGACGTCTAAAATCAAATGCAAACCTATTTATTGAATAAACCATAATATCGTGGCGTAATTAATTATCCAGATGGATTTTTTAAGAATATAGCCAGTTCTCTAAAAGAACTAAAACACACCGGGATTGCAAAACAAAATACGCAAATGCGAAAAATTTCGGGCACGTGAAAACAGGATTTCACTGAACTGTAAATAATCAAAATTTACGTCCAAACCAAATTGAATAAAAAAAACTTTCTGCTCAAAAGGTTAATAAAGAATTCGATCCATAGTAAAAAAAAAATATATAATTTTATTTGTAGTATTAGTAAAAATAAAAAAAGTAATGTGACAATAAACCTTTGAGATAGCAGTCCTGGAATTTTGGGAAACCATATCACGAAAGTAATATAGACAATATAACCAATAGGGGTGTCAACTCTTAACATATTGAGAAACCGTGTAACATAGGATGACAAAAATCATCAAGACATTGGGAGGTATCGACTCTTAAAATGTTGAGAATCCGTGTTACATATGGAATGACAAAAATCATCATGATAGTGAAAGGAAGTCTGAATCCTGCCTGTCTCATCTACTAACTGAATGGATCCCGTCGCCGTAGACGACCACTGATGACCATCCACAGAATGTTCTCAGCGGAGCTATGATACGTTAGGATGACCTAGGTACCGTATAGTGAGTGATCATATGATCGGAGTAAGAAGCGGGATATGGTTAAAAAATAGAATTTAACTTGTACTAGTCAAGGTAAACAATACCTTTCCGAATAGTTTTATTATGTATTCTGAAATCTACTGTCAATTAGATTCGATTCAATGGATCACTGATTTACCTGCATTGTCTAATTTCCATACGTCGAACGGGGTAGTAATTTACATAGTTTTAATTAATCCTTATGATTATCACAATATTGTTTTTAATAATTTGAACCCACACAATTCATTCGGAAAATTGTCATCAACATATTTGTACTGAATAGCAGCAGAATCATATTATATTAATTTTGACTGGCAAGTAAACAATATTATCAACGTATAAAATAATATTCTCTTGAAATGTGTATAAAGGCTATTTAGCAATACACATGCTAAGTATTACATTCATACATTATCAACATGATTAATTTTGGTCAAAGTTATGTTATTATTAATGTATGTACAGCTTTTAAGCAAATTGAATTTACCATTCAATAAATCACAGAAATTTGCGGATTTCCCAAAATTACCAGCGCGGGACGGTTTTTTTAGATCTTCCAAGAATTTTCGAATCCAAAATCCCAAGAATTTATAATTTTGCCCAAATTACCGGTGCGGGAGCTTTTCTTTGTTTAGCTATTCCAAAAATTTTCGAATCTAAAATCACAAGAATTTACCGATTTACTAAAAATAACTGCGCGTTTTTTTTTCAGCATCTTTTTAAATTGTGAATGAAACACTATTAAATTAGTGACAAAAAAAATGGAGATTAACACAAAGAAATGTCTTACATTTTATGAACATGGAAAACAGACAAAAATATGTAACTAACGCGGTATTGCATATTGAACGATGGTTGCTTCTTTAATGCACGTTAAGCGGCCAGTAACTATTTTTAAAGTTAATCACTTAAAAGTGTTTTTCAAAATATCTGGGTTAGGTTAGGTTAGACTTTTTATTTTATTTTTCTCGGCCACTTACTTTTATTTATTTATTTATTTTATTTATTTATTTATTTTTTATTTAAAAAATATATTTGACATTACAGCTTACGCCAATGCGTCAAATATTTTTTAAGTTTTAAAGTTGAAAGATCATACGAGATATACTCGATGAGAATTTTTGTAAGTCACATGAGATTAACTCAAGGAGAATTGACGTCACAAACACCCATGTCTTAGATCTCAATTGAAAAATTGAAAAAATCCAATTTGACAATGTGACCTTACCGGGAATCGAACCCGGACCCCCCTGATCGGTAGAGCAAGCTCTAACCAACTAGACCACAGCGGGCGACCAGCGACCTTTTTAGCTTGTTTTTGCGGCTCCCGAATGTTTTTTCTCAAGCTTTTTCGTCAATGAAGGAGAATAAATCGGTTTATAGAAATAGGCTTACTGATGAAAATTTGGATTCAATTGTGCAGCATATACTACAAATAATAAATCAAATTCTAAAGAATTAGTTTAAAATTAACAAATACAAAGATCGCATTAACTTTTGTGTACCTAAATATTTCAAAATAAAAAAATAAAAAATACTCATTATCATCTTTATGGACGGTTCATTATTTTTATTAATATTCATTTTTACACGGTTTTTTGCACGACTGTTAAAACATGGAACATATCCCCTGTGTAAAAGATTATTGAGGGTACCTTCAATATAATTTTTCTTCGGCCCGAACCCATCCTAATTTGTTTTTATGCGGCCCATTTGAAAAAAGCCATGTATGCTTTAAATACACGACCGTATATTTTATTATCTGCCCATTTATAATAATTATGTTACTGACAACTTATTATATTTATAATCTAGACCAATGCCCGCCAAACTTTTTTACTTCGCGGCACACTGGTGAATGGAATTTGTGTTCCGCGGCACACCAAATAAAAATGCTTTAAAAAACGGAAATGTGGAAAATTTGTCGAGTCGACTACTATATATATATTTATATGCAAACGTGACATTTTTTTATTTGAATACGTAGATGTTGAATGAATTTTAAATTGAAGAAAATTTAAATGAATAGACATTATTTAAAATGAAATTTTTGAAGGCTTCTTCTTCCATGGCACACCTGAGACTTCTTGCGGCACACCGTTTGGCAGACACTAATCTAGACCAAGGGTTGGCAACCAGCAGCCCGTGAGGCGTCGTGGTGCAGCCCGCAAGATTCTCGCCGCAACGCATGTGACCCAAGTGCGGCCCCCGCTAATCCCCACGTAAAATATTTGGCACTTTTACAACAAAAGGTTGCCGACCCTTGATCTAGACCAAAGATGGCGAACCTTTTTCTCAAATGGGTCAAATTTCATTTTAAACAATTTAAAAAATCATGTCGCGGGTCACATAGATTGAGTAATTAAAGCTTTAAATAAAAACAATCATTTCTAAAAGTTCAAGTGGGTAAGATAATTTCTCACGCAAGTCCCTTGTTCGCCATCCCTGCTCTAGACGATTGTATTATATACTTACCAAGTAAATAAAGGTTATTACAAGTTTTGGTATTTCACTTTTAAGGTTTTCACTGTCAGTACTTAGTGGAAAGGCATATTATATTAAAAAATAAAACACTTTTGTAAAAATTCTACATTTATTTAATATGATCACGACCGGTTCAGCTCATCACAAGCATTTTCAACTGATTAGAATGTACATTCGCTCATGCGCGAAACTGGTCCTGATCATATTTAAAAAAGTAGAATTTATACAAAAGAAAGTTTTATTTTTTTAACAGTTTGGGTATGTGTATGTTATTTTTATTCCAGGATGATTTAATGTTTCTATTAATTAGATATTTTCTGTGATTGAATTACGGGGGGCGCATTATACTACTGCACATTAAAATAGTTAAGCCGATATGCAGTAGTAGTTGCACCCTAGATGTTTGGCTTCTGGTCCCAGATGTTTATAATGCTGCATTCACACTTGACATGACATAGTTTTAGCGCTTCATTGACTTAAACTCTGGAAATATGTGAATATTATATACATTTCTTACGGTAATTAACGTCGATTTTGCTACCACAAACCACAACCATACTCCGCAGCTCAACATTAACCGTGTTTCAAAAATTTGCCAGGAATGTCCAAGGAAAAAAAATCATTACTTGGCTACATATATTATAGTGTGCAGGATATAAAACAGTGGATAATGTGAAAGTTTTTTTTTTTTTTTTCATGTCCGCTCCCAATATGGAGCATATGGACTCCTAATGGAGTTTATCTCAACAGAAATGTTTCTACGAGAACTGCTTGTTACTCAGTTGCTCAACCTCTCTTTTTCCAAAGAGAGTAGGAATAGAAGGAAAGGGCAAGAACAGGACTAGTGGTTAGCTAATCGCTCTCCATACGCCCCGTTCATAGGATAGGATGGGTGGGAGGGGAGAATGCAAGACATCACATACATCCATGCCTTTGAACAGAAATTCATAAATCGATTGAAAAATCAATTTATAAAACTGCCCATACCGGGATTCGAACCTGTGCCCTCCGTAGCGGTAGCCAACGATGTTGACCACTCGACCACACAGGCGGCTTTTACGAGTTCTTAATTTCAGTCTCCATAATCTTTATCACCTTGCAAGTGCTTCTGATGCTGCCAAGTCAGTAAAACTGACAGAACTGACTTTTGCTTACATGTAGTGAGCATTAAAATAGTCTTATGTCTTAAGTTTCTTTTTGATTTTTTTAAACCACTCGAACTGAAATCTTAATTAGAAAAAAAAGCATTCGTTCAAATTGCAACAAATCTATAAATAATATAATAATAATGAAACTATTCTATAGTAACCCTGTACGCGTTAAAATATCAGAAACGTGCTTTTATAAAGCAACATTAACGGAAATAACTAAAAATTGTGTTGACAATTTAACGCAGCATAAGTTAAACGGGGGTTCAGTGATGTCACGATAAACTCAACCCCTAACCGAGAGAAATAGCGGGGATATAGGGAAATGGTGGTGGTAAAGGTACAAGGGGAAAAACTCATTTATAAAAAAGTAAGTATGTACTGTTTTCTGAAACATACTCACTTAATCATAACACACAAAAGTTACTAGGATATAACATAACGTTAGGCTAACGCGCAAAGCTCGTAACACACAATTAAAACTCTAAGCATTATTTTTTTCGTTTGCAATTTCACTTATATTATAGAAATATTATACATTTTCATAGTAGTATCTAGATATTTTGCTATAATTACAATTTACTATTCTATAAAGCTCACTATGCTTAGATTGTTTTGTCACTTTTGTCAAACAAATATCATTATCAAATTTCAATTTTTCAGTAAATCTTGTATAAAAAATCACAGAATAGATTATGTGCCCAGCTGTTTGATAGAGGGGTGCCAATTATGAATTGGGGAAGTCAAAGTCACCACTTTAAGATCCATATGGGGTTTTTCTTAATCGCTTGCTTTCTTCGAAGTATTGAGCTAAAACAATCTCAAGTAAGACATTTTTTAAGTAGAATACAATCCAATAAGGGATATGAAGATTTTGCTAATGAGTATCTCTTTGCTATACGTCTATATCCATTCCTTATGTGGAAAATACGGCCGCATGGTGGTATCTACAAAATTCATTACCGCACACCAATCGTTTTGTTTTAATGACTCACCAGAGTCTTTAAAATCTGCCAAGATCACCCAGTGAATAATACAATTAGTACCAGATATTTGTATTGAATAAAAAATAGTTTTAATATTCATTTATTAAAATGACTACGTGTCATTACACAGGATCAAAAAACATATAATTATTTTATCTTAAGTATTTTGACACTTCCTTTCAAAGCTTGCCTGGCTCTTTACGGGGTGCAAAATTTTATGACATCATAAATGCACGCGGGGTTTTATATTCCTTTTTCCATACAATAAAATTTACCCGTGATAAGGAACATAAAAATTAAAGTTTGCCCAATGGCGTCCTTATTAATTTTTCATGAATATAAAAAAAATCACAATATATTTTCGTGAATATTGAAAATGTTCGCGGAGCGCAAATCCGGTTCTGGTCATTTTATAATAGCTTGAACATTTATTTAATATACCCAACCCACTTATATCTAATATATAAAAATGAATGTTTGTTTGTTCGTACTATATGGGATGCCAAGCCACTGATCCGATTACAATAAAACTTCGACAAACTTTTTGCTTGCACTTTCGGGAAGGTTATAGGAATATTAAAAATAACTTACAGTAGGTCTTATATATTAAAATCATTGTTTGTATGTCTGCCGTTCATGAAAATCAACTGTCAATCGTCGACTGACGATCAAACAGCATTCAGATAATTCAAATTTGTCGTTCGATTGTTTGTATTAAAAAGTTAAAAATGGAATATTTCAAATCTGTCAAATCGTGTGGTCTACATATATTGACATTCAGTTTAAATGTATTCCGTGCATTAGGTGTTATTAGTTTTTCGTATTTTATGCGTTGCCACACCGCTCATCCGATTGCAATAAAACTTAGACAAACTTTTTGCTTGCATTTGTGCGAAGTTTATAGGCATATTAAAATTAACTTATATACAAAAATCAATGTTTGTATGTCTGCCATATCGTTCATAGAACTTGCGCATTGATTATAGGCGTAGTGCAAATAAACTAGAGTAGGTGGCGCGTGTGTCGTACCATAGACAATCGGCAGCAAACGTCAAACAGATATAAAAATCTTTTCTTAAGCACGAAATATAGTGACAGTGATAAGCTTTCATTTCTTAACCGCAGCATTCTATCATCACTGTATATTATGAATTGAATTCAGCGTCTGACTTACAATCTGTTTGTGTTGAACATTTTCTATTGGAATACCACGTTAGAAGTTTAAATATTATGATATACGTTGGGAATCAAATATGGTGTTAAGTTTTATTAATTATATTTATTTTTACGTAGGAAAGTAGGGGCTGAGGAGATCACTAGATAATGTAATATTTTGTCATAGCGATATTAGCGCACAGCCTAATGCATGACAAAGAGGTAAATGTGTATTCGAATAATTTTATTATGAAAGTCTCGACACCTGTAGTAGGCTATTTTGTCAAAATGTCTGACCTTAATATGAAATTTATGAATTCAAAAGTCGCTAAATATTCCATTTTCGAAGGCAAAACACATAAGGTTCTGGATGCGAAAGGACTATTAGTTAGCCAATCGCTAACCTTAATCTACGTTTATAAATGGTTGGAAGGGATTTTAAGCAACACATTTGTACATCAATGTATTTAAACGCAACTTCGTAGTTTAATTGAAAAATTGATTCATAAGATTGCCTGTTAAAGAATTTGAACTCGCGACTCCGACTCCGAAACCGAACAGAACACACTCCCAGAATTATTGATCGCTCTTTAAAAAAACCAACATATTTTGTGTTACACGCTTATATATGGTGTGCATGTGATAGTTTGACAACATCACTTTTCTTGGGTGCAAATAAATTAATCATTTGTATAATCAGCCAGTGCACATGAATGTTTATATTCAGTGATTCAAGCCTTTAACCGCGCAACCAGATAAGAGATAACTTTCATCTCAAAAGCATTGATTATATGGATAAAAAATATTTATTTTAATATAAAATAAAAATTACTTAGATTATTCTACGTATTGTGTTACAAAATGTGACACGTGTTTCGCCTCTTTCAGAGGCATCCTCAGACAACTACTTTCGCAAATGTTTGCTTAAGTACTTAAACAAACATTTGGAATAATCTAAGTTATTTTTATTTTACATTAAAATGAACTTCCACAAAGTTACCGTCGAATCCATCCAAAATATTTATTTTAATTTGTTTCAACAATTATTACAGAAGCAAGTCGTCTCTAAGACCTAAATGTATGGTCAACTCTGTTATATGTCAATTTACTTTAAGAAAATAGTAAACAGATCTTTCCAATATAATATTACCAGAAAAGGCATCATAGCAATCATAAATAAATAAAATTAATCATAATGTTAAAACGCCACTGTGGGCAATAAATGTAAAATTATCTTATTACTCGTAAAATTTGAATGGCGACGCGGTTATCAATTTAATAGTTCAATCAAACTGTTTTACCTTCCCACGATAGGGAATTTTTAAAAGGTCAAGGCAAAAGTTTAAACAACACGCCTACGTGTATAAACAAAAAAAAACGCTTTAAATATGAATTATAACATGGTCTCATGTTGGGAGTAGGGATATCAATCGAATATTCGAGTGTTCTAATATATTCGTTTCTATTTGATATTCCAATAGTGTTTGTGTAAAATATTATTGTATTTTGCAGGGCTATGGAGTAGAAGTCAGACTTGTGAATCGTGGAGTCAGGTATTTTTTCAGTGACGGGCTCGGAGTCGAAATGTATTGTTTATGTATTAACTCATCGTATTAATTGATTAAATGATGACTATTTACTAGAATAATTTTAGTAACTAGAATGATCTGACGGTATACATGTATGTAAGTTAAACAGAAATGATTAAAAACGTCAATTTGGAGTCGATGTCGGTTATTTACCCGACTCCATAGTCCTGCTATTTTAAATTACTGACTTAAAAAAAAATGTTCAAAAATTCAGCGTCGCATTATATCTTGATATAATCTGTTTCGTTTTTTTAAGCACATTCGATAAAATAAATGTAAACATTATTTTATACTTAATTCACGTCTAGCTTCGTTGAATAAATATTTCAAGTGAGGTCATTTATGAATTTTTGATATTTTTTTCAATGATTAAAATAAGTATCAAGTGGATACTTTGCGAACAAGCAAGGTAGCTGGATTTTTATTATTGCACTGGATCCGCCATTAAAACTTTATTTCGTAAAGTATTCAGCTGTTAAAAAATTAGCAAAATTTAACATTCGCGAACAATAAAATATTTTTGAAAAACTTCTCGAAAGTAGAAAAGCACTCGTTGTAGTTTAATAAATAAAAGCGAAGCGAAGTAAATAAATAAACTTTTTTTCAATTAACATTAGTGCATAGTTACGAACACATAGAGATGTATTTTTAATGGAATACTTGAGAAGAACTATCATCAATATTGTGATTTATTGTATAATAAAATGGTAGCCGAAAAATATTGTGGTGACGCTCCGTTAGCATAAGAGCATCCAAAGGAATTTACAAAATTTCACACATAGATATGTCAAAGTTTTTTTATTATTATTAAAGTGTGCCAATAATTATGCGTAATCCTTTAAAAAAATCACGTTTCAGATTAATAATATATGTAAGAAAAAAAAAATTGTCTAAAAAATATTATTGTGTTTTTTTTTTACCATGTCCGCTCCCAATATGGAGCATATGGACTCCTTATGGAGTTTATCCCAACATAATGTTTTTACGAGAACTGCTTGTTACTCAGTTGCTCAACCTCTCTTTTTCCAAAGAGAGTAGGAATAGAAGGAAAGGGCTAGGACAGTACTAGTGGTTAGCTAATCGCTCTCGATACGCCTCGTTCATAGGATAGGATGGGTGGAAGGGGGGGATTCAAGACATCACATACATCCATGCCTTTTTTAACAGAAATTCATAAATCGAAAAATCAATTTATAAAACTGCCAGTACTGGGATTCGAACCCGTGCCCTCCGAAGCGGTAGCAAACCACTCGACCACACAGGCGGCGTGTGTTACTTTGTATTTAATCCAAGTATGACTATTTTATTGTTTTTTTTTTAATTATACGACGTTTATAAATATTTAATTAAAGATGGAAAATGTTTTAATGTATTCCTGCTGTGATCATTTGCAAAAATGTCAAGTTTCGCTATAAATGGTCTGGTGTGATCGAATTAAAATTATTTGACTACGGCCCTAAAGTTTTTTTTAACGAGTTATAAAATTAAAAAGCACAAGATACGATCACGCAAGCTATTGCACGTAATACGTGAGTAATCTATAGTACTTGTTGAGATTTAACGCTATCTTAGAACTGTGAAAATTTTCGTTTATTAAGTGCACAGGCAGATATAAAGTTTACAAAATCATAAATCGATTTATGAAATTATCAATCTCAATGCAAAACTATTTTACTTGGCTTTAAGGCCAGTGGTACATCAGTACTCGTTAGGACTTCTCTATGATGAACTGAAAAGAAGCAGAATATTTTATGCCGTCCGTCCCCACAAGATTCTACGGTAACTCGGTTGGAACAATCGCCAGCTTTGTGGTATTTAAAAAAATTGCTCATTTATTTAGGGATGAGTAATAGAAATTATTTCCATTACTCCTAAGAGCCATTAGGCTTAAATGAGGAACTCTCCATATACAATTTCTACACATGATACTTAATATCCACATGATTTATGATGGTGAACTAGTAAACATGTTTTAAGCAAAATATTATGTTTTCAACCACACTAGTGCATGATTCAAAATCATTCCATAAATTTGAGGGATAGAATCTTTTTTATGTAGATAGCGCTGTGAAAAGCGGCCATGGAAAATTAACTGCATTTATGCACAACGGGTGATAGTGGGCAACGAACCTGTACGAAATAGTCTGTTTCGGAAAACTCGCGACACTGCAATCAAAAAGAACGAACGTCCAAGAGCGCTAACCACTCAACACAGGAAAATATTATATTCTGTTTGATATTTATATATAAATCAAACTTTATAATATAATATTTATGGTAAGTATGCGCACACTCAAAACAAATAAGACAGCTACAAAAGTTCTCTTCAATATTTCGTCGAGCATCCGTAAAGATTTTTTAAATATCTTTTTTTAAGACTCACAATATTTTTCTTTAGAGTTGAGTTTTTAAATTAATAACCGAAAAGTTATCTGGCCTGATTTTTCCGTGAAATTTGTAAGTATTGTATGACGGGCTCCCAACAAACGATGCTAATAGGGAAAAAATCCAAAAAGAGAATATTTTTCCGTTCAATGAGTTCATCAACACTAAAGTAACGATAGAGTATCTACTCTTTCTGCTTTTTATATACAATTTTCGAGTCCGTCTTTGAGTGATCAACGTCTCACAGGCTACAGTTCCAGCACGGAATGTTTCATAATTCAGTCGAATGATAGATTTTTCAAAAGAGATTTGGAGGCTTATTTAAAATTAAACTAAACATACAAGATACATCATCTTCTCATTCACGATGGTAATAAATAATTAACGAAATCTGGAATATTTGAGTGTAAAACAGTTGCAGATGCAACTAAGAGAAAAAAATCAAAGAAATTAATAGATACCGCAAAACATCCCGTTTTAGGTGGTACATTTTTAAGTGCGAGCAGTTAAATTCGTTGCTTTGCTGAAGCTCTTCCAAGAACTTAGACTCCAAAATCCCAGGAATTTACGGATTTGCCCAAAGGAACAGCGTGGAACCTTTTTTTAAGCTCTTCCAAGAATTTCAAATCCAAAATCTCAGAAATTTACAGATTTGCTCAAATGAACAGTGTTTGTGGATGTATCTGTGGGGGAATATTGAACCGCCAACGGTCAGATCATTCATAGTAGCGAGCTCGATGAGTCTTTCGTCGTTGTCGTTGGCTTTGCTGAGGCCATGCCTTCCCATTACTGTTAGGTCAAGCAATGGATCAACTACCGGTAGGTAGTACGTTTTTCAGTCTTTAGAACCAATAATTTACAAATTTACTCACATGCAACAAATTACACTCAATATTTTTTTTTAAATGAGCAAGTGTAATTTCAATTTGATATTTTGAAAAATCTAGTTTTTATGATCATTATTTCGAACATAATATGTTAATTTTTTTGTAAAAAAATCATGCCAGCGGACAAAACATTTTTGATTATGTGTTAATTGGTCCATGATGTTTTTACTAGTAACAAGGCATAGATATATTTATCCAAAATCATATCCCAAAATATTGGCACGTCTTTTTAATTAAAAAAAGTGGCCTAATTCAACGATGAGCAAATGCGGTTCTTATGTAAACATATTGAAAATTAAAATTGGCTATTTTTCATGAAAATTGATAAATTGACAAAGTGAAGTATTTTCTTATGTACTACTTGTGGAGAAAATGATAATTAAATAAATAAATTGTTTTTTTTTCTATTTAATACTATTTTATTATGGTGTGGTTATTTATAATTTATGTAAAGACTAAATGTGGCTCCTGTGTGGTCGAGTGGTCAACATCGTTGGCTACCGCTACGGAGGGCACGGGTTCGAATCCCGGTACGGGGAGTTTTATAAATTGATTTTTCAATTGATTTATGAATTTCTGTTCAAAGGCATGGATGTATGTGATGTCTTGAATTCCCCCCTCCTACCCATCCTATCCTATGAACGGGGCGTATAGAGAGCGATTAGCTAACCACTAGTCCTGTCCTTGCCCTTTCCTTCTATTCCTACTCTCTTTGGAAAAAGAGAGGTTGAGCAACTGAGTAACAAGCAGTTCTCGTAGAAAAAATTCTGTTGAGATAAACTCCATTAGGAGTCCATATGCTCCATATTGGGAGCGGACATGGAATAAAAAAATTTAAAAAAAAAAGAGCAGATCGACATAAATCCATCTCTACGTTTATATTATAATTAGATATATAACATAAAATGAACTATCGAGGCTTGAGTCTGTATCCTAAAAGTTCAACATTTCTGTTTACTCAGAACTATAATTTTGTTAGTTGTCAATATCAACAAGTTCGTTGACGATATTATGCTCAAAGTGTAAGCACAACTATCGCATCGTCAAATGGTGCTTTGAAGTGTTTGATACTGTATCGTAATACTGTACTGTAATATTGGATACTATAATTACTAGTGCTCTTCAGGTGAATATAATAATTATATATTTGTTTGAAACCTGATACGGCGATACGCCGACGCGTCTAGGTAGGCTGGTCTAACATGTCAAATTTCAGTATCTTTTAGGGATTCTGAAGTCTCGAGGTTTTCAAAGTCCCGAGACTCGAGGCGTAATAGAGTCAAAGACACGTCTACCTTTGTTAATCACTTAACTTCGGAAGGACACGTGTTCAATCAGGAATAAGGGATAAAAATGTTACACCCAAATACGGACGGTAATAAGCTTTTTTACCAGGAAATTTTGAAATAAACAGAGCACAACTGCATCGCCTTCCGATTTTAAATGAAATGATGAATATACCGGGATCCCATTGCTGTACCCTATATCAGTGCTCCGCAACCTTTTCTCACTTACGACACACCAAAATTCTTCCTAGAATTACGCGGCACACCAAAAGCAAAAATATATACATTATAGTAAATTTTTGCTTTTTATTTGAAAAGTATACATACATAAAACTATAATATATTTACTTTTATGCAACCTTAATAATTATTATAAAATAATAACTAATTAATGTGATACCTGCGCTTTTTTCAATGAACACAAAGGTTCTACATTCGGCTCGATATTTGACAGCACAACCCGAAGTTCTGGGTCAAAATAATTTTTCATTGTGTATTTGACCGCGGCACACCTGTATCCGGCTCACGGCACACCAGTGTGCCGCGGCACACCGGTTGCGGAGCACTGCCCTATATAAATATAGTCATAAAACCTTTTCCGACAAACAAATAAATATAATTCTTAAAACCACTCACTACTCAAATCTTTAGACATTCCCATGAGCTTATTCTTTTCGCCAGCAATGGCTTTAAACTCAATGATACATTTATTTATTATATAAGCACGAACCATTCATTTACTGAGCGTCAGTTCAAGTTCATCTGTGCACTTGAACGCCTGACGATGCCGAAAGGCGAAGCCCGGGTCGTTAGTGACAAAATCTGTGAAAATGTACATAATTTGAACGATTTAAATTTAATATTGAAATTTCACCAAGCACCTTCAGTCGAAATCTTAAATTATAAATATATAAGTTAAAACGAAATTCTTTTTTTTATGCGATTTCGAAGTTATGCGGTTTTATAGAAATGCAAATTTTCAAAATAATATACATACTATATTTTACGATATATAAAAATGTTAAATATTACTTCGAGAGCATGTACCGTCGTATTTTAGATAGATTAGAGAATGAATCATAAACACAACCGATATTTGGAAAAAAATACGATTTTGGACTGTTTAAATCATGTTCTATTTGCCATCGCTGAATCCACCTACTTGGGTACGTTACAGTCGATGAAACCATTGAAACATCGGCGATATCAGCTGAAATGATTACTTTAGCACAGTGGTTCTTAACGGGGGTGGTACCGCCCCCCTGGTGGACGTTTAAAAGTCTGAGGGGGCGTTTTTAATTTTTTTAAATTTGAGGGCGCTATTATTAAAATGTAAATATGACTTACATGGCAATAAATGGCATTTTGGGGGGCGGTAGATAATTTATTTCTGATAAAGGGGGCGATTCTTTCGAATGGTTAAGAAACACTGCTTTAGCACATGAAATTGACGGAGAAGAGTTTGATACCTTCATTGTTACAAAAAAACCATCGTTTTATGAAATTGATGGGCATAATATTTCTTCCGAAAAAGAGTGATTTCGAACCACATGCAAAACGCACTTATATGTATATTTTAACTCGCTGTTTCAAAGTTATGCGGATTTAAAAATTTATGGAACGTAACCCTACTTTCTCTATGGAAGTTAAATTTTTTTATGCGATTTTGGGTATATTTTAATTCGCTGTTTCAAAGTTATGCGGATTTTGAAATTCATGGAACGCATCCCCACTTTTTGTATGAAAAATCAAGTCTTTTTTTGTGCGATTTTTTTTATGCGATATTTCGTGGAACGCATCTACCTCATAAAAAGAGGATTGACTGTGGGATAAGTCCCACATTTAGTTTTGATGATAGAGGTCCTGCATGATCAGTTGAAAATTCTATCGTATCAACGTAACCCGGTCCTGAAAATAATTAATAAACGTGGAATTACTGGAAAAGAGTGTTTTATTATGAGGGGGCATAAGAGAATATATATTATATGGGGGGTTACAAGATCGATCAAAATAAACATCACCCCCTCAAATTTTAAATTAACATCCAACACCGATTGCGAGCGAATATGATTACAAAAAATAAATAGCTTCCACTTTTTCCTCTATATTCTTAACCCATTATTGCTATTTATTTTTGTCTTAATCGGATCATCCTGTATTATCATACATTTTTCTCCCGTAATATTCTTTATGAATATCAAAAAATTGTATGCGACAACGTTTTTACGGCTTGTTTACCGCTCTATGCCATAAAAAATATATGAGATATTTTTCTTTACGCTTCATCCTAAGCAATAAGTTGTGAGACTGATATCTTCAACAAAAAATAATACTAAACGATACTTTTAAACAAAACACATTTTCTTAATATTTTAAGCATCTATCGTTCGGTTTTACACATACTTACAAGACCCTATGGATCATGTGATGCTGGCTCTCAGTTACCTGTTTATTTTTATTGTTTGCGTTGGTACGTTTTTATATATTTTTTCCAGTTCCATGACTAAACAGAATATGTCTAAACAGAATAGGTTAAAAATATTATTTTTATCATATCTTTTTATTAAATAAATATTAAAGAAATACATATATATAATTAATTATTGGATATTGAAATTGATTAAGATTATCATAAAATGACTAAAAAGTCACCTGTCGTTTTATATGTTCTTTTAACTCTCGCGGCTCGGAGACTAGAAAAATACTTCTCTGCCGATGGGGGTCGTTTAGGGACCCCAGTGGTTTCCTCATTATTGGCCTTATTCTTATGAATTTCAAAAAAAAAATAGTCTAAGGGCTTTAAAATATCTCTCTGCATCATTCCTCATACATTTTTTTCATAAAATCCATGGTTTTTTAATAAATAATCATATTTAAAGTTGCGCGTAAAAAAGACGTCATCTCAGCACACATATTAATTTGCAACTGACGCGTTTAGCCCAGCTATCTTACGAACTATAGCTAATCGCGGGCGCTTATCTCGTTATCCAGTTAACGCGTATTTATATAAACTACAAAAGCTCAAAAAAAAATGATATAAGAATACCTTAATTATAAACATTGCATCACCCATATTAAAATAGATATTTAAGAAAATGTGGGTATTGGGGTCGCATTTCTTGAGCTTAGAACCGGAAAAGTTAATATATGTATTGACTAAATCAAAAAGTTTTTAAAAATCTCACAATTGTTAAAATACACACTGTTCAAAACTTACTTATGATATTTTTATTAATATTTAAAAAATACTTTTCTATTAATTTTTTTGTATCTATACATTACAAAATTATTATAAATATATTACCGTTGTTTGTAAACGGGTGACAATATTAATTGTGCAGGATTATCAAAATCGTGTACATAAATAGTGTTTAAAGATTAGATAGGGTGTAACTGTTTCAATAAATTTGCTTCGTGATGTGTAAAAAGTTAGCGTGTAATAAAATCACAAAATCATCTCTACTTTATACTTCTTTTGCAAATTTGATGTATTTTATATATGAATTTTCAATCATAAATCACGAATCGTCAGTTTCCATGAATTCATATTTATATTGTAGCTCAATATTTAATGGCCGCTCCCAATACATTTCATCTTGTCTATTCTTTCATATCTCTGACTATTTGAGAGCAAGACGTCAACTTAAGTCAAAATAATGCCGTACTTAAATATTCACTTCTCCGAAGCTGTCAAAAACAGTCATTGTATGTATTTTATCATCAGTCTATTCAGAACTTTAGTAAACGAATAACATTAACAGAAATAAAAAATAAAACAAAGAATGTTTGATTTAACCAATAATTTTACCTCTCCTTCTTCAAGTGTCACAAAATCTTTCACTTCCCTACTTAAATTGGGTCATATTTTTTAACCTCTTTCCCTCTTTAATCCTTTTTAATGTGCGTGAATTATAAGGTTTTTTTTACTTTTTAAAGGATCATCAAAGACACGATCAACGACGAAAGTCTTGTATGGCATTACATTTCGTAAAATAAACCCCCTCCTCTTCCCCCGACACCCTTTCACACTAAGCTTTCCTTTCCATCTATAGCGTGATGACATACATAAATACGACCGGCCTTTAGTACAAGTATTCTTCTTAAATGCAAGTGCAGTGTAAAATTTACTGAAAGACTGGTGACATGTTTCCTTGCGTTTTTTCTCAGATCTCTTGAATTTTGAGACAATAATGAAAAACAAAGACTTCATATATGAACATCGATTAAGCCGAGTTCTGAAGTGAGCTATGTGAAATCAAACCTATTATCAATATTGGCCAGCGGACCAGAATCGACCTTCGTTTACTTTTGGTACAGCCCTAAGTTAATAAGCTCGAGCCATCTCTTCTAAAAATCAATGCAATTATCATCGAGTCATATTCAATTAGCAACTTCTATATTCAATTAATATTAAATTATTTTATTTAATAATTTTTCTCGGCTTTTGGCTTGGAGACAAAAAATAATTTGGCCACAAACTAGGAAAGTTTAGCTGAGTTAACCAAAAGAAAATGGCAACACTTGATATTCATATGTATCATAATTTCGAAAAATGATATTCATAGTTGTGTATCATATGAAAAACTGTCACTTCACACTTGCAATCCTTAACATGTTTTGTAAACAAAATAATTTGAGCTTCCAGTGGTGTAGTTGGGCCGATGCACCACTTCTCCAATTCTTCTTCGAGCCGGGAGTACATTTCTTTTACGAACTTGTAATGTAATGTAATGCTTTTATATAACATTTTATTCGATTCTAAACACAGGTGTGTATTTCGTCGCAGGTACTCGATTTCCCCCAGAAATAGTTGGCCACATTTTTTATGTAGTATCAACGACACTTCTCAAAATAGCCTTAGATTATATTATAATCTAAAAAATCTGTTGTCAACCGTGTTTCAACATAGTTTTTTTAAAAATTGATGAACTCACGAAATCATATTCACAACAAAAATCATCATTTTGCGTGAAAAAAATTGGATAAAGCTTAAAATAGTAGATATTGAACATATTTATCAAGGGCAAGGTCAATCAAAATAAGCGACGCCCCGGCGTTTTTAATTCGTCACTACACGACTGCCCCCTTCACTTTAATGAAACATGGTGGGCTCTTGCTTAATCTCGAGTCATTTGTGTAATTATTATTATGATAACCCAACGCCTTCCCGACCCAACTAACGCCCGTCATAGCTCGTTATTTAGTTGAGGTATTCCGCATTTGTTATGTCACTTTCCTTACTCGGGAAATATCTCCTCCATTGTGTTCCGCTTTGCAGGTTTCGTCAACTGATGGAACATTTTACATTATTTCTTTAGGCAAACACGTGGTCATCATAATGTTGGCGATCCGTTAAAAATTTTGTGACACCCCCTTTTTTAATTTAAAATAAGATCGATTCATTATATTGAAATTAATTAATTTACTGAAACTTGCACACAATTTAGCTAACGTTTTGCATTAAAGTTTTCAAAATACATACATACATTGTGGTCGAGTTGGTAAGAGCTCGGCTCTACCAACCAGGTGGGTCTGGTTTGATTTTCGGTAAGGACTTTCAAAAAGGATCAAATTGAGACTTTTTTTCAATTTTAATTTGAGATCTAAGACATAGGTGTTTTTTATGTAAATTATTTTTGAAATGATCTTGAGTGACTTACAAAAAATCTTATCGAGTTAAGTTTGTATGATTTTTTCAACTTCAAAATATTTGGCACATTTGGATTAGCTTTAATGACAAACATATTTTAAGAAATATTAAAAATAACTGCAAACTGAAAATTGAACATTTTGAAAATAGTTCCTGTAAAATACTCAAGCAAATCATACTAATTCGGTTTGTGTAAAACGATGTAAAAAGAAGTGGCCTGTATTTTTTTAGAAGTCTTGTACAATTGAACAAGTTTGAAAAATGTTTTTGGTTTGAAGCAACGCTATTTTTGAAAACATGCAGCCTTCCCCATATCGTTTGCTTCATATATAATTACAACATAGACCACTGCTTGCATGGTTGTTGTCGTCTCACATTCTGTTGTAGGTATATTAACTCCTTATGAAGCACCATCACACCAGAAGTTGCTAGACGAAATGTGTTTATAAGTAAACATTCAACTTTTCTATTGGGAAATAATAATGGAAGAATGGTAGTATGTTGATACGGTATGGTTTATAGTCACACGCTCCACTTCCACTTTTGTGATGAAAACTGGCAGGCAATTAAAATTTGTAGCTAAATTAATCAGGTAACCCGTAATATCAATTGTTTTATTGTGTATGGCCTCAAATGGCAACATTGTTTTTCGATACCCGATGCGATTTTTGTTTCTTTCTTCCTTGCTCTTTGGGACACGAAGCGAACACAATGTGTGTGGGGGACACTTCCCGGTCCTGGAACTTGTTTCCAGAGACCTTTAGTTGTAAATTAACATGCAGTTTTTTTCTTTTGTGGTTTTTCGTCCGAGATGGAAGAACTGATATTTTTTCATTTCAACGAAAAGTAAAATTCAGTTTGTTCTGCACTCGGATTTAGCATCAATTTTCTTAACTTTTATAAAATCGTGTGAGCAAGCTAGGTCTTATAATAGTTATTGTGTATTTTAATAATTCAAAATTTTGTTAAATATTGTATGTGACTAAACATCGGTGATTGTAATTTCCTAAATAAACGTCTTCGTAACAGTTGAGCGATGGGTTTTATTTTATTTCTACCTACCTGTTTTACGTCGAGTTCATTCAAACTGTTACTGGTCTTAATGACTTATATTAGTGGAGATTTATTCTTGGGGTATAACATCGTGAACAAAGTGGAAATTTCTCACATTAAATGAAACTCGCTCAAAAATAAATTACGAGTAATGTCAATGTATTAGTAAAAAGTTACTGCGTTTATCGATTTATCTGATTTCAAAATCTAATGAAGTGACTGCATATGAATAAAAACAACGTAAACATTCATCTTATGGCACAGTGGTCCGGTCTTCTGGCACAGAGATTAGCGTTGTATGCTTCTGTCCCAGACCTCACGGGTTCGAGTTGCAGTACGAACAGGATTTTTTCAATCGGTTTTTCGATTTCTGTTCGAAGGCATGGGTGTTTGTGACGTCCCTCTCACCATTTCCGATCCTTTTACGACTGGGCGTAGCGAGAGCGATTAGTTAACCACTAATCTTGTCCTAGCTTTATCCTTCTATCCCTACGAGTCTTTTTGAAAAAAGTAGGTTGAGCGACTAAGTAACAAACAGTTCTTGTAGAAAAATTCTGTTGAGATACCTCCATTAGGAGGCCATATGCTCCACGTTGGAAGCGGACATGGCTTAAAAAATAAAAAGACATTTCTGCCTTTGGTGGATTGAAAAATCAAGTATTTCTTCAAGGATTATCACCTTAAGCCTTATAGCCGAGTATGGCGCAAGATCGTTGAATTCTCGGCATTATGTTTAGGATTGCATGCAGTTTTCGACAGGAATTGGTTTCTTTAAATCAAAAAGGTTGACATTCCCCGTCGTGATATATCCAAGCATTACTGGATGACACATTCCACACATCTCTTCTCCTTCCACTTTACTTATTTCTATCTAGCACCAGCGCCATCTTCACACAACCCCGTTCACTTCATCCCTTCTCATTATTCTTACAATTTCTACCTTCCGTGTGTGTACTGGTTCTCAAAATATCTTATTATATTGAATGAATTCATCGACTTCTCAGAAGTAATTTATGAAAATACAGATCAAAAATACTGTATTTGCAAACTAAAACCGAATTTCGAATGTATAGAAATCATCATTCATCGCATATTTTTACAGCCCAATATAATGAAATTTGGATTCATAAAATAATATTGATGTTTCATTTTCGATTATTGAAAATTATGTTGCACTGTAGCTTAGTTGTCAGTGATCGTATTATTGAAACATCATACTAAATTTCAACAAACAAACAAACAAAATATCAATGAAAAAAAGTCTTATGGTTTTTTAATGAGTTACATTTAGCTAACAGCGAATCTAGATGAAACTATATCATTTTTATTTGTACTAATCGTTAATAGCATTAAAAATATTGTCCCTGAATGCTTGTTGGCGATTTTGGATATTTTTACCTTCTCTTTGTTACGCTTCGCCACAAAATATGTAACCCCCTCCCCATAGATGATTGTGACGTTTTCATACTTCCCACCAATGTTTTCTTTGATCCTCAAAATGGATCGTAGGGACAACAATAATCTAACTGTGCACAAGTCATTTTCTAGCCCTATCGATATATCCTTATTTCCAATCCTTTCAAAAGAAAAGATCTTGAGCAAATTACTTCTAAATCGTTAAGCACTTTGTGTTAAAATGTCTTTTTTATGTCCACATTCGGTTTTACAATATGATGTGGCTTAAAAAATATTTCAAGAAGGCGGAATTCTCCAATCCGGAATAAGTAACAAACGATCGATAATTCAAAACCTTCGATAACACTATATTATTCAACCGTTCTACGGCGAGACGTCATATTATATGATGCATTACGATTAAATCATAAATCAAATATACCATTAGCATGTACACTGTCAATACTTGGTGGAAATTATCATGATTGATGATCAGTTGATAATGCTCGTCATGAGCGAAACCGGTCTTGATCTTATTAAATAAAAGTGGAATTAGTACAAGTATTTTGTTTTTTAACTTAAAAATAAATTAATCCACTGATTGTGCTACTAGTAACTAGTAACACAATCAGTGTTAGTTGTTACACTTACTTCGCTCTTCGAGAAGCATCTTCTGGTTGGAAATAATTTTAATTGAATTATAAATGAATTTCAACAGGGCTACCACTGATCCCAACGAATATATTAAAAGTTTAACAATCGCATTTTTTTTATTTAATTGTACATCAATTCTAACACTCGATATTTGCCTAGTAAGATTGTTTAATTCCCAATTTAAATTTGCTAATTTGTATTGTACTTCATTTTAATACGTTGATTTTTCAATTATGTCCTTTTTTAATTGTTTCTCATTGTCAATTCATTGGGTATCTTGGTTGCAGAGAAATTTAATATGTTGAATTACTTCTTCTGAGAGAAGAAGACGTGATAAAAATCTTCACAGAAATGTTTCAAAACATTTTCTTATACATATTGCGAACGACCAACATAATAATATATTACAGAATACGCGGAAACGTTTCCTATTGCGTAGTTTACACGTGAAATATTGTTTTGTGTTGCGTACAAGTTTTATTTCGTAATTTCTCGACCAATTCTAACGTCAGCAAATGAGTAGACAAAATGTTTTCATTATTTACCTTGGTACATGTTCCATAAACTAACTCATCATCGATTATATCTATGATGTGTCTAGTTACAAAAAGCGATATACATGTACATACTTTGTACACAAAGTGAGAATATTTATATGTTTCACATAAAAAACGTATTAAATCTTACATAAAATTAGCGATAAAATCATGGTTCAGAAATTTAGGGATTCCAACTAGTCGTCATTTTCAACTATCCGGATATCGAATAGTAAAATTGAAACTATCCGGATATATCCGGATATCCGGATAGTTTCAGTAAGTATGAACATAACAAAACATTACTACATATATAAATTTATGTACTAAAATAATACATTAAAAACGAGGTCATTCGTAATATAAGTCATTTATTCATATTTTAAAAATAAGAGAGTATTAAATGTAGCATATTTTAAATTTGATCTTAATTTAATTTTAATTTGTCCTGCTGGTGAAAATACTCGTTCCTTTGCTGTTGATGTTGGTTTTATTGTTAGAAGTGTTTAAACAACACTAATATATGAGATTTTAGATGATTTATCATAGGAGTCGTTGAAGATACTTTGCATCCAATAGTTTTCCCACATGTATTTATTACACACCGCAGACTGCAAATTATTATCTTTTCTCATAAAATAAGTCCAGACTACGAGCGTCTTGACATGGCTAAAATTTGTACAAATTATTAAAATGTAAACAAATATTTTAACATATTTAATAAACAAGGAATTACAGACTGCTTTGTTAATATGTAGACAGTCTCGATTGCTTGGTTTTCAGTAATGAATTGAAATCGCACGCAAATGAAGATGTTTCACGATCAACTGATCTGACTAAATCCTTTCCACTTCTGTAATGCTTAGATAGAGAAAATACACATTTCAATACTATTACAGCATATTAAAATATTGAAAATTTGCAGCTGAATTAGATTATGTAACGGCAATTCTTCAATGAATGAAATTTCGGCATTAGAGGTTTTTTTTGCCTCGAGTCAGAGCTGATTCGTCGAACTTTTAAGTATAAGATAATAAGATAAGATATCATAGTACCCGAGTTTAGGGAAGTAAAATAAACATACTCTAAGTAATCGTTTCTTCAGTAGTAAATACCCAGTATTCATATCATCTTTCGTTGATTTGTAAAATATTTCATTTAAAATTATAACGAATATTATCCGGATATTTTCCCAAATATCCGATATCGAATAGTTAAAAAGGGCGGATATATCCGATATCGGATATCGGATATCCGAATTGGAATCCTAATCAGAATATTTCAAATTTCATTAATTCTAGTATCTGATATATTTTTTTTATTTCGCTTAATTATTTATTTGTATGGTTTATCAGTTAAGAAACGTTGTTTTTGTATTTAAAGACAGAATATAATAGAAAAAAGAATCTTAACTTACAACAAACAATTTTTGGTTGATAATAATACATTGTTTGCGACAAATATTGAAATGTGTACATATCGCTTTTTGTGACTAGACGCTTCATATATACATATGTATATAACAATGGTCAATGATAGAATTTCTCAGGGCTACGAAGTCGTTAAAAAACGCGACATCGAATATGTCATTATTCTACAATCCGAATCCGACGTCAATTCTTAAAATATCAAACAATTTCCTATAAAAAACGAACTAATTGTGAGTGAGTTCATTAACCTTTCTTGTGGGAGAAAATATATGGACTTATAAAAAGACTTATAGCAAGGTAGCTGCGTTCCAGAACTCCGTTTTCAAGATTATAAATAATGGGTAAGCGTTAAACACAATTTTATTGGCCTAATGATTCAATGAACAAAAGATTCGTGTCCCAGCTACCGAGTGCTCGAAAACCATCGACGTTGACTACCCAGCTACGGAATCAACAATTTGTTCACACCGTTGGCTTAAAATATAATTTTATTATAATGTTGTAACGGTAAACATATTTATAGCAGACAATATTTTAAATGTGAATAATGAAATATGTCACCGTTTGTACGTACTATCAATCAGAGAAGTGCAGTTTTCACGACGCGGCACGCCGGTGCTTTAAGAGTCAACGAGTTGGAATTAAACGGAAATGAACATTCATGTTTGTCAGTAGAATAATTGAGAAGTTGGGGCATTATTACTGAACACGCGTGTAGGAAATGTCTGTTCAGAAATGCACATTGCGCAATTATTTCGCATTATCTTTCGTACCACAAGGTAGATATATATATAATACATAATATAATATTATAATTTATCATGGAAATATATTAAAACTGAGCTGACATAAGTCTGAAAAAAAAGTCGAAAATTTTTAAATTAACATTCTTTATATTTCCAATAATCGTGAAGCTTTAACCCGGGACAGGAGCGGAAGCTAGGGGAAAAGAAACAAAAACTACCAAGAATCGTTTATTGAAAGTACATATGTATAAATCTTTAAGTTAGAGCAGAAGTTTAAAATATTTTATTTATTTATTTTACTAGTCATACTTCTACCTGTAGTGAACTTTTTTCAATACTTTATCATTTTTTTAATGCCTCATCTTGACGCGAGGCATCAACCGGGACAAAATACCAAGCTAGCCGGGACGTAACGACCAATTTCTAAGACCAGGACGTATGGTGAGCCTATTTATTGACACATGTGTATTAGGTATTCTGAAATCTCGGGGTTTTCAAAGTCCCGGGACTCGAGGCGTGATAAAGTCCCGGGACATCCCAGGACTCGAGACTTTTATTCCACCTTCAATAAAACTATAATTTTATTAAAATTAAATATATACATGTATGTATGTACGTATGTATTTATACATTACATACACCCGGCGCCTTTTGAAAGTACGCACTAGTAAAAATCGCGTTTTTTTAATAAAATGTTTAATAATTATTATTTTTCTTGTGTAATGGATGTGTGCAATGCTTACGGTTATTTTTTACTACGAAGGGATGACAATGGTACATGTAATGAAAATATATCAATGAAGCCGCCGTTAGGAATAAATTTATGACCGAAACTTCACAATACAGCTTTTATACCTTTTTTGTCCGATTGAGACATTGATACCTTTGTGAAATAGTGAAAAAACATTTGTACAAAAAAACACACGGTATTTGAAACTTCTACCAAATTATAAATTCCAAACATCTGTTTTTCTATCTCGTTAAAACCTCGGGTAAGTGTCACGTCCCGACCATGTCGTGTCCGTTTTTCTTGGGGCTCCTCTCTTATACCTGCTTTCATTCAATACACATCAGTACTTTTGAGGGTTTCTTAACCACAAGAATTGTTTTTTTCAAAATAAATTTTATATGTTATTAGCACATTATAAATCACAGTCACAATTCCCAGGACATTTTCGAAAAAAGTCCCGGGTCTTAAGACAGCAAAAAGTCCAGGGACGTATCGACACAGAATCCCTTATGTGTATCATATAATGGACTTTATCTCAACAGACTTTTTCTACGATAACTGGTTGTTACTCAGTTGCTCACCGCTAATTCGTTTCCATTTCCAGAATTTTAAATATTTACTGAGTATATACATACATTTGTTTGATATTATTAATATAAATATGGTACGTTTTAGATAAGCATTAGCAATATTCGATTAATGGATTGAAGCCCGTGACAATCTTCAACATAAAAAAGAGAATATTGTTTTGAAATCATCGTTTTTCAAATAGTCACAAATAAAGAATCACCGAAATGACGTTCGTAACCAGGTTTGGTTCGACTCCAGTCCAAGCCTCGAATTATCAATTAAAGTGTACATATATAATTAAACATTACGAAGTATTTTGACTATTGTGCTTGACCTATCAATCGTTTAAAATTAATCAGAATTAATTACAGGAAATTAAAGAGCAACATTATGTAGCTATCCTCTCGCTGGAAACACGTAACTTTCAATAGATTGTTGTTCTTGAAAAGAGGATATTTTCAAATTTGAGGCACATCCTAGCTTAGTACGATATCGAAAGGCTTATTTTCTGTGTTATAAAATACACACGGTGTCCATAACGTAACAAAGCTATTCGTGTTAAAAAAAAATGCCAGGGATGGTTCGAGAAAAAATTCCACAAGACTTGACAGAATGATAAATAAAATAATGATGTTGAAAAAATTAAAAAAAGCTTTTATGAATTGGGTTACTTTCTCATTTCATAATACGCGGTTGGTTGCTTTAACACTTTCCCTTAGGCGCTAAAAAATACTTTCGATATGTTGCTGCCCCTTTAGGAACCAAGTGAAAAACTTGTTTTATTTAAAATATACGTGCTGGGTTTTTACCGTCCATCAAAGGGCGGTAAGTGTTAAAACATGATTTTTCACTTGGTTCTTTAAGTATTTTTTAGCACCGTAGGAGAAGTTTTAAGATCTTATAATTTGCATTAGATGCAACCAATGTTCCCTCTAAGGCAAGAGGTAAGCTGCGCAGAAATTTCAAAGGCTGCGTGGACCGATCAAATATTAATTGAACAACTGTCTTGTAGTGCGCGCCAACCCGAAATGAGTGCGCGAAGGCTTCCCAACTGTTGCGCGGCCGCGCACGCGTGCAGCTTAGAGGGAACGTTGGATGCAACCAAGTCGGCATGACCGACGGAGTCGAAGATCCGACTCGTATCTTCGTAAGCATTTTTTCTCATTCGTTGTTCAAGTCTGAACATTCCCAAAGGATGTAATCAGCATTCTGAATTATATTCCCGCATTTACAATTTGGACTATTTACTAACCGGCCAAACTGGAAGAACTTGGCAACGAAGTGACCATGGCCAGTTATGAATTGGCTGGTCCAGAAATTATAAGTCAAAACTTTGATTACCTCCACTCCCCACTTTACATTTGGAGAAAGTTATAAGTTTGGATGAATCGAGTCTGTCAAATTTTTCGTATTTTTTCATCCGTGTAATTTTGGGCGACCTCATTCTCTACGTGAAATCATATTAAAACCAATAAAAGAAGCCGACTGAAAAGTTAGTAACGTTTGCTTGGCCTGGAAGTTTATATAGTAAATACCAATCTTAAATAAAATTATGATTATCAATTATTAGATGTGACACGGCACCCGAGATAAGCTTGATTTTTTCAGAATTTTGACACACCGAGCTCAAAGGGTTTGACATCACTGGTTTAAGCATTAGTGTGTCGGTTTCTGGATAAATATAATATAAGGCAAGCGCATAGCGCTTATATTTTTGCCAAGTTGAAAAGCTTTTAACTACATAGGTGTCTTTTTGCATTTAACTTTGACTCGCTAGAAAGTTTATATTTTTATTTTCCGCCAACTCTTTATCGCTTCTCGCAAACTCTCTCTTTAGTAAATTTTCGCAATCGCTGATTTCAGATTTATCTTTTATAATATTCTGCGAAATATTGCATTTATTATCAGCTAAGAGATTGCTGTTAATCATTTTTATCATGTTAGCTATTAATATTATAGTATTGGCTAAGGGATGAACTTAATGCAAATTTAAAACAAAATTTAAGCCGTTTAAAATTTGTTTCTTGTCACTAACGAACTGGTAATCGGATTTCGGTATCTTCATACCTTCAAGTACTCGAATGGCTCAAGCCGACACCTGGCAAACAATTAGATATGATATAACTTGTATATAATGGCGGAAATAATAAGCGGGCGGCACATTTCTGTGGGTGACATTTTCGAAAATGAACAGAAAATTTTGAAAGTAATATGAAAATAAAGATTGATATGTATACAGAACTAATGTAAGCAATATCACTATCACTATATTTTCTTCCGCCCACTGACAACAAATACTTTTTTGGAGGCGGCATTTTTGAAATTTTCAAAGGTAAAAATACAAATACAAATTGTTTTGGATATAGAATCAATGCGAGCTATATTTCAATATTATGCTTTCTTTCGACTAATTCAGTGTTTCTTAACCGTATTAAAAGGACCGCCCCCTTAAGCAGAAATAAATTATCCAAAATTATCTAACGCCCTCCTCTCACCGAGGAATTTAAAATCCTCGATTCCCTATACTTTTTCCCCATAATATCTCCGAAACTCGCATCGCCCCCTCGCAATCCTACAGCGCCCCCAAAATTCTGAAAAATTAAAAACGCCCCACCAGATTTCTTAAGGGTGGTACCGCCCCCGTTAAGAACCACTGGTATAATCTGTGCTTTGTGACTTACTGATTAAAAACAACTTTTTGGGGGTCGCGTTTTTAAATTAAAGAAATTCAGAGGTAATAAACAAAAATTGTTTCATATAAAGAATCAACGCAAACCATAATTATTTCACCATTTTTTCCTTGCATGATTATTATTTGTAAAACACTAAAAACAATATCATGATGACATTGCTTGGGAAGAATTAAAAATTTTGAATCTTTTCCTGCTAAGCAAACAGAGATGTGAAAGAAAATTGAAATACTCTTACTTACTCTTATAGTTTTGCAATTTATTTTTAAAAAATCTTTCTTATTTAATTTACATTCATAGCAGATCGACCAGTGGCGACTTATGACTTAAGCGATTTGTACACTCAAAAAAATAAAAAAATAGTCGGGGTCGTTTTTTTCCGACTACGGTAACGACTCCAACTCTACAACCAAGTTTTTAATAAAACTTTAACTGTCAGATAAAATACACTTTTGTGAAGAGAAAAGCCAGAAAATTTAATTTTAAATGTCTTTTTCCCAAATGTTATGTTTACAAAATAAAATCTGGTATCCTTTGTTATGAATTAACTTACAACTATAAATTCGTTTACTTATTTGTAAAATGAATACTTATAATAATAGTAATAATTTTCCACTTTTCCTCCAAACATAATAAAAAAGACAATTGACTAATATTTTGTTTGACACATTAAAAAAAGTTCCTGCTCTGAAAAAAAATCCAATATTTTTAGAGAAATTATATTTATGAATAAAAAAAATTTTGCCATCTGTAGTATAATCTCATAGCTAAAAAAATGAAGTAATTTTTAAAAAAGTAGAGGAATTATTGGGGGGGCACCAAATTCAGGAAACGCCCTGGGTGGCAGGACCCCTTCCTACGCCACTGCTAACAATCACTTATCGTAAAAAAACTACCGTTGAAATACTTCTATTGGGAAGCCATATACTCCATATAAGGATCGATTTAGAATAAAAAAATCTCGACTAAAAGTGAATTCAAGTACTGTGTAAATATTATATTTATATATAAATATACAATACATTGATATATAGTGGCGGCTCGTGGGTATGATATTTGGGGGTGCTGTGGGTAGATTAAAATTCAGTAAAAGAACATATTACTTATATTTTATTTAAAATATCAAAAATAATAACAATTAAATGAAAAAGCTATTTGCAAATAAAATCCATTCGTCTATTTTTGTTGTTGACAAATTTTTCTATAACTTTTTCGTTAAAGTTTGATATTTTTCCAATCATATCTTTCTCTATTGAAAGCATTGATAAAGCTGTCAATCTTTCTTGACTAGTTGTGTTCCTAAGGTAAGTTTCAATTATTTTTATTGTAGAAAAGCAACGCTCAGGTTCTGCAGTTGTCATTGTAGTAGTAATCAAAATTTTTAAAAGCTTCGTCAATTCTCCAAGAACATCCCATAAGTTATTAGCATTTATCATTTCTGTTAGTACAGTTAGTGGCTTGGTTAGATCCATGATTTTTATCCTGTAATAGGGGCAAATGTTATATTTAAAAAAGAAGAAGCTTGGCATGCAAACTAAGGATATAAAACACTTACAAAGTGGTTTTAAGAGTTTGTAAAAATGCAAAGTGATCACGACTGCGTGGGCGCAAATTCGCTAAATTTGTTTATTTATTTATTTAATTAACATTGCACAAGGTTGACAAATTATAAATTTAAAACTTTTGCAATGAAGAAAAAAAAATAGTACAATTTAATATTAAAAGAAAGAGAAAAAAAAAATAGCAAGGAAGTCAACTGAGTAAGCTCCGTCGAACTCTACTCTAATACATAAAAAATAGTATTCGTCGGAACTCACCCACGTCTACGTGGAATATGTTGACATCCGAAGCAATATTGTTGAACACCGTTAAAGCTCAAATCAGCTAATTCACCCAACGACACTGCTCCGAGCTGCAGCGTGACACTGACTAAACGGCGAGAACCCCCTTTCAGTCTATACACTTCACGCCATACAGTGACACACCAAATTCTAGGAGCAACGCCGCTACATAGCGCTCGCATCGCTCCTTTGATGTATTAACCGCTCAGCAAATACGTGGCACACTTTTAAATAGTTAATCGTATAATATTATAGATACAATAAAAGAAAATAAAATTACATTTCTATCAAATTTTTTTGGGGGTGCTGCAGCTCCAGTGTATATGAACGAGCCTCCACTGGATATATATATATATATTAGGTGTACAACTTTACTTCCGCCGTTTTCCTTTAGATGACTTTAGCGGTAAGTAGTGGTCAAAATAAATATATCATATATGTCATGCAATAAACTTGGGCATCTGTCAACATAACCCCGTAGAAACATTAGTTGATTTGTGTCTGCATCATAAAGTTATTCTTGGTTGAAAATGACAGTTTACGAGCCAATTTCTCGTCAATTGCGGGAGGTTTTAATTCTGTTCATTATGAAGAAATCTGTGGCTGAGGCTCATCGAATGCTTTCAAATAAAAAGCTGTTTGTGTTACTTACTATTTATTTTATGTGAAATCTTAGAAGTAAAATTTATACTTACTGCCTTGCCTTACCATTTATTTCATGCGAAGGAACTTCCTAGGGCGGGCTTTCAGATCTTGTACAGGGATTCTCCATTATTCAAGTTTTATGTCCTGCCTACTTCCATTTCATTCTTTTGACAAACTTAATTACCTAATTTATTATTCTTTATCTCCTAATGCATTTTTATTTTATTTCTATATTTCCCCAATATATTTATTACATACCACATTGCGTTGCTCTAAGCATTGGCTCGAGTGCCCTCGAGTGCCCTTACTTTCAAACCGGATAGATTTGATCCGTAGGATGTACTCGGTGAAACTAGGAGATGCTGGTATGACATGTAAGAAGATTTCAAAAAGAGCTTCGTCGGGAAACCAAAATGCGCTGCTATGCAGGTTTGGGAAATGCGTTACTGCGTGTAGAATATATAATATTCTCGCATAAGTTAACTTCTCTTTTAGTTTAGTCGTAATGTTTTGAAATTTCATTGTGACTTTATATACTTAAAAATTAAAGTTACGTATGCAATTACGTATTATGCATATATTATTAAATTTGAGAATTTTCTATGATCATGGCGACACAAATGACACACTGTATATTTATTTGGTAAGCCTTTTGATACACTTTCAATATATTTACAAAAAAAGGATATATTCGTTAGGTTTTATTATTCAATGAAATTTGAGGCCTACTGGGTACCGCCATATTAATATCTCGCAGCAGTTAAAGGGTTAAGATCAATGATGAGCATGTCTCTGTTAAAAAATCTTACAATGCTTTTAATGAGGGCCGTAGTCTTTAAAAAACGACTCCAAAAATATCAGTGAACAAAAAAAGTTACCCTTTAAATGGTCTTCTATTTTTTCAATCATTTCCATTTCTTATTTAATTTACATACATACCAGATCGACCAGTGGTGACTTTTGACTTTGGCGATTTGTATACTCAAAAAAATAAAAAAGTAGTCGGAGTCGTTAGTTTTTTACTGTAAAACTAAGGACAGTCCGAATAAACGACTCTAACTACAAAGCCATGCTTTTAATAAAACTTTAACTGTCAGATAAAATAGATGTTGATAATGTCACTAACGATTTTTCCAAAGAGAAAAGCCAGGAAAATAAACTTTCAATGTATTTTTTTACCAAATGTTATGTTTACAAAATAAATCTAGTATCTCTTGTTCTGAAGTAACTGCAACATTAAATTCGTTTACTTATTTGTAAAATTAATAATAATAGCAATAATTTTCCATTTTTCCTCCAAACATAATAAAAAAAGACTTCTACGACTTGATTTTACTATATTAGAAAAAAGTACAAAATACAATATTTTTCGAGAAATTATATTTATACATGTAAAAATGAAGTCATCTGTAGTCTCATAGTTAAAAAAAAAAATGGAGGAAATATTGGGTCTTGTCTCTCACCCACAGAGTTAAAAAGTGAAAATAGATAATTATAAAACTAGTAAAATTTATAAATCAGAATAATAATAATTGTGAAATTTGAGTAAATGAAAGCCCAACAAATAATGATAAGTGAATTTATTTCAGCTCGAAATGTTTAATAAAGCCCTTTTGACCTATTTGGTAAAAACTAATTCATATTAAAACATATAGTATCAGCTTTTTTTAGAAATAAAAAAAAACTAAGAATTCACATCCATACCTTAATTTATTTATTTTTTTAACAATGTATTTCTTTCATAAATTACACCCACCGTATTTTGATAATTATTCTTATAATATTTAACACTTCAGTAGATTCCCTTCTTAATCGTAAAATGTATACAAAATTATTTTTCAAAAAGGATATTATAAATATCTTTGTAGTTACTGACAAAGTGAACTTCTAAGCCTTCTGTTATGAACGCTGGCAGATCTGTGAAGTCTTTTTTGTTTTCCTCTGGAAGTAAGATGCAATTGACACCGACACGTTTAGCCTGAAAATAAATATAATTGATTATTTCAGTGGTAACCTTAATATTACCAAATTGCTCGAAAAGAGATATATCTATTTCTAAATATAATACAGTGGAATTGTGCTTCATCGTTTATTAAGAAACTATATGGAAAAACTATGAATGTGGAAAAAACAGAAAAACCATAACACAAAAATATTTATTTTGCATTCATCAATAGGCAATTTCTGAAGTCCTGATTCATTTGAGTACATTTCATAGTGCTTATTACGTTTCTAGTTTATAGTAAGTATCTAGTATATATTAAGGTGAATTGAGGAACTAAAGAGCTATTTTACTAGCTTTATTACGTATATGACCAACTCCTGTTACAATATCACAATATCAACATGACTTGACATCGAAAGTTCTCAACTTGACAGATCCCAAACAGAGATGCACATATCGAGCAGAGCGAGAGGGGAATAGATAGTATTTTGAATGCCGATCGTTAATCAAAATATTGTCAAATCTTGCTGCTGGCAAGTATGGGTGATACGGGGCGACACGTGGCAGCACACTGTAGTAGTGCTAGGCCGGTCAGCCATATTGAGACAATAGGGCTATGAATTGCTTGGTTATAAACGATGACACATTGTTGTAAAAAGTTGCTCATTTACAGGCACTTTGCAAACTTTCTATAGTTGCTAAATGGGGTCACACATGCTTCAGAATTGAAGTAATGTTTTTTACGAGCCTGTAATATTTAAACAATAGATAGGACAAAGCAAATAAATGTGTGATTTTTTAACAATGTTTTTATGAGTTTACTATGCATGAGACGACGACGAAAGACCAAGGTTAAACTGCAATATATTTAAATAAAAGTTTATGGATGATATCTTCAGTCACTTGGTAATTAAAACAATAAAAAAATAGGTAGAACACTAAACTCTTGTGCCACCAAATATTATGAGTTGGTTTTAATTGGAATGTATTAGATTTTTATAGGTAATCAGTACACACACACTCAAGTTTACTGCAATACATTATATAATATTATTTAATAATTCGAGACACATTGATTCATTGATTTTTTAATTATGTTTTACAAAATTTTGCATTGTAGAAATATTCACATAGGAAACACAAGAAAAGCGACGGATATTTTGATAAATTCAATTAACTGTGGGGTGAATAATGAATATAGTAAGTCATTGTGCATACTATTACTAAACATGTACAGTGGAACCCCCAATTATGCTACCTCTAATTACGAGTCAAACAGAAATATTCGCTGCAACTCTCTTAATTGCGCGGTCGCACTGTCGTTGCTGCTGTACACACTTGGGCGGCTGTCTGTGTGGTACATACAGTCAAACGTTGCCGAGCGCTATGCATTTTACCACTAGGTAACTAAATATTTCGTCCATATATTTTTTTTCATTTATTCATAGTTTTGGCAGTTTTGCATTATTCGCGAAAAAACGTAACACTTCATTTTGTATGAGATTCACTCCTCCAATTACGCGACTCCCAATTATGCAGTCCCAACTTTTGCGTAAATGGGGATTTTACTGTACTATATCAGTGTTGTCAATATATTCATACCATCCACGGATATTGTATAGCATACTTAATAACATACGGGCGTATTAAAATTTTTGCAGTTATGAGATATCACAGTTTTAATGAAATGTACATCTTTGGGGACAAGGATTGGGAAAAATTAAAATAAATTTTAGCATATTTTCACTAACTGCAAAAGTTTAGATCCACCAGTATGTTGTAAATTTTTACCTTGGTCTATTTCAGGATTACAACACCTCAAAGAATTCATCGATGTTGGACTTAACCTAATCCAGACGACCGTCATCTAGACATGCCAACTTATGACGTGCCAAAAAGACGAGCGTCATGTGTACATGCCACAGCGTTACACCGAATTTTGAACCTTAATATCTCAGTTAATTCATACTCGATTGAGACGAAAATCGTATGAATAATATGCCCATACATTTTTCTTCACGACATCTATCTATTTGCCAGCCCACCACATTTTAAATCCCTTTAAATAATCAAAGAAGCGAACAATGTCAATAATCCGAAAATCACCCAACGGATTTAAATTCTCCCGCGCATTATAAGGACCTAGAGCGCATGTGCATAGTAAGCTTATTCATATTACGTGCTGGAAGATAACTGCGCCGATTCCTATTGTTTTAAATCAGTGTTTTCGTTTCAATCGTCAATATTGGCTGCGATTTAATTTTGAATCGAAACATATATACATTTTATCTCTGATACATAAAATTAGTAATCGCGGTGTATTTTTTTTGTGTTTTTGTATGTTTAGTGCATTGTTTCATTGTTGTCAACGAAAATAAATGCATACAAATTGTGAATTTAGTTGATATATGATATATGAAGGTAGACATGATGATAAGTAGCTTGTCCTGTATGAGAAAGTGCATGAAGTGGTATAAAAAAGTGGGATTCCACATAATAGATTTATTTTTATTCAATTCATATATTTTATTTCAAAAAATAACTGGAAAAAATCCAGGATTAGCTGATTTCCAATTACATGTTATTCGTCAACTCATCGAAAAATATGGTAATTATGAATCGCCCAGTTCTGCATACCATCATGCTGAGGATAATCCTCATAGACATCTTAAGATGGAAATAAAACATATGCCGCGAGTCATACCACCAACAGAAAATAATAAAAAGCCGTACCGCAGGTGTAGATTTTGCTCCAAAAATAATATTCGAAAAATGACTAATGCTATGTGTTACGAATGTGACGTTCCTTTGTGTGCCTTGGAATGTTTTTATAATTACCATAAGAAACCCTGTTAACAATATGTAGTGTGTTGTGTTTAAAGAACTCTTTTAAAAAAACTTTTCAAATATAAACCTTTATCTTTGCCGAAGTGTGAACATTAGTGACAAACCCAGTTATGAAAACCGTAAATCTTAATCGTATATTTGTGTAATGTAATCTTAAGTGCTCATTGTAGTGTGTAAAAACTCATAGGATCAGTTGTCGGCGCACACTCCTTGTCGGTTGAGATGACGCAAGCATCGAGTGAGGTATGGCCGCAGTTGTTTTGGTTCTTTGTTTCTTGTATGGAGGCATTATATTCGTCATTATTATTGTTTAGATAAAGAAATACTTGATTGTCAGATTGATTTGTTATCTTTGAACAGTTTAGGTTACAGGTACAGCATTGAATATTTTTAAAGTGATAATATATCCAATTAAAATGAGATTTATAAATCGCGAAAAATCTGCCCGTCCGCAGGTATTGAAAGTTATGTCGTCTAAAAAAGGTTAAAGATAAAAGTATTTTGAACAGAGCACTCACCGCAATAGTTTTTTCTTTTATTCCTCCGACTGGCAAAACTTTTCCCGTCAATGAAATCTCACCGGTCATAGCAATATTTTGTCTGATCGGTTTGTCGAGAGCCAATGATAAAAGGGCTGTGGTAATGGTACTGCCCGCAGACGGACCGTCTTTTGGGGTAGCACCCTCGGGCACGTGAAGATGTATATGGCTGTAGATTGAAAACGAAACAATATTGTAAATTGAAACGTAACAGAAATGGAAAAAATATTACAGAATATTACAATTACAACATTTTTATGGAAAATCTATAAAAATGTTGTAATCGATTGTCATGTTTTATCATTTTAAACAAATCTCAGTGAATGAAAAAGAACAGGCTAACTACATTTTAAGATTTCGTTTGTAAACAATCAATCTTATTAAATCTTCCTTTCATTCATAAATTATTGCCTAAGGTAACATTACCCATATGTAATAATATCTTTATGAACTATTTCAAATTAGTATACAATTGTAAATCGTTTAAATAACAATTCAAAAGTCATAAGTAAATATGTAAGCTCTAAGGTGTTGACTGTTAACAATAAATTCTTACCTGGTAGTTAAAAAGTCGTTGTCGACATCGATTTCTCTGATAAAATTTCTGGCTACCGTCAGAGCGATAGCGGCGGATTCCTTCATCACATCACCTAGGTGTCCGGTCAATTCTAATGACCCATCGCTCTTCTTCTCTTCAGAACTATGTTTTCTTTTGGCTGTCTCAATAAAGAGAGTTGACCCGCCTAAAAAAATGTTACAATCGATTGACACATTGTATGCACGTGATACGCCGCGTACCATTATCAGCGTAAAACGGGAAATATTTTTAGATTTGCATGTAAAAAAAAACATGCATTACATAATTCACTATAACTTTTAAAATATTAAAGTTATTGTTATTTATTTTTCAAATAAATAATACTTGCAAATTGAAATCAAATATAATTTGAGAATTTGGAATAGATTAATTATTGTGAAAAATATTATGTGCATTCGTAAAAGTAATCAGTCTCGATCAAAAAAAAATAGGAAAGAACAAAACCAAAGTTGTAAAATACGGCTATATAATTTGCCATATGGTGCACTGGTTGTCAAACTGTGTAAAAGTTCAATATTTGTGAAAATCTTTTTTGAAAAATAAATTTACATAGTTTCTGACCGTCATGTACTATAGGAAGCATTTTTTGTTTTATTATCTTAAGGCAATCCTCGTAACATAATTAACACGGAATATTCAACAAAACATAGTGTTAGTTAATAATTATTGATAATTTTTTTAAGTATGTCCGCAATGGTCTTGTAAGGGAATTCATCTCAACGGAAATATTTCTACGGGAACTGGCTGTTACTCGATAACTAAATTTTTTTCAAAGGGAAAACTAACGGTCCCGGGCAAGACTAGTGGTGAACAAGTCCATAGTGAATACAATGTTGGGTTTCTTGAGAAGATAGCAACTTGAGTGTTCAAATTAATCCATCTTCAAATAATATCACTAACCCATTGCGGTCCAAGCCAGCCCCATTACGACGCCTGGCGGTGTTTCCTCGTAGAGTCTATCATGAGTGAAGACAGGTTTGCCAACATATTCATTCAAATTGTCCATCGTAAGGGAAACCGTCTCGACTTCTTTCTTCACAATTTTAAAAGCCACTTTTCTCATAACCTTAAAAAAATTCAAATATTACAAGATTACTGGCACAATGGGTGAAAATAAAGAGTAGCTAGCGGTGATCATAAATATATTTATTATATTTTGATGGATTTGACGGTAACTTGAAACTATGTCATCTGTTTAGGGAGGCTTATCGCCTGCGATTGTTTCAATCGGTTTTAACACCAAATACAAAGCATGACCATGGAGCCGTGAATATTCAATTTGGCTGTCGACGTGGAAGCATGGCTGGGATATCCCCATGATTTTCTGCGGTTGGTGATATCGTAATGAACCAATTTTTCGTTCCCAGTCACAATGCGATGCAGAAATTCTTTCCGTCTTTGCCTTTCAAGCAACTGTTCACATGCAAACAAACGCCGTTCAACATCTCTCGGTTTCAACTCGTACAACACCAAATTTCCTGGCTTCTGAATCATTCCCATGTCTTTGAAGCGTTTTGAAATTGCTTGTTGGGTCACTCGTGATCACCAATGGTCGTGCCAATTCTTCTTGATTTTGACACGAGTCTTCATTAACACAGTATAGGCGGGAAACGTAGAAATACGTACTGTCGGTAGAATGCGACTCACGTAATAATACGTTTTTTTACTGTCGGTTGTTTACAGGACACATAATATCACGAGTTTGTTAGTTGGCATGAAATAAAATGCCATAACTAATTACCGCTATTCCAACTTCTTTGCTATATTATTAGGGTGGAAGTTTAAGCTAAGAAACAAAAAATCAACTGTATTATAGATTTATTTTGCGATCTCCGTTGCTAGATTAGATGGAGTCGTTTTACAGGTTGGAATATTTTTCATACCGCTTGCATTGTTCTGTTTGCTTTATTGTTTCGTATTTTATTATTGGAATATATTATTACTATTTTATGAGACGTTTTACTAGCAATAATGTCTTTAAAAAATAATAAGTGACTATTACGCCGACAATTTATCAGACAGTTTGTTTATGAAATAATAATAATCAATAAACATATTGGTAAATTGACTCACAGGTTTGAATCTATGAGTCAATTTACTAACCATTAATGGTTTCCTCAAAATAACTGAAGCGGCAAGTGACTCTTTTTGACAATAAGCAATAAAACCCTTATTATGCCCTGAATGTTCACACATAGTATTTTTTTTAAAAAGGCGACACATGTTTCTAGAATATTTAGGGCATCAGAATTCACACTTCTTTAGTTATTTATATAATTGTATGGTATGGATGAATGTTACTTCTTATACAGATTTTGAATATGTCATATTGATAACAAGTGGAGTGCTATCTACTAAATTAATATCAGGTTTTTATATTTAGCTTATAAAAGCAGTGTAATTATGATGTAATCAAAATGTTTTCATTTTATTTTTAATGATTAAATGTCACATATGATTTCATTGAAAAATTCAGCCGAAAATATTGTTTGGTTTAGAAATTAAAGTCGTGTTCTAAACTATGGTTGGAGTCAGAGTCGTCTTATTTCTTCACGACTCCACAGCTCTGCTAAATACGTGACGTAGATTTAATGTTTTCTTAGAAGCACGGAATGATCCGTGCCCAGCCAATAACGCGCAGGCGATTAATAGCCGCGGGGAAAAGGTACATTCTTGATAAACAAAATTACCTTTTCGATGTGTTTTTGCAAATTTCTCACACCACTCTCTCTGCAATAGCTCTTGATCAGAGAATTTAAGGAGTCATCCATTATTGTCAGTTGTTTTTCAGTCATGCCGCAATCCTTCATGGCTTGCGGAATCAGGTATTGTTTGGCAATTGCCAGTTTTTCTTCGGCAACGTAACCTGAAATAAAAAATCAAAACAGCTTATATTAGAGGAATGATAAATGTGTATGCTTTTCATAGATTTATTTAGCTATTGTAGAATTTTTAAGATTAATAACAATATAGATATCGACTGTGGAAAGGAAAAAGGACGTAACCCACACATGTGTTTTGATGATTTTCGGTCATATGCAAATTATGAATTATACACAACTTTGAAGTGCACGGAGAATTCTAAAGTGGTGTTTAATTGACATAATCTAATATTTTTTAAAGAAATTGTCTAGGAAAAACCTTTATTTCAGTCTTTTTTCTTGGTTTTAGTTTTTTACAAGGTCATCTTTTTCAAACTTAAAAAATAAATTTAGATACTAATTCGCCATTTGCAGCTTGCATCCTTTGTTAGAACGTGTATCAAGTTTGATACATTGTGATTATCAAAAAAAAAAGCTGTTTTCAAAAACTGTGGGTTATGTCCTTTTTCCTTTCCAAAGTCGATATCATACAAACTAAAAAAAAAATTTAAACTTGCCGCGTTTAAGCCTACATCTGATTGCTACAGAAAGCTCCGCTAGTAGTCCACGGAAGCTGACATAATTATATATCCATAATAGTGTGTTTGATCACCGCAGAATGAAATAAATTAAATTAATAAAATATTTTAATACCTGACATATCGATCATTTCCATCCTATCTCGGAGCGGTTCTGGAATGGTGTCTACAATATTTGCTGTGCAAATGAAAAGGACTTTGGATAGATCGACCGACACATCCAAGTAGTGATCTAGGAAATTTGAATTCTGTTCGGGGTCTAAAAGTTCTAACAAAGCTGAGCTGGGGTCTCCCTGATAGCCCCTGAAAAATACATTATATTGCAATAATATGATTGTGCTATTGTTTTCTTAATCGCACTATTTGGAATTCTGGCATCCTGAATGACCATCTGAAACTATAGTGTGGCAGAACTTTAGAACGGTGGCATGTTTTAGTGGGAAGAAACAAAGTGATTGACAGATGAGGTAGCCATATTCTTCATTTAGGAAGTAGATATGTATGAAGAATTGCGACTTTACAAATTTGCACTACAACAGTGGTTCTTAAACATATCAAAGTCCATCACCCAGTTAATCAAAATCTAAATTACTCATCGCCCCCGTACACATTGTAAAGCTGAAATTACACTTTTGTTTAGATATTTAATGGATGTCTTGAAATAATGGACAATTTGTATTAAATTGATGTTAGTGGAAAAAAAACTTGGATAAACTGATGCAAGGAAATGAATGCGGTTTCCTCGCAATAAGAATGACTGATTGCATCACCGCAATATGCAGTAATGAATAAATGCAATAAAAAGACTATTTTTAAAACATTACAGACCATGGACTCATATTATTATTGTTTCCGGCATTTATCGATTTAATAATCACAAAATAATAACAAAAAAAGGAGTTAAATTCAATTAAACTTTTATGAATGCAATTTAAAATATCATAAATCTACAATATCTTCATCTTATCTTCAATAGCAGTATTTATGACTTTGTCTTTTATTCAGGACACAATAGTTTAAGAAAATGACACTTACTTTCCTATTTTGTCCACCTCATCAATCAAAACAAGTGGATTCTCAGTTTTAGTCTTTTTTAAGCACTGAATTATTTTTCCTGGCATGGCTCCCACATACGTTCGCCGATGGCCTTTAATTTCTGCTACATCAGTCATGCCCCCCACAGAGAAACGGAAATACTCTCTATTCAGAGCTCTCGCAATAGATTTTGCTGAAAATATAAAATATATAACTTAAAAAATAGTTTGGGGAGATGGATCACAAGTACTTATATTTTATTTCACTTGAATACCGAGTCACACATAATGCGCAACTCAAAAAATGTTGACTAGCTGTAATTCATTCGCTTAATCCTTCTATATGAATAGGATTAAGATAGAAGGTTGGACCTAAAAAAGCTTATGCCTCTTTTTTGATGTTCGAATGGGAGATGGGTTGAAAGGAATGTATATATATTAAAAAGTTCATGCCTTTGAAGACAAAATCATAAATTGATCGATTTTAAGCCAACAACCAAATAGTAATTCAAAAACGTTAAACATTATCGGCTACAAGATTGGCTTAAAATATATAAACAATTTAGAGTCTTCAAAAAATTGTAAAATCATAAATATTGACATGAACATTATGTCACTAGTATTTCGTTTTACGTTTTTTTCAGTAGAACCCCGATTTTTCGTTCTCGCTTTTTTCGTTTTATTGCATGGATCGTTTATTTTTTACTCAACTTAGACTTGGTAATAACAATGTTTAATAATTTCATGTTAATCATTGCCCAATTTACCGATTTCCTGGATCTATCATCTAAATATTATCATCCTGTCTTAATTACGATCCCGATTGATCATTTTTGTTGATAATTTCTTTTTTCACTCATAAATAGTCTTACATCGCATCTGATTGCGCGAATTTTTCCAACTCAAAAGTCAAAACTAAAATGCATAAATAAAGAAAACTAGAACTCTAGCTGAGAAACTGAAAACAATTCAAGACGTTGAAAAAAATCATACAGCAAAAAAAGTACGCGTGTTTGAAGGGTGGGTGTCTGTCAAAATGTAAGTACCCAACTACGAATAGGCAACTTAGTATGTATTAATTAAACAATTAAAGAATAAATTTATACATTTTTTAATTTAAAAAATCAAATAAATATATGAGTTGGTTGAAAATTAAACATTTTTTGCTATTATTTGAAGATTTCCCGCATTATCGGTTTCCCGCATTATTCGTTGATTTTTTCCGGTCCCTTGGAAAACGTAGAATCGGGGTTTCACTGTATATAAATATGTAAAACAAAGAAATATTTTTGTAAAACTCATTCTATGTAACCTGCATAGATCTTTGTCTTTTTGTATACAGCAAAAATTCACTTCAAGCATAACAGATCGTAAATAAGCTATGAATAAATATTTTTTTTTTTTATTAAACATACCGATACTAGTTTTTCCGATGCCTGGTGGTCCGTGAAAGCACAAGATTTTTCCCTGCGTTGAGCCCTTCAACTGTGATACGGCAATAAACTCCAAAATTCTTTTTTTTATATCATCCATTCCATAATGGTCCTGGTCTAACACTCCACTTGCCGTATCGATTTCAAGATTTTCTTCCGATGTCACACCCCATGGTAAAGATGTAAGCCAGTCCAGATAATTTCTCGTAACACTGTAGATATTCACATTGTGAAGTAGGATTTTATTATTCACGAAGGATTGTAATCAATCAATTAACAACCGTTGACAAAGTCAATATAATTTGAATTCCACCAAATTTTGAACACTTGAACAATAAGGTAAATTAACAAAGTAGGGAAAGAACTAGCAATTAGCTAATCACTCTCGCTACATCCTGTTTTTTGGATCATATAAGTGGGTGGGGGGACATCACAAACTTCTATGCCAAAGAACAGAAATCCATTAACTAATTGAAAAATGAAATTGCCCATACTGGGATTCGAGCCTGTGAGGACTGTGACCAAAGCCAACAACGTTGACTACAACCACTAACCCGGCAATATAGTTTAATATATTAAATGTAATATCACACATCTAATATATAAAAATGAATCTTTGTTTGTATGTTTATTTGTTTGTATTTTATGCGTTGCCACACCTTAAAGATTGCAATAAAACTTTGACAAACTTTTTGCTTTCACTTGCGCTCAGGTTATAGGCATAGTACAGTAGTACAACTTACAGTAGGTGGCGCATGTGTTGTACCATAGACAATTGGCAAAAGACAAAAAGCAAACGGCACATGTCATTCGCAATTTTAACGTACATTATTATCATCAGTGCCGATTAATGTGAGTGCAATTAAATCCAATTTTTAACAAGCAACATTTTAAAATCTTTGTTCGATTTTCGGCGTTCACGCAAATACGTGTTTCATACAATTTCACGATTTCTGACATTGAAACAAAAAAACCAGGGCTTCTAAACTGGTTTTCATTTTATTTAAATTTCAATAAAGATGCTTGTTATTTTTTAGCCTCTGATGAAAACGTATGTTTTCGTAATTGTAAGTATTTTGTGTTGTAGGTTATGGAATATTGAAAACACATTGTATCGTAAAATGAATTCTATAAATTGTAGTAAATAATATTCCTTTCCGCTTTTTATGTTATTTTAAATAATCATTATTATTTCTCATCAATTATCTAGAAGCTTTTACTATCTTTATCGAGTTTGTCTGTGTGCAGATGGTTCACTAATGACATTGATTGCGGGAAGTTAATCAAATAGACATGGATTTTGTAATCAATATTGTATGGCTTCAGATTCATTTCTAAATATTTACTATTTTCCAAAGAAAAATAAAAATGTAGCTGCCAAAAAACAATAACTGATAAATACGATACACATCAACTTACTTAAATTCAGAACTGTGACTCTCCAGGAAATTCAATTTATTCAATTCCTCCTCAATAACAACGTTAACTGCCTCAGGGACAGTCTTGTCTTTGATCCTCTCCCTAAATTTATCCCCAACTGCATCTTTGTCATCTTTTTCTATCCCTAATTCTTTTTTTATTGCCTAAAATTTTTTGAGTAAACAACATTGATTTAGATAACAGTGTTTTACTTTGAAATTGAGATAATATCAATGCTTATTTCACCGTGGGTTATAGCACATATTTATTTGTGTCAACGTTTATGGTACAAAATATGTTCAGAACATTTACGACTTTCTTTAAGGGTAAGATATTCTTCACAATAAGTGTATTTATTATTTGATACTTGAATTTGATTGTATAAAATGTAAACTGCGAAATCGCACTACCTTTAACTGCTCTTGTAAAATATATTTCCTATGCTGTTGTTTAACTTTTTCTTCAACCTCTCTTCCAATTTTTTCTTGAAGCTTTGATAATTCTAATTCTTTTTTAAGCAACGACAAAGACAACATTAATCTCTTAGGAATCTGAAAAACAAAATATTATGTAGAAAAAACTTTTTAGCCGATAATTCATAGACTAATTTATAAATTCATAGAATAAGAATTCTTTTATAATCTGTGCTGAAACCAGAGAAGAGGGTTTACTCACATTTATTTCTTCTAAGACGGCTTGCAAATCCGGTGCATCAGCTCCTGTGAGGGCAGCTCCCAAGTCACTTAAATACACTGGATTATCTACGACACGTTGACCTTGGTGAAGCATTTGCTGAAGACTTTCCCTGAATAATATTAAAAGCAATACCAAGTAATTAACAAGTTTTTTTTTTAATCTGTACTAATGTACGCTCCCAAATGTGGAGCATGGCTTCCTAACGGAGGTATATCAACAGAAGTTTTTCTACAAGAACTGCTTGTTACTCAGTATCTCAACCTCTATTTTTTTTCAAAGAGAGTAGAGATATAAATGATAAGGCTAGGATAGGAGTAGTAGTAAGTTAATTTACTCTTCCTATGCCCCGTTATTATAAGATTGGAAGGGAGGGGGGGAATTTTTAGACATCACAAACATCCATGCCTATGAACACTAACCGATAAATCGATTGAAAAAATACTGTTAGGAAATAATTACATAAACAAATACAATCTCAGTAGGTCTTTGAAATTACATGTGATCAATGCTCCCTCTAAGACAAGAGGTTAGCTGCGCGGAAATTTCGAAGACTGCGCGGGCCAATCAAATATTAATTGAATAGCTGTCTTGGAATGCACGCTAACCCGGAATGAGTGCGCGAAGGCTTTCAAACTGCTGCGCAGCCACAGCTTAGAGGGAACATTGCATGTGATTATCGTTAGATTATAACATGGAAATACATACTGATTTGTATGGTCACGCGCCTTTTATATACAATGGCTTAATGACTTTTTTTTGTAATATATTCGCTAGAAATAAAATTTGTCTATCAATTTAATGACTCAAATTTTTTTTATCGAAGAAAAGGTTTCGTCTCTGGAGGGTTAACCAAGCGTCAGTTCAAGATCATCCATGTAATTCAATGCCTAAAGATGCCAAAAGGTGAAATCCGGGTCCTTTGTAACAAAACATGTGGGAGTGTACATTTTTTTTAAAAATGATTCATTTATAAATACCTGTACAGTGGATTAAGACTGATAATATCCCTGATTGTCTTGATCACTTCTTGTGTTAGCGCTTTCACTTCTTCAGTCTGCCGGAACTTATCATGGATAACATTCTCTACTTCCACCATCAGGACTGGCTTAACGGCCGCGGATCCATCTATATTAGGCTCTTCCTTGATCAGTTTGGCTTCAATTTTGCTATTCTGTGAAGTCTGTTTAAGATTACGGTGCTTTCGTCTCCGTCTATCGGCATCAGTCTCTTCAACATTAACGTTCAACTCGGTTTTAAATGGGGGAAACTTCAGTTTCATAACTGATCATGGAATACAGTAGATGCCCGCACATGCCAGATAATAGAGAAATTGAAAAGTGAAATATTTTTTAGATTCAATTTAGACATTTACGTGACATAGACAGTGAACATTTAGTTGATAATTTTCCAATCAATTAACATGAGCAACGTTCCCTCTAAGCTGGGAAGCCCCCGCGCACTCATTCCAGGTTGGCGCGCACTACAAGACAGTTATTCAATTAATATTTGATCGGTCCGCGCAGCCTTTGAAATTTCCGCGCAGCTAAGCTCTTGTCTTAGAGGGAGCATTGATCATGATAATAATGAGAAACCATGACATATTCAACAGTTTGTATAACTAATATGAATTTGTCTGAAAGATACTTTGTGAAACCCTTAGTATTCAAATATTGCCCAGGAAAGCAGAACTCAAAATACTTTTTTGTTATTCAGATATTTCATGTTCTAATTTCAAAATTACTTTTAAAACTACATCAAATTTCAAATCTTAATTATTTTCCAATAAATAATGATTTTTTATGGCTTTATATTATTTCAATTATGGGTTCTTTTGGTGATCAATTTGAAATCAGTTAAAAATATTGTGAAAGATCAACTGAGATTTGATTCTTAGTAATATATTTTAAAGATTAAGGAAATAATATATCGACTGTGGAAAGGAAAAAAGACGTAACCCACAGTTTTTTTAAAACATCTTTTTTTCGATAATCACAATGTATCCAACTCGATACACGTTCTATCAAAAGGATGTAAGCTGCAAATGCCAAATTAGTATCTAAATTTAGCTTTTAAGTTTGAAAAAAGGCTGGAAAAACAATTTTTTCTAGACAATTTCTTAAATTAATGTTAGATTATGTCAATTAATCACCAGTTTAGAAGTCTCCGAGCACTTCAAGATTGTCTATATTTCATAATTTGCATATGACCCAAAATCATCAAAACACGTTTTTCGTACCTCCTGTAAAATTTGCTGTGTGGGTTACATCCTTTTTCCTTTCCACAGTCGATAAGAATGAGTGGCTGGTGAACCACTGGACCAGATTATCTAATAACTACTTAATTTTTTTTCAAAGGGAATACGGTCAGCAGTGAATTACCCCATTAGCGCACGTGACGCGTGCTTGGGGCCTCCAAGCATTAGGGTTCTCAAAAATGTTTATATTGTACTAATATGAAATCTGTTATCTGAAAAACAGCACCTTCGAACCGTAATGCATCTGGGGCCTCCCAATTCCTAATGTGTTACTGAATATGATTTTCATTTTTAACAATAAATTGTGCAATTGTTATGTACATAATTACTAGGTTTTCAAGAAATTCCATGAATTTGCTGAATCAAAAAAAAATCGACTTTAAGAAATCAAAAGTTATGCAGTGCAATTTGCAATGAAAAAACTAAGTTGTTAAATATTTAATAGAATCGACAAAATAAGTGAGGCAGTCACCTGGTGGTGGTTCTTCGACAACATCCATCAACTGTCCAGTAATTTTGACCCTTCGATGAGCCATAACAACAAGCCTTAATTTGTCGCCCATATCTTGCATTTCATGAATTTGTGCAAAAGTTCCAATGTCATAAATTTCATTAAGACTATGAACGACATCTTTCTCGTTTTCTTCACTCTTTTTCAAGAATATACCGGCATACGGTTGATTCAAGTTCACTTTTCTTCTTAGTAAGTCAATAAGTACGGGATTTGTAACCTAAAATTCATTAAAATTGGAATAGTTGATTATAAATTTAATATTTCACCAGTAATGTGTTTCTCTCAATATTAAAAAATCCGTCTTCACTACCAAAGTATGTAAAAAGTGACGACGCTTATCGCTTACCATGGCAACAATATTGACATTTCAGAGTTATTGCATCATACTTACATGGTCACTAAAAGAAAATAATATCTGACTAATTTAAGTAAATGTGTGATAGTGATAAATCGTGTATTCGTTTAAGATTATGCAATACCAACCTCTATGAGTTTAATAAATCTAGGAAAAACTGGGTTTCTATTAATTGCAATGACGGGCAATTGGGGCCAGACTTCTGGGACTGCTACTGTAGCAGGCAATTGCGTATTAGTAGAAGGAGGATTGTCTTTAACAGTTGTCGGTTCAGGGCTGTCAGAATCTGAGTCTTCTTTTTTCGTACTGTAACTTCTTACTCCTAAAAAGTATCTACATTTCAAAAAACTATCATCTGTGCGTCCAGTTAGGTAATTCAAGTTAATTTTTCGAACTGTGAATCCGTGGTTTGTGTTTAAAAAAAAATTCTGCGCATTTTTATCGGTATTTAAACTTTTCTGGAGATTTTTGGATGTTTCGTAGAACCCTGAGTTCGAAGAAATTTTGCGCGTTATTTTGTTAATAACGCGAAATGAGTTTCTGACACTATGCATATTGATGATGTACTTTATCTATTTGTTAGGAAAATACATTCAAGCAATTATATTCAATTACTGAATAATAAATTTAACCTCTCCGCCGAATAACTGGGAACAACAACTAAAAGTGACAAATGTAGACTGTCAAATTTGATAACCTTAAAAGTCAAAATGAGTGCTACAAGAAAAATAGTTTTTAAAAAAATCGTGCAATGATACTTGATTATCTACCTACCTAAGCAGACATATCTGTTTTTTCCAGAGTCAAGATCATTTAATATACATGTTTTCAATTACTCAGGCACCAATGACGTTTTAATGACGAAAAACACAGATCATCCAAATCACTATTTTTTATTTGGTTTTTAGATACATTTTTAAAGAAAGCCTTAAATTTCGGTGTATAATTTAAATTATGAATACTTAGGATTTTGGTTTTTTTACAGCTTAGCATTTCAACTTTTTTGGCCTCGTGGCACCTTTTTCACATATTTTAATCGCTGCTTAAACTTTTTTATCGCGATTTACAAAGATTTGTACATTTTTCATTATTGTCTCAAGCTCGTAACAATTAGAAGTTTGATAAATAAATGCCAACGAACACATTTCAAGCTTTTTTTATAACGTTATTGTATTTTTTTTTGTCCATTTAGAATGAAAGGTACCAAAATAGGCAGGGGTAACCCACCCTCGAGAGGCCTCGTGCGAGCCCCTTGCTGAACTTCGTTTGGGCTAACGAGCACCTTGTTAAGTTAAGAAAGTCATCTTCTCAAATCAAATCAGCACCCAACTGCAATTTCTGTAAATGGTTAAATTGTATTATGAAACAGAAAACTTTGTTACCACTCAACTTTTTCAAAAAATACATACTTCAGCTCAATGGCGGATTAAGCACATGGGAGGCCCAAGGTACAATAAATTTTGGAGGCCCTATTTTTCGAATAACATAAAAACGTCACAAAATTCCATGTAAAATAAAAAAATATACATAAAAATCTAAACAAAAAGTATATTGGCTATATAATATAAGTTATTTTTGAGTCCCCTAAGATTCGAAGACTCCAAGCGCGCGTCTCATTTGCTTATAGGTTGTCCGCCACTGCTTCAGTTGCATAATAAAAGAGACTTTAACTGTTTATTGTTTGACTGTTCAAAAATACCATACTATATTGCTATGATGTTTTAAAGTGATTAATGCTACATTTTTTCCCCCTACCTTTACTTTCCTACTGAAACTATATGTGGTGTCCGCGAAGCGGACTTTTTGTTTCCTGACTAAAGTTCTTACTAGGGCGGGTACAGACTAAGTCTTTATATCCATTTCTCGCAAGTAAGCTAGCTACGTAATGAATTTCTATAAGATTCTGTCAGCTGAAAGATTTGTGTAGGGAAAACAATTAAGAAAAACCCTTACAAGAATGATTGGCTTTGAATCATAAACAAAAGTTAAATTCTTACCAAGAATTGCTCGTAATGTTTGCGTTAACTTGAAGCGTTTACTATTCTTTTACATATTAGACATGCCCAGTCCCTAGCTGGATAAACGAGCCTGGTTCGTATTGTCGAGTGCATATACTCCCTTCCAAGAGTACTCACGCTTGATTAAACATTTACAATTATCTCCCAGGGCGATTAAATAAGAGCCGGCATGGCTGTCGGCCACTTTCTCGTCCGTCTCCGCTGTGAAACAATTTCCTGTAAGAAAAGGGAAGGTGGAGCATAATAAGGATTGTGACTTGATCTTAACAAGTTTCTTAAACACCTCAAGTTGGTTTTTGAAATATGCGATTTCTGTAGCTCGGAGAGTTGGAGCGAGGTGAGGCCCCTTTTTCAGTCTCTCCACAAAGCTGGCACGATGGAGACATAGGGCTCGAAATCGATTTGGTGTATTATTATTTTTTTTGAAATATTTAGGAATACCTTCATGTTGTATTTATAATTTAAATATCTGTCTTTGTAAAATCATTTTTTTTAAAGTTGACATAAAATTTGTAGTAATTTAGTGCAAAATCAGCAAGCATATTTTTATGAACCGATTTATTGTCCATCGATAACAAAAAGTTTGCTCAAATTTATTGAATTCAATAATTTACTTTAAAAAACGTGTTGTATATTTTAATTTTAAGATCAAAAAATTAATGGCCACGGTCCGCGGGACACGCTTTATTCATGGCGTGAAAGCATTATGTCTAGATCTATCGAGCCCCTTGTTAACATAATAGCAGCCCTCCACAGGTTTTTATGCGTTTTGATATGGTCAAGAGCGAGCTGTTTTTGAGATTGTCGTTTGATATCCTTCAACTTTTTCTCTTATAGAACACATTTGTATTTGTAGTTCTGGATTTGATTTAAGTTTTAAAGGAGTTAATCTCACGAGTATACATGAGTAGACATAGTCGGGAGAAGAAATTAGATTAGAGTGGGCTTGAGGGGGATTGGAGGGGCTCGTGCGAGCCCCTTGTTAGATTTCAGAGAAAACAATATTTTCAGATCAAATTAGTACATACTGCAATTTCTGACTTATTTCTGAATTATCTATGAAAGCTTCCAGTATGCACAATAGTACATTTTTCGCCATTTAAATTCATAAGTTTATGGTAAATTACATATTGTTGCGTATTATAAGTGTATTAAGTAACAATCGTTTGCCATTTTAAGTATTGCATGTAATTGCATATGATTGTTAAATTGATTTGAGATTAAGCGAGCTTTTTGTTAACGTATTGGCAGCCTACTGCTGAGTTTGAGCAAAATCGATAACGTTCAATCCTTTTGCCATTGTATGAAATCATGGCTCGAGTATAAACAAACAGTTAACAGTGCTAAAAATCTTGTGTTGTACAGCCAGTACTTTATGAAAAAAAAATCCGGATATACAGTTTGACAGCAGCACACACTCTTTCCCGAAGACGGCTTTGCAGCAAACATGGCTGAGGCAAGTCAACTATTTTTTTAAACGAATCGTGTTGAATTTTATCCATCCAATGATGATTATCTGAATTATGAGTTTTCTTTTTACGCAAACATATCGAATGATATCTTGAATACATTATTTTAGCAACAGCTTTGACTCGAATAATTAACGTCATGATTTGTCGGAAACCGCTCGAATCATAATTAATTTTTGAATGTTGCTTATTTCAGATTGAAGATCCCCAGAAGAAGAAACGCGCCTTCAGGAAGTTTACCTTCCGAGGCGTTGATCTCGATCAACTCTTGGATATGCCTAAGTGAGTTAATGTCAACATAACCTCATCATAATAGTGTTGTCCACGACTATTTTGTACTCAACAATCTGACAGTATGTCTTCAGGAGTAATTTGACGAACAGTTCAACTAAGAAGGATGTTTTAATCCAAATATAAGTGACAGTTCCGCTAAGTGCCCTTATATTCTAAGTGCAGTGCTACTTTTCTCCATATCGAATTTAATTGTATGCAGTTCCCAGACTTGACAAGATCATAATTCCGCATTTTTCAGTCACTAATGGTCCAATATGACATAAAATCGTCTGCCCATATCCTAGGAACACAATTCCTAACGTAACCGGTCCTACATTGCATGATTTAGATATGAAAATCAGAGAGTCGTTAGTCACAATGGCCTGGATAATTAACTTTTAATGGTTGTCCAACAGTCTCTGGACTTAGTGATCAGTCTACGGGTCATAAGCCGACCACCACACAAGTTAAAAATGTATAGCAATTACACTTCAGCAACTTCTCCTTCTTCATTTTTTACTTATGGATCTTTGTTTATTTAATTTTATTGTATATACATGGATAGGTAAAAGTCCAGTTGGAGGTTGAATATTATTTGACAGTCGGCATGTCAGTGTTGGCAACAGGAAGAATAATTATTACTATTATTATTTGAACTTCGTATGTTTGTTACATGGTTTTTATGATACAACTTCTTTTATTAATTATGATTTAATTATGGTGGAATATTCACGCATTCATTTGTGATCCACCAAGCAACTTTGTGGATAGTGATATACACATGCAAAACGTCGAGAATATGTGGATGCGATCGAAACGAATGGTCATATGCGATTTCGGTACAAGTAGGGGGTTATTCACATCCTATTTTGACGAATTTGTATTTAGAAATTCGTTTCGATCTGCTGGCAGTATTTTTGGAGTATTTCTAAAACCATTAAGAGAATTACAGTTCTTAAGTATGTACAAAAAATAACAATAATGAAAAAGCAATGCCCTCTGCTGGAAATTGTATCATAAAAACCACGTAAGGAACATACAAAGTTTGAGTTATTACAATAACTATTTTTCCTGCTGGCCACACTGACACGCCGACTAACTGTCAAATAATATTCGACCCCCAACTGGACTTTTACCCATGGATATATACATATATTGAGGATGTGTAGAAGAGTACTTCAATCTTGTTTGCTTTGGTTTTTTCTTATTTTTTATATGGAATTTGCATAAATGATGCAGAAAGCAGTCAACTGTCATCTTGGATTAAAAGAATTTATGTGAATTCGTCTAAAGACTTTTTAGTTTTATTGATAGCATGAATATACTGCACATAGAAATATGTTTTCAACGCTCTTACACCAGCATCTACGCAATGTTAGCAATTCAATTTGTTGATCATTTATATTAAACTAATACTTTATTTGTTCATTTGCAACACCGATCGGTGCTATCAAACTCAATTTGTGTGTACCTTTGCAGTGTTGCTAGATTAGACATGCCATGCCAGCGAGTGTTTGACCTAATAATGTTGGAGACTTTTTTGAACTTGGCACACAAATATTTTTCATCCGTAACTTTGATTAGTTAATGTTAACCTTATTGGCGTCGATCCAGTTTGTTCATTACAAAACATAACTGAAAGCTTATCAATTAATGTTAGCTTTCATTTAAATTTACGAAAATCACTGATGTTAGCTTGGCTAGTTTTTATGTTTGCGTTTAGTTCATCAGCCTGTCAATTCATTCATACACTTTTTTTTTTGCTACAGAAGTTTTTTTGGAGCAATATAACAATAGCTTTGTTATTTAGTATCACGAAGGAAGAAATTGAACATTTTAAGTAGGTTGGGAGGGGGGGAGAAACACCATTAAAAATATGATTGTGACTACAATTTTAAGTGAATCCGCTTATATGAGCAATGTCAATATTTAAAAGCTAGAAAGTTCATATTTAGCTGGTACCATACTGACATGCCTTATGTTTTCAGTGAACAGCTCATGGAGTTGATGCACGCACGTGCCCGTCGGCGTTTCTCCCGTGGTCTGAAGCGCAAGCCTATGGCTTTAGTGAAGAAACTGCGTGAAGCAAAGAAAGAAGCTCCACCAAATGAGAAACCAGAAATTGTAAAAACACATTTGAGGAATATGATCATCGTTCCTGAGATGGTCGGATCCATTGTCGGAGTTTATAATGGCAAAACCTTCAACCAGGTATGTTTTATGAGGTTGCCATGTAATCTTGTAAATCCTAATTTTCATTATTTACAAATGCTAGTCTGAAATAGATAAATTATTTTGTTATTTGAGGAGCTAACATTCAAAAAGTGATTCGTCACACTTATACAGAGCTTGGGAAATGATTCGAGTGTTGAATAAATCACGGTTTGTTTGAATGTATCAACTTTATGATTTAATTGTTATAAGAAAAAACCTTTTTTGAACACTTACTGTGATTTCCATTCATAGATTTTATTATGGACCATCAGGACTTATATTAAATGGCATTTTTTTTAAATTTGTCACTTTTTGAATGTTTGCTCCTCGTTTAGCGTCATAAACCTCTCCATTGAAATTACAATTGACACTTTCAGTCGTATCGACCAATTCATTCAGCAAATGTGGCATTTATTCACAGTTAAATATAATTCTGTTATGATTTAAACATAGCCAATAATTAAATGAAAATACTTCCATTCTTAACAATAATGCTTAACCCTTGTATTAGTATCGCAGTACAGGCGAACCTCTACTTTCGAACATTCTACTTTTGCACAATTCGCTAATTCGCACATTTTTAGAAAATCGTTCTTTTAGATTTTTTGGCAATGATGCAAATTAGCGAAAGCTTTGTTTTTGAAAACAAAACGATTAGATTTTTTGTTGTTTTCAGAATTATTTATTTTACGTATTATCCTTACCTGATCAACTGATCAGAAAAAAATGTGTTTTCTTTTATGCTGTACTGTCATCGTTTAACCCTTATTCTAAAAAAACTCGACAAAAATTATATTTGGTGTCTGAAAAGTACTGCGAAATGATGGGGTTTTTTTTTTTGTTCTTTTCCCATGATTAATATTACAAATTAAAAAAAAAACAATCCCTTTTTTCTTTTTTCAGGTTGAAATCAAACCAGAGATGATTGGACATTACCTTGGGGAATTCTCAGTGACATACAAACTCGTAAAGCACGGTAGGCCTGGTATTGGTGCCACCCACAGCTCTAGGTTCATTCCCCTTAAGTAAAATGTTTATATTATACTTTATATACGTTTGAAAATTGCCTATATTGACTTAAAATAAATCTTTACTTGGCTCCATATATTTGTTTGATTCACTTTCCAATGCAAATTTTTAGCTCACAATTTCAAATTCAGAAGAACACCAGCTATTACACACTTGGAATATTTAATGTTCGGATGAGAAGTTGCATGATGTATTTATTGTTTTCGTTGTTGTAAGTTTTCGGCTAACCACATCTACAACGGTCGAGTTGTTTTAGGTTACATAGGAAATATTATTAGGTATATAAAACTTATTGGCACACATGGTTTTAATGGTTTCTGAGAATTAATTTTGTCCAAAATGTTTAAAAAAATATTACCCAAGCAGACACTACTAGTATTAATTGATCGATTTAAAGAAGCGGTTCTTTTACTTAAGACGTATTAGCGAATAAATTCACCATGAAATTAAAAATTCAGTATATGTCACATTTAAAGTCAATAATTTAGGCACAAACCTTTAAAATAGTAAAGACAAACTTAATAAACTTGACAGAAGCGGTATCTACACAAGATGTCCTGCGGCTCATGTGAATCAAAGGCAGGAGTATATCGACTCACGCCAAAGAACATATAGGATCAGTCAAAAGTAAAAAACAGATTCCCAATTTGCGAATCATCTCATAAAGGAATCGCATAACATAACTTTAAACTCAGTGCCCACATACTTGCATCTATGTAATAAAGGCCCTAAGCTTAATGCATTGGAACAATTAAAAATTAAATAGATATCATCAATCCAATTTAACAAAAACATCCCATACAAATATGTTATGACATCACCTTTGACACTAGCTGCCATTGTTTGACAAATTGGAACTCTGCCCCATATCTATCCCAATATTATACTGTTACTTCAAATTGCATATAATTAATCACTTGCTTTTACATGTAGGAAACACATAAATTATTTAATATCTAGACATTTATGACCGTTTTAGGCAAAGCCCAACACAAAACTGTCTAGACCACGGGTTCCCAGCCTGTGGGTCGTGAAGGGTTTCCTGGGGAGGGGGGGGGTAACCAACTTTTTAAGATTTTAACAATATAGCAAATCGAAGATTTGAAATTCCTGGTGAGCTAAAAAAAAAAAAAAGGAACTTCGGAGACCATCTGGGCAAAAAGTATAGCAAATTGAGGATTTCGAATTCCTGTGAGCTAAAAAAAAAGGAGCTTCGCAGATAATCCAGTCAAAAAGATTAATATTGAATGACAAAAAGGTAGGTATTGCGCGTGTGCAGAATGATAGGTGAGCATTGCGCATGTGCAAGATGTGCCCGCAATCTTTCAAATCGTTTCATAACAAAACACGGAACACGACAGATCGAAAGGGTTTGAAGAATCGATGTTAATAAGAAGTAGACCTAATTGTTTTGACAACAGTAAAGAGGTAACACTAACACGACAAATCAGGCAATATTTTAATAAAACAATCAGTCCTGTATGTAAAAGATTTCTTGCATTATTGTCAGTTGAAACATTGCGTCACAGATGCTGTGACGTTAGCAGTGATTGGGTTAATAAAATTATTGAAAAATTGATCACTTCATTACCAAACGCCGTTAGGAAAACATCCTAACATATTTTGTGGAATTGTTAGTAGTCAATGAGTTGTATTTTTTTAATTTAAAAATCAATTCCTAAATATGGCTGAGATAACTCAGCGAGTTATTTAACTTATTTTCATTTCAAAATGAGAGCCACTGATTTTATAATCTATGCCATCACCGGTTAGAACAATTGATAGAGTAAAAAACAGTTGTTTCGGTATCGTCGATGTTATCCTATGTATTTACTAAGTATGACCATATTTATAACTTTATTCACAGGAAAAAGCTCTGTTTGCACGACAAGGTTCAACAGCAATGTCTGCTGATACATAAATATGTTATTTTCACACATTAAAGTGATTTTATACAAAAAAATCTGAAATTGTGAAACATACAGCAATAGAACTGTGGTACTGGTCAAAAAAAAAGAATATTATTTCATTATTTTTCTTATATAATAAAGGATAATTTAATATATTCACAAATTTTGAACAATCATTTTTCACTGCGGTAAAAGTTATGATGATTTAAAGACGATCGCACTTGTATCATGTAGTTTGGGCATATTGGCCCCGGTGCCAATGTGTTAAATTAAAAACATTACATAGTTAATAACTTAATATTTTCTTGTGTAAAAAATTACTGGACATTGGCTTTCGTTTCAGGTATGTCATTTTTTGTCAAAGTAGAATGTTTGTTATCAATCAGTTTATCTTCATTGTGAATTTTGAACGCTTCTGCAGGTTCTATTTTCACTCCATCTATTATAATATTTGGTACATTTGCTAAATCATTGTTCTTTGAGTATTCACAATCTATATTTTTCACTACACATTTCACTATCCCACTTTTATTGTTGATCATAAGCTTGCATTGTTTGCTTGGTAAAACGTCATCCACTTTTGATGGAAAGTCTCTTTGTTTTTTCACTAATGTCCGTAACTTAGTAACACCACTACATTTATTATTAAATAAAGTTTTTGTTTGTTTTATAAGGTTTTGCGTAATCGTCCAATGCAATACTTCCTCTCCAATTATACATGCAGGGTCAAGTGATGAGATATACTCGGGTATATCTTGTCCTAACATCCCCATCACTTGCTGCATTACATCATCAACATATGTATTAATGATGAGATCTGCTTTGTTATCCTACAAAAATAGTAAAAACGTCTTTTTTAATTACATATTTATTTATCATAATAAAAAGTACATACTTTTGAATTCCTAACCATAGAGGTTGAATCGAAAACAATTCTACATTAGTAAATGGACGCGCTAAAATGGCTAGGCAATATTTCAACATCAACATACAAAAAGTGTAATATTATAGGAATAAAGATAGTATGAAATATTTTTCGAATCTGTATATTCCAAGCTTCAAGCCGGATATGCACAACGTAATTCTTCTAGTGGGCCGCATAAAAAACAAATTATGTGTTAAAGCCACAAGGAAAAATTTAAATTAAAGTAAACTAAATCCTCTTTTATACAGGGGATACGTTCCATGTAGGAAATCCAATCGCGGGATCCCGTACAGTTTTCAATACATTTCAATCCCGCAATTAGAAGACATGATCCCGAAACATTCAGGATTGATTTTAAAACATAAATGTGTTGGTTTTCAATGTATATGTAATAAACGATGCCCGATGTAAATTCATTGCGATGAGAGTTATTGCAGACGAAACAGTAATCGGATGCCAAGCATATTAAATTTACACATTACACATTTTAGTGAACTGTATTTGAATGCCTTTGCTGACAATATATATTTTTATTTTTAATTGAATTCCTCAGTAAGCCTATTTTTATGAAACGATTTATTCTCCTTCAATGACGAAAAAGCTTTTGCTCACATTTTATATATGCATTGATTTACTTAAATAAAATATGTATTTTATCCGAATTAGTAATAATATACATTCGAAGGTGGCAAAAAAATCAAAACGGGCCACGGATTGTGCATCACTGCTTTAAACCTTTTAGGCTCATATGACTTTCCCAGCACGCGGATCATAAAACACTCAAGAGATATGCTTAGCATGCAAAAATAATGCAAGTGGTGCCCTGTGAATTTTTGATGTCAGAAAAAATAGTACATATTTAATCCTATTAACTTTATAAATTAAAAAAAAAAAAGAAAAACTGCAACTTAACCAAACAATTAATGCTATGAGATATTGTGAACAACTGCAGAAATTAAACTCACGACTTGTAAAAATATGACCTGAACAGATTGATAGCAAGACTGTCGCTTTTCATCAGGACAATGTGCGGCATCATTCTGAAAAGATGATGCAATACAACCTAAAGGAGCTCAACTGGGATGATCACCTTTTTTTATCATTACAATATTATTTGGATAGAAAAAAAATTAAAAGAACAGAGGAATCTAAAAAGTTAACTGACAGGATAGTTTTGGTTCAAGCGTGTGATATGTGTTTTTTCAATAAATCATATTTCATTTTCTGCCTGTCTTTTAAAAGCAAAATCATAAATATTACATGTTGCACTTACATGTTTGGTCGGCTGAAGATTACATATCACCAATTTCCCTCCATATCTTATGGTATCTAATGGAAGATTTCCGCTGGGAATTATCTGCAATGTCGTCCCGAGACAAATACTTAAGTCAGCAATACTGTAATAAATAATAGATATTTTAAATATATGACAACTTTTTTTTGTACAAATTTCGAAAATTTATAAAGATTAGGGCTGGTTTCGCTCATTGCGAGCATAAACAACTGAATGAGCGAAACCAGTTATGATCTTAATAAAAAAATGTGGAATTAGCACAAAAAAAGTTGCAGTTGATTTAAAAATATAGCCTTCCTGTCAAGAATTGACAGTTAAAATCGTAAGATTAAATATTTATAATAGAAATTTAAAAGCAACTTTGCTATTCCATCGTTTGTGTGATGGGTGGTAAGATAGAATCATAATAAGTAACACAACCAGTGGAATAACGAATTTATCAATATTAATTTTATACTGAAAATAGATTTTCATAAAGTTACTGCCGAATTCATTGAAAAAAAAATTGCTGCTGTAGGCAATATTCCCTCTAAGCTGCGTGCGCGCTCGGCCGCGCTGCAGTTGGGAAGCCCCCACGCACTCATTCTGGGTTGGCGTGCACTACAAGACAGTTGTTCAATTAATATTTGATCGGTTCGCGCAGCCTTTGAAATTTACGCGCAGCTAACCTTTTGTCTTAGACGGAACATTGGCTGTAGGGTATTCCATCGAGAATACATTGTAATATATATTTTTAAACATTTACCTGGAATGCATTTCAGACATATTCAAGTCGTCATCCGGTAAACTGTGTTCCCAATCTAAGATAGTGTCTTGAAGCTTCCCTCGACATGGACGACCGCTGCATCTTGCTCCATAACACTGCTGCCCCAAAAACTTTCGACCCACGGTGGGAGCAGGCGATTTTCGAACAAATTGTCTGTGTGACAAAAAAATAAACACTGTATCTCTGTTGGGTTAAAACAGGTGTACTGTAAAACTAAGAATTCACCTATGAAAAGGTACCTATTTAAAGACAATTTATCATAAAGTTAACCCTTTGAGAGGTGAGTTAATTTTTACAGTAGAACCCCCTACTGTGACGAGAAAGGGGGGTCATTATAGGGGGTTAGGATTTGATCATTGATATAAAAGTAGAAAAAATATTATCTTGCTCTTATAGTTTGAATACCCCTCGTCGATGAATCACCATCTATGAATTCCCGGATGACACATCACATACATTCTTCAAAACCAACGAAAGCAGAGCTACTGAACAGTCGTCGATACGCAAACGTATTTGTAGCATGAATACTTACGATATATTTTAAAAAAAGTTTCAATTAGGGTTTTGATTTTTTGTCATTATAGGGGGTATTTCTTAGGGTTTTATAGTACGGGTGTCATTATAGGGGGTTTTACTGTAGACTTTTTGTATATTTTGAGTTTTACCATTGATACACATAAAAATCAGTCTCGTCAGTCTGGGAAGAATATTGAGAAGAATATATTTTTTTATAATTTTGCAACGCATAATTAGAAACATAAATTTACAAGCTTATTTTTACTTTTGAATAATTTTCAAGAAGCTATTACTTCCAATTTGGGCCTAGATCTTTTTTTACTTTTTTCTGTAAACATATCTCGCTCTACTGACAATGATTCCAGGAAGGGAATCGTGCCGAAATGTAATTGTATGCTCAATTTTGTACAGCTACCAATTTGTGTACAAATATTCACTTTTTTACAAAATTGTTTTAGTTAATTTGCAACCAATAATAAAAATAATACAACTGCCAAAAATCATCGATATATTATGTTTTTTATCTATATGTGAAGAAATAATGACAATTCAATAAAAAGCATGAGAATGGCAACGAATATTCGACAACACAACATTCTGCCCCATGTATGCAACGATACTCCTTAAAGTGTTAATTATCAGATTAGTGCAATAACATATTGATTGTATACAAATTGACAGTTTCAGTGTGAATTAACACACTTTAATGTCACATAGTACCAGTGGTATGCTACTAAAATTTTATCAACTGGGTCGCACCTTGTCGGCGATTTCAAAAACCCAGAAATTTCCAGCGCAGGACGTTTTTCTTTTAGTCCTTCCGAGAAGTTTTAAATCCAAAATTCTAAGAATTTACCGATTTGCCCAAACAATCAGCGTGACTCATTTGTTTTTTTTAGCTCTTCCAAAACTTTATGGATATACTAATAACCGTGACGGGTCTTATTCGTCTATCATCTGCTGTCATCGACTTCCAAGACATGATTTACGGAATGGTAAATTATTTTAGGAACCGGCTCGGCAGAGCCGGTGCAAACCCATAACAGCAGCACACCACTGCATAGTACTACGATTCATGTTGGCTTACAGGAAGACAGGATAAGTTTCATATTGACAGAGTAAAAGGCAAGATATGAAGTAGAAAATTTAACGTGAATATCTTAATGCAGAACGGTCACACCAGTGCTAAATAATAGCTCAAAAAATAGTCTACTTTGCCGGTCCCCGGTGACTCGTGGTAATCAAAGTGTTAATGACAAAATTTATTGAAAAATACTCACCTATTACAAACATTGCACTGTTCTGTAAACATATTTCCATGCAATTCTGCGAGTTGTGATCTTTTCAACCCTGATTTTAAATGTAAGCCATCAATGTTTTGGCTGACTACATAATGAATTATGTTATTATCGGCCATTTGTTTAATAGCCATGTGTGTTTTAGTTGGCTTCGCGTCATTGAATGAAATATCAGTTGTCGGTTTTAATCCCTTTTCTTCCAGTGTCCATACCCCTTTGGGACCTCTGAAAATGTTTCAATAATGATTTTATTTGGGTTCTCAAAATTCTAATATCAATCCTGGATGCGTCGTTTTTCACTATTTATCATTGATTAAATTAAAATTAAAAATTGTTATCTTATTTAAATTAAGGGTAATATGCTTCACAACTTGCTTCTCTCTTTTCACCGAAAAAATATGGAAGCCTGCAAAAAAAACAATGTAATTCTCTAGGAAGTTTAATTGTGGTGTTATACTGCAAAACATACTATTTCCAAAATGAGCGATATTGAGTTAGGTATGCAGATAGGGTAATTCTAGCCTAATGAATCGACCGGTATTATTAGTTTTACGATAAAATGTTTATAACACCGTCGTTTTTCAACTTGAAAATCGTATTTTTCTGCAAACATACTATTTCCAACGAGAATTCATCTACCTTTTCTTGCAAAACGCACTATTTCCATGTTACGGCAAAGTGCACTATTTCCAATAGAAATTTGAGCAGAGCAACAATATTTTTTTGCAAAACGCACTATTTGTATTGAACTGTCAAACGTTGGCAAATTTGACTGTATATTTTAAAAATTGTGAACTGCTCTGAAGAAAGTAAAGGAAAGAATAATATTTTTGTTTATTCCTGACAGGAAACCAAATCAGGAAGAGGACTAAACAAAGGACCGAATTGAAATCGATCAGACAGGCGCGGAAATGAGATTTGTTTTTCGGCTTACTTGAGAAATTTGACAGCTACACATATTGACTGACGCTATACATATTGGCCATACATATTTCTGCGAACGTTCAGGGATGACTTGTAATTGAATGTTTAGGAATGAATTGCAATTGATTTTGAATTCTTCAATGAAACTTGATGTTTATCCAATTATAAGTCACACGAAACAGTACAATCGAAAACAATACTTACACAGACGCATTGGTTGCAAATCGTCTTTGCTTAGGACAAAAAAAAAATATTTTTCTTATTTTGTTGAAAAATAATTTCTTTTGTATTTTTTTCCATTTTTAACTAACTTGTTTCCCTAAATATATTTTTTTATATTGTTAGAAAAAAAAACATTAAAATGATGAATTTAAAATACTTTTTACCATATGCCATGTTTATGAAGCAGCTCAATGATTTCAAAATAATTTATTGTATGATTTTTAATTGAATCAATCATAATATTATGCTTGTGTTGTTCGCTATAGTTTTTTGCCTCTACTGAAGTTTGATTTTTGAAAATAGTATGTTTTGCATTTTAACCCTACAATTATGGATGTTAAAAACCCAAGCGTTGAAATCGAGGAAACCAAAATACGAAAATCTAAGAAATTCTATTAGTCATGTTATTGTAAGGTGACCAGACATCCTCCTTTGAGGATTGTCTTTGTTGTTAATTTTTTGGAAACTCTGTCCTCCTCTAGGAAAAATTGCCCTCCTTGTCCTCCATTAATAGCATATTGTTTGTCGGGTACAAACACCAACGTAGAGTGAATATTTTCCATTTGCAATATCTGGACAAATGAAAAATCCAGACTAGCGGTTGAAACATTGGCAGGAATGATTATAGTTAAATTTAATAAAAATCAAGATTCAAATCTTTTCTGAATTTGTTGAAGAAAAATGAAGATTTACTCAAAAATTACAAAGAAACGATAAATATTGTTGAGGTACATCAAGTAACTTAGTAAAATTTCAATAGTTTTCTAAAGGTTTTTGAATTTTGAACATTGAACTGTTTTTTTGGTAAAGTAACATCGTCAACATCAGGGCTACAAACCGGAACTGAACCGAAAACCAAAAACCGTTATTTTTGTTGGAACGAAAACCGGAATCGAACCGAAAAAAATATCGGTTTTTTTCAGTTCAGCGCGTGTTCAAACACACGCGTTAACATATTCTTACTCCCCATGTCAGTTGTCGTTCGATTGTCGTAGGCGTGACACGCATTGGGTCTTGTCCTCGGACTCGCTCACCACTCACCACCATCGATTACTTCTTGTGCAGGTATATTATTATTTAAATTGTATGGGCTAATAATGCAACAAGGGGCCTTCCCCATAGAGTAAAAAATAATAGACTCTTCTATCGGGTTCCCAAAGTTGGATTGCGTCTTGATGACAGGAATATTTCGTAGCATTTAATTTCTCTGCTCCATCTTTTTACGCTGTATTGCGTATTGTATTGTGACTTTCTTCTGAAACTGTACGCGAGGGGCTAAAAATGGCGCCGCGCTAACAGATAAGTACCAAAATCGAAATCCAGAAAAACAGTTATTTTTGTCAGAATGAAAAATGGAACCGAACGGATATATATATTTTTACTTGAATCGGAAAAAAAAACCAGAACGAAAAAAATAATGGTTTGAGGCCCTGGTTAACATTGTAATAAATCGGCGATATGATCAAGAATGTTATTAAGCAATTTTTTTTAAATCCATTTTTGCCAGTGTCTTTTGAAATTTTCAAAACTTGGTCACCTTAGATATTGTGACTTATTTATAATGACATTATATTCATATTTTGCGTAAATTAGCGGTTTCCCTGATTCCCATGTATTCATGATAATTGGGCATTTTCCGGTAAAATCCCAATGTGAGGTCATGTATTATTTGACATCTAATTCAAAATGACCGCCTTGTCAATGCCGCCAACATAATAACATATCCCTGCTGAATTATTTCTTGTTTCTAATAAGTGATATTACTGCAAAATCGCCATGTCAGGTAAACTGCGAGCTCGCAATGTTATAGTGTAAGTGATTAGACATATTAACGTTTTTAAGGTATGTATAAATAATTCAAAAATTTAATTCACCAACGATTTCTGCTTTTGGTAATCTTTTACATTAGAGTAGAAAACTCACTGACGATGAATCCAAGATGGCCGCCGCGTCAGAGCTACCAATAGAAAAACATACGTCACATAAACAAAATATTCATTGTTATTGTTATTCTTTATTTTACATACTTAAGAAGTGTAATTGTAAGTGTACAGTTTTTTATTAAGCCACGTTTTGCCAACCACTATATAGTCTTCAGTATTGAAGATTTGAGATTTTAACTCATGTCCAATCTATATCTCATCCTGTATTAAACTATCACTAATGAAGTCGCTCACGTGTACGATAACTTTCCGGGCTTGAGGTCTACCTTCCATCACAGTACATTGAAAACTAACAATATTTATGTTGAAATAAATGAAATAATATTAACAATAATAATGAATATTTTGTTTATGTGACATGTTTTTCTATTGGTAACGTTGACGCGGCGGCCATCTTGGATTAAACGTCAGTGAGTTTTCTACTCTAAAGTAAAAGATTACCTTGCTTTTTCATTTATGTGTTGGCAGCACTGACAAGACGGCCATTTTGAATTAGACGTCAAATAATATATGCTTCACATTGGGATTTTACCAAAGCAGTATGTCATAAAACATTCCTAATTAAATACATAACAGCGCTAAAAACCTATTAATCGGAGTTTCACTAAAAAAATGCGAAATAACCTGCCTAAAATCTGGTATTCCTGCTGATGTACTTATCCCAGCACCGGTATGGACAACAACGTGCTTAGCTTCCTTAATTAACTGGGCAAGGATAATGCACTTTCTTCTTACTTCATCACATGAATCAAATTTCTGAAATGCACAACATTGAACATTATTAAAATTCAATAAACTTGAACTGCACAATATCGACTGTGGAAAGGAAAAAGGACGTAACCCAGTTTTTTTCGATAATCACAATGTATCAAACTTCATACACGTTCTATCAAAAGGATGCAAGCTGCAAATGCCGATTTAGTATCTAGATTAAGCTTTTAAGTTTGAAAAAGATGACCTTGTAAAAAAATAAAACCAAGAAAAAAAACTGAAATAAAGGTTTTTCCTAGACAATTTCTTTAATTAATATTAGATTATGTCAATTAAACACCAGTTTAGAAGTCTCTGTGCACTTCAAGGTTGTGTATAATTCATAATATGCATATGTCACAAAATCATCAAAACACGTTTTTAGCGCCTGTAAAATTTGATATGTGTGGGTTACGTTCTTTTTCTTTTCCACAGACGATATGTATTATATTAAAAGTTTAATTTATGAATGAGGCGTACCTCAGCTACCCCTAAAATGCCTTTATTGTCGTAAGGAGACAAACCATCAGCGTAATTGCATGACATTTTTATTTATTAAAGACAAGTAATGAAAACAAACATAGGCAACAAGAGTTTCAACCATCTATGAATTTCATACTGACAGAAACAAAATATCACATTCACACTGCAAAACATGCAGTGTTGATAATAGTATATACCATAGACAAAAATCTATTTATTATATAGTATTATTATCTGTGACTATAAAGTAGGACATGGTAGTATATATAGGTAACGACAAAAATATTTAAAGGTATAGAATTGTTGTCTTCAAACTGAGGTGCGCGAGTCAATACTGGAAGGCTTTGAATTATTAAAGAATAAATAAAATAAAACAATTTTAAAGTTAATTATACTATTTAAGCTAGAGACTCTTCATATTTATTACAGCATTATTTGTAACATTATAACTGTATTATACTACGCAGCATTTTTACTGTTAATGCTGTACTCGGTGATGTGCTGCTAAAATTTAACAACAGGCTCGCACCTTGGTATACACTAAGGCAGCGATTTCCAGCCTAGGAGGCACGAACAATCCAAAATATTTATTTACCCTTTAAAACGTGTCGTTTTACTTTATGAAATAAAGGATGTGGAGGCGCGAAGATATTTGTTCTTGAAAGAGAGGCGCAGTAACATAAAGGTTGGAAGCCGCTGCACTAGGGTATCCAATGCTGGACCCTTTTTGTGATCCCAGAATTGAACACTCAATAGGATAAATGTCAAAAACTTTATAATGAATTGGATGAGAAGTAATTTTAAATATCACACCAACGGTGAACGGATTAAGCCAGACAAAAAAGGGGGCAGAATACAACCAAATACCAATATGTAAACAATAGGAAGTGAGGAAATAAACAATAAAATCAAATTTGATAAAAACTTTGCTGATCTGAGCCGTTTTCACAGTATTTTTTTTATTTTAGTTTCATTTTGTTAATTCGTAATCTAATAATTATTGTGTCAACGGTCAGAACGTAACAAATGGATCTTTCGTCGTCAAACGACAGTTTCTGACAATTATTATTTGACGATATTTGAAATTAAAAATCTTGTTTTTTTGAATCTTGAATTTGTTGAAAAAATCATAAAAAGATAAAAAGTATTTTAAATGTGAACACTTATTTTCCTATTTATGTTTTTTCTGTGTCTGCTGTTTTCCCGTCCGGTTTTACCTTTCAGGCTTCTTCACGTCCTTTTTTTCTTATCCAAGTACCCACAGCAACTACGCCTTTAAACACACATTCATATACATAAACAAATAGAACAAAAACAGGAAATGCAAGAATATTTTTTCAACTTTTCTCAACTCGAAATTGCGTCAAACTAGTTTTTTTAAAAGTTGATTCTGATTTTTAAATATTATCTAATCGATGAAAATTTTGTTATTTAGATAATACAATGTAAATCGCTGTTTTTCCAATTCATCTTTTATAATTTATACAACAAATTATTGTAATAGCCATTACCTATTACTGTCGCAATCCAAAGATTTAGAGTCATTCAAACAAATTCACAAAGCCACACCTATCGTAGTACAATAAAACAAGTTGTAAGTAACTCTAGAAAATAGTTATAGATTGGTCAAATTTTTTTTAATGTGTTAAATATTTTTATTTTTGCGCAAAAAATTACTTTCATTAGGGACTTTGTACTTTACATTAAGTACATTAAGTACTTTGGGATTTTGTTTTGTTTTGGTTCATGTTTCGTAAAAGAAAATTGTGAATAATTAGATCATGTGCTCAGTTTTATACTTTAATTTCAAGTAACAGATGTTTTTAGCATTTAAAATGTGTTGACAAACTTTTTGCTTGCAATTGAATGAAGTTTATATGCATATTAAAGTTATTGTGTCGTACCATATAAAATCGGCAGCAAACGTCAAACAGACAGAAAAAGATGACATGCACTTCAATAAACACAATTAAAACACAGACACTTTCTTTCTTTGAGTGACATTGCATCGCTTGCTAGGAATCGGATAGTATTATATATAGACTAGCTGTAAGCCCGTTTCCCTAAACGGGGGTTTTTTTGCATTTTTGAATAATCATAAAATTTACGATCTTATCCACTGAGGGTTATCAGCTTGTCCGACTGTTGCCAGTTGTAACTACATGCACTTTTCATCAGAAATAGCATCAGATTGTAGGCTTTCCAAAATATTGTCCATCGTTTCTTGCAGTTCTGTAGGAGAGACGTCGGGTTCGGCAGCATTAGGGCCATATTCACAGTCCGGTTCAGAAATTAGTCTCCAATGGAAAGCTCTTCGGTAAAATGCCTGAACATTGAATTTCTTCATTTTCACGTTTCCGATCTCTCGCCATTGCAGCGGCTGCCCATAACTTCTTGAACAATTTAGAACGTTTATTCTTACAACAACGCTTCTTCGACAAAAATGAAGGAAGAGTATCTTTTATATCCATGTTTATTGACAGTGCTAAAATTACGTCGGAAACGCGGTCTAAACGTGATGGGTGAAAGCTTAAATTATTAATAAATAAGTAGGTATGTTGTATTCTAAATGATATACACAGTACAAGTTATTATTGTGCATATAGTAAAAAATAAGCTAGAAAAAAGAAATTTTATATCTTATAAAATAGGTTATAACGTCAATACAAACAATGATCGCGTCTAAAGAGGGTGGCTGAAATCTTTAAGTTATTATAAATAATATAAAGTGAGTATTTAGTATTCTAAATGATAGACACAGTAGCTATTATAGTGCATAAAATATAAAAATAAGATAGAAAAAGAACATTTTATACCATAACAAACAAACTGTCAGAAATAAAATAGGTTATAATCAGTTATAATGTCGATTCAATCAATGAAAGAGGGAATGTGTGGGCCAGGTAGTAAGGAATAGGTTTAGATATCGTAGTATGTGTGTATCTTGTGTACCTATACGAGCCTTACAACTACATACAAGTTATTCCTGCCGACGCAAACAAAAACTGCGGAATAATATACGTTCATCATTTCAAACTTATTTTGCCAAACAACCCAAGCACCGACACCTACCTATTATGACACCTATTAAAATGATCAATTGTGCATTTATTTTCAGACTCATTAGAAAATTAACGAAAGCTCAAAAATGAATAATTTATAAAACTATATTCGTTTTTTTTGTCTTTTGTGACTTTATTTGGTAAAAAACATCGTATAAAATAGTTTTGAAATAAACCGTTTTCAAATCTAAATAAAGTACTAATTACGTATTAAATCAAACGTTTATTGAATATCATATTCAAGATTAGTGCTTGAACTATCTTTAGGTTTTTAAATCAGTGATAAAAAAAACAGCCGTTAACTTTTTTCTAGGTAAAAACGAAAGCCCTTTTGATTTTTTTTTTTTTAATAATGAAGTTAATACTCAATTTAAAAATATAAAAATATTTTTCTAGCTACCCTTAAGTTTATTACCACGAATATAAATACTTTTTACAGTGTAATTTGGGAACAACTTTAGCGTGACCCTTACCCTTAAAAAGTTACCGACCGCCACTGATCACTGTCCCTGTTCGAAGTATTTTTTTAATATGGCATCACTATTTTCGGCGCGAGCAATGTTGTCAGATACGTCACGTCGCAGGTCGTAGTCAGTCTCTTTCGACTTTGAACGATTTCGTCGTAGACGAAATCTAAAATGAATATTATTCCAGCAGTTAATGCTGGAAATATCGCGTCAAATGTTTACCCTACCCCTTTTGTACAAAATACCATCAGTGTTCATTTATCAAACCAAAGAACCCCTGTGAAATCGCCTCCGCGTTCTACCGCGAAAAGTGATGAAGAAAGTAAGAGTTTTCAAGTTCACATATAAATTTTTACTTTGTTCTCAAGGATTCATATGCAACTGGGAATGATACTCACCATAATTATTTTATATTACAGAGAAACACATACGTGACCTCTTAGTAAAATTGCCTGGATTGACGAAAATTTTCGATTTGCATCACAAAATTGGCGAAGGGGCCTTCAGTTCTGTATTTTTAGCTTCCCTTAAATGTCACAGTCATTTACCCGAAGATCAAAAAAAGCTTTTTGCCATAAAACATTTGGTTCCCACATCGCACCCAAATAGAATTTTACAAGAATTAAAATGCTTGAAGTATATTGGGTGAGTAATTATTTATTTTTTACCGCAAACATTTCTTTGCCAAACAAAAAATCCTAATCCATGGATCGATGATCGTTGTTATTTTTAATTAAGAATTATTGTTCTATCAAGTTCCTTCAGATATTGCCGATATATCATTTCCTTCTTATCAGTACTAACCTAACATGTCATAGTAATAAAATGTTACTACTTAAGGCAGCGATTTCCAACCTGGGAGACGTGGACTATTGCAAAGGGAGGCGCGAACAGACCAAAATATTTATTTACCCTTTAAAATGGTGTCTTTATTACTATATGTAAAGGATGGGGAGGCACGAAGATATTCTTTTTCTCAAAGGGAGGCGTAGTAACATAAAGGTTGGAAACCACTGACTTAAGGGATTTTTAATAACCTTTTTAAATTCAATTGATTTGAAAATACCTTTGTGAGTAATCATTTCCTTCTTATCAGTACTAACCTAACATGTCATAGTAATAAAATGTTACTACTTAAGGCAGCGATTTCTAACCTGGGAGACGTGGACTATTGCAAAGGGAGGCTCAAATATTGCTGTTAAAGTCAAATATTGTCTTGAATGGGTACACTCACTCCTAACCTAACAATTCAGTTTTATTCTACTATTTGAAGGATGATGAGACATGGTAGATGAGAGTGGTCAATGTCATTGGCTTTGCTTGCTGTGCTCATGGGTACTTTATTTTTTCAAAAGAAAATTACGCACATCAAGTTCAAAAAAGTTAACTGCTGGGTGTGGTAACAAAGCTCTTCAAGAATGGAAATGTGAAAGTTGGGCTGCTAAATTTTCACTCTTGATTTTACACTCATAGATAAACAACGTTTGTTCGACGACCTAATCAAAGCAAAAATATATGAATCATAGCACAACAATTTGTCACCAGAGATCCAATATGTATTACATGAACACATTTAAAATAACTTGACTACGTAAAAAAATCTCTTGTCTCCGCTATAAGAAGGAATACAAGGATGAAATAAATTGACATGGAAGCATATTGACGTGTAGATATTGAAACTGAGCTTAACACAAGTTTGACAAAAATCCACTAGGAAATAGTTGGCTCATAGGCACTGATTTAAGAGTTTGTCAAAATTTAGGTCAGGTTATAATTTAAGATTTCGACTGAAGATGCTTGAAGGAATTTCAATATTAAATTTGAATCATTCAAATTATGTACACTCCCACAGATTTTGTCACTAACGACCCGGGTTTCGCCTTTCGGCATCTTCAGGCGTTCAAGTGCACGGATGAACTTGAACTGACGCTTAGTAAATGAATGTTTCGTGTTTATATAATAAATAAATGTATCACTGAGTAAAGCCATTGCTGGCGAAAAGGATAAGGTCATAGGAATTCCCAAAGATTTGAGTAGTGAGTGGTTTTAAGAATTATATTTATTTGTTTGTCGGAAAAGGTTTTATGACTATATTTATATAGGGGACAGAAGTGGCGACCCCGGCATATGCAATATTTCATTTAAAATCGGAAGGCGATACAACTGTGCCCTGTTTATATCCAAAATTTCCTGGTAAAAAAAAGACACGTCTACTTTTGCTAATCACTTATTCACCGGGTGTGGTACCTTCAGATAATCACTTATTTAAGTTGATGAAACATTCACTTTGTGATAAAAAAAATCAAACATTGAATAAGTAAAAAATCACTTGGATTCATATTTTAATAATAAACTACCAGAATTTTACAAAAGAGGTATTAAAAAACTGCCTATCTTGTGGAGGAAGATCATACCTAATAACAGAAATTATTTCACGGAATAATATTGAATGGTTTTTTTTTGTAGTATTAAAAAAAATGACATTTCTTTTGACTTTACCTAATATTTTAGTAAATCTTTTAAGTGTTTATAATAAATAAAAAAATACACACATGCAGCAAACCTTCTTGAGTAGCATAAAAAAACAAAAACCCGAAATAAATTAGTTTTGCCTTAACGGATACCGTTACACGCCCACGTGTGTAAACCCGCGCTAGTGCGGGGCCGGGGTTTAACGCATACCGACCATTTCAGCGTTAGTGCGGGGCCGGGGTCTTGAGTGTTAACAATATAAGTTTTTTCAATGATATACACATATCAATACTTTCCATCTATGGATCTTTCGATGAATCATGAATTATATATTGAAAACACTAAAAATTACATGATTCACTTACTAGAAATTTGTCCAAATATATGTTCAACAAAAAATGTGTTCAAATATCAAAGTTGAAAGTCGATCTACGTATAACTGCCATACCATTTGTGGGTAGATGCAAGGGCTCGTCAGTCTATTGGTGAATTGAAAATTTTCCTAAAGCACTGCTCGTTATGACTACTTAGCCCTAATTTATCGGTGCACCCAGGTTACGCTAAAAGATTCGCTCTGTCATTTATCATATGAAAAATGATCGTTTTTTTTTGAGTGTCTTGTCATCAGATGTGTGATTGCTATCTATGACCTGTTGGTGCTATGTGGCTTTTAGCACTATTAAGGCGCACTGATAAATCGGCGTTATGGAGCTTAAAACGTACTATAACTTTTTTTTGTTTGTTAAATTACAGAGGCTGTGAAAATGTCGTGGGCATTGATTTCTGCATGAGAAAGTTCGACACGGTTATATTTGTCATGCCATATTTGCCTCATACAAAGTTTTCTGTAAGTATTTTATTAAAATCTTTGATCGCTAATTTAATACAAACCTCAGTATTAAAAGCCTATTTTTTAAGCTATTATTTTATCAGCCTCAGCCACTTAATAGATAGGTCAACATGCAAAAATGACGCTACAAAGCTCTCTGCTATACGCATCCTATGGGGGTCTTATTCAATAGATTTGGAAAAGGAAGAACTGTGTAAGTCCATTGGATAGATTGAGTCTATCATTTGTCTTACCATTTCTGTGAATGTTTCTTTACACACAAGTTGACCAATCTCAATTGTTAAGTAGATTCTATAAAAAGCACTAAAAACTGGTCATTCAGCAGGGGTCAGGGAAACCGTAGAAAAACTGAATACCTCGGGGTTGACGACGACTTGAATTTTTTTTCATTTCGAATCTTGGATTTTGTATTTTTTTTTTTATTTCAACTTGAGGTAAACAAATCTATTTTAGAGTAGTATCGAGAAAGTTCCCGGCCCTTGTGTTCTGGTTTTCTCTCATTAATAGTGATATCTTCATTCATACAACAAAGTTATGTACAGTAAATGTTGCCCAGAAATTAAAATTATTCAATGAACCGAATGTCTCGATGAAGTCAGTCAGATTTTTTTTCATGTTACAGGAGTATGTGCTAAAGATGGATGTTATGGAAACAAAAATATACATGAAAAATCTCTTACTCGCATTGCGACGAGTACACCAATTTAATATTATTCATAGAGATGTGAAGCCCAGCAATTTTCTTTATGACAGAGAAAATAAAAAGTAAGACACACCCAATTTTATGTTGGGATAAAAATCCAAACAACTAAGTTAACAAGATGTTTCAGTAACGTTTTTTGTGAATAACCTATGAATTTTTTTTCAGAAAGTTTTTCTATAAAATTCAAACAGACACTGAGAAGATATGGCACGCTTAACACTTTGATAGCAAATACATTTTATGCAAGGTTATTATTTGTTTTTTTAGTACAGAGTGGCCACACTGATCACCTTGAATAGCAAAAGTCACAGTTTAGCTCGCTGGAGATGAATAACTTGCTCAAATATAGTCATCTTTGCCGGTCACCGATGATCCTCAGGGCGATAAGTGTTAAATATTAAAGCTTTAAATTATTTCATTATCCCATAATACTAAAGTTTTTGGTTTCAGTTGTGGTGTTCACGGGCTCAAATCTCACAATGGGTTTCATAAATAGACATTTTGTTTGTGATTGAAGGCATGATTGGTATTCAATATAAATCCCTTATAATGAAGTAAAAATATAATATTTCATTCTACAATAATTATAAGAATTGATTGATATCTTTTTTAGACTCACGTCATCGTCGCAAACAATTTTTATAAAAAGGTAGTTATAATGAATCTGTGAAGCCAAAATATTCAATCAACCAATTATTATAATTCTCGTAGAATGAAATACTTCATATTTTTAGCATATCTTAATTCTCTTCTATCCAGTTCTAAAAATGGGGTGTAGCATTAGTACTGGTTATATGGATAATTATTTTTTTCATTTGATAACTTTTTATTGCATCATACCGAAAATCAAATATCTGAGCTCTTTTTGGGCTCATTTATATAATACTACCCAGTGATGTGCTACCAAAGTTCTATCAACCGGCTAAGATAAACTTTTTCTTCAACTAGATCTGGATTTGCCGATGCGACCATTTGAAAAATTTCTACAGGATATCTCTTTTATTAGATATAGCTGAGCGATCTCAAAGATTGCGCTTCCAATCTTGATTTCTATCATCTCAAGAACAATTTGGGTCTGGTTTAATTTTAAACTTATGTAACTTGGCATTAAGCGCACTGTGTTCGGTGATAAATTGGGAGGCCCAGTGTTCTGGAGAGAGCCTGGTTGCACTCTAAAAAAAGAATATCTCTTGAAAATAGATCACCACCTTTTTTCACGTTCGCTTAAGAAATTTGCAGTCAATTTGTGATGGCTTTAATTAATTTAACAGCTTAACGACCGTGGATGCGTATTTGAGTCTTTGAAAAACAAAGTTTGCTGGCCGGCGGACGCATATATAATAAGCTAAGAAAATTAAATTTTGTAAAGATTTGCTTACAAATTATAGTGAATTTAGTAAAATTACAATTTTTGCGAATTTTTCGCAAAATTCTATTTTGCCAGGTGAAATTTTATAAAAACAACGCACGGTCGTTAAGCTGTTAATATCTAATTTCTTGAGCAATGACTGACGGAATTCAGCTCTTTAGGCCACTCAATCTAGAGGAATTAGTCCCGACATGGCAGGAAGACATTCTGTTGAGCGGGTTCGAAGAAGTCTTTGACATATTTCCTGTCGTCGGGTAAATCTGTATGCCCAACAACTTGTAGCATCGCACAGGATACCGAGAATTGCAGAAACTTATGTATTATGTTTAATTTGTGTAATTGTGAATTTTAGATTCCTACTGGTCGATTTTGGATTGGCGCAGAAGATTGATGCATGGCCGCTGACCCCTAAAAAAGAACAAGAAGACACGATGGAAATGATCAATTGCACAAACAATTACAGTGTTCCAAGTCAGTCTGACAATTTAGAAGCGACTAATCCTCCTTCGGTTACCAGCAATAAGAGAAAATATAGTGAGATGAATGATTTACAAGTAAGATTAATTATGTTTTATATAATTTAGTAAATATATCTTAATAATTTTTAAGATGCTCACTGTCAATTTTAGGTTTAAAGACTTTTTTTTTTGTACCGACTCCACATTTTGAAATAAAGATTATGACCAGTTTCGTTCATCTCAAGCATTCATTTGATATGGTGAACATTACTAAACATATTGAGTGTTTTTTCGTTTCCGTTTCACAGTGTTTTGTTTCTTTTGTATATTCATTCTCATTTAAATTAACCCAGTTATTCCTTTGGACATTCCTTAAAACAAAACTAAAAAAAAAATATAGAAGACCAATTTAAAAAATAGTGTTATTTAAAAAATAGGACCGACTTTGTAAAAAACAAAGAAAAAATGTGATTTCGTAAAATTTTAATAACTTCCAAACTAACAATTGGGTTACAGTGAAATTTTAAGGATATTTTATTTATTTATTTATTTATTTAATTAACATTGCAAAAGGTTGACAAATTATAAATTTAAAACTTTTACAATGGAGAAAAAAAATAGTACAATTTAATATTAAAATCAGTAGAAAAAAAAAATGGCAAAGAAGTCAACTGAGTAAGCTCCGACGAACTCTACTTTAATACATAAAAAATAGTATTCGTCGGAACTCACCCACGTCTACGTGTATTGTATATACTTTGTCAAAACAGAGTTTCTCAAGCTTTTGTTTGTGTACCAATGAAATTAGTTTTAAAAATATGGCGCACAACATTTTTAAAACTTAAGTAACGTACTTTCGATGGATTCGGCAGTAACTTTGTGGAAGTTCATTTTAATATAAAATAACTCCACGTAGACAGGTAGAAACTTTTATATTAGAATTAAAGAACATATAAGGTCCTCTTAACCGGGTAATTTAGTTTTTTGTGTATCTTAAAAAGTGTGTATGTGCAGCTTGTAGTTAAATCTATAGGATTACGGATTATTTCGTCACGCCCATAGTAAACACTTGATGAAACGTTTCACAGTTCGCCATGTGCAAAACTTTTGTCAACAAAAGAGTGGAAAAATAAAAAATAAAATCAGTGCTGAACGTCGTGTAAATGTATTGTACATGTGATACCCAAACAAAATAAACCGAGATCGTCACTCCCGCTAGAGGGCAATATTTGAAATGTCTTGACAGAATATTTCGTCATATTCGCTACAGTTGCTTTTTTGGAATGACGAAATATTTCATCATACCCGGTTAAGAGGTTAAAAAGTAACAATTTTTCAGAGTTTTCCAACCATCTAATAGAAAATGAGCATAATTTTAATCAGAATAGTAACATATAAATCAGGGCTGTGGAGTCGGAGTCGCGATATTTTGACCGCAGTAGGAGTCGTGAAAAATGAGCGGCTCGATTTTTTTTGAAAAATATATTTAATGATGTGTATTTAAACAAAATAGTCAAAAGTGTTAACATTTCATGCTTGGCTGACTAAAGATGATCTGATGGTATACATATATATAAGTTAAAATGAAATTATTGAAAAATTTCCTCGGAGTTGTTAATTATTTTAAAACTGGACTCGGAGTTGGAGTTGTCAATTATTTTAAAGCTGGAGTCAGCGTCGGAGTCGTCTTTTTTTCACGCGTCTCCACAGCCCTGATATAAATACTCCACCGAGTAAATAAAAAAGGTTTAAAATTGAATAGTTAAGAATTTTTAGAAATAAATAAAAATATTAACAATATAGAATTATTATTAAATAATATCTTAAATAGGTTGTTTGCCACTGCTACATTTATTTCCAATGATTTAACTCTTCCTAATTGGTGCAACTTATTAGTTAATCATTTAGTAATGTAAATGTCATTTGTAATATCATTATTGCTTGTTTGTTTTTCTATCATCTCCTTGCCTCCCGTTTTTATTTTTATAATATATCAGAATAGTTAAATTAAAATCAATGTTTCAACACGTTTCACAGTTTGTAGCAAAATACGTGGAATAATGAAGTTATTTTATATTTTTTATTATTCTAAAGTAACGTGTTACGGTGATTATTAAATGTTATTTTGCTCTAAAATGTACGCCTTGATCTGCTGACAAAATTTACGAGAGAATTCAGCCTTTCATTAAATATGAATGATATTAATTACAACAGTATTGAATGAGAAACCTTTCTACGTTCGAGCTTTTTGAAGGATTTGCTTTACCGAGTGAAAATTTTGTACTTTTACGGCAGGCTTAGTTTTACGATTGTGTGAAAACGTTATAAATACAATGTTACCCAAAGCATGTATTTCCAATATGATAAATGAGAAAAAACCAAAGTTATATTTTGTTTATTTCAGATGACTAATGATATTGAACCCAATCCAAAGAAACCTCTCTTAGACGGAAGCGTGATGACTTGCAATAGTTATCCATTAAAACCTCTACAAGAAGATCATCCTAAGATATCCCCATCGGTATGTAAAAATATTTTTTTATCTTGTGCATTCATTTTTCAAAAATTTTTCAATGTTGACATATCTTCCCATTCACATTCGACCCAATCTGAAAAATGGCTACTTTATTGACCCAATATTTAGAGTTTGAGTTAACACACACTTAAAATTTGGAGCATCAAGGCTTAAAAATAACTCACACTACATCAAATATCCTGAACAGGTATTCATGAAACTGGTTATAGAGGAGATCTGCTGAATTTTCATCAATATTATTTTATCTAGAATTGAATTGTTTGCGAAGCATTTTTTTTTATGTGATTAACTTTTGATTGTATCGTACCGAAAATAAGATATCTTTAGGGTACATTTATATCTTAACAGCAACGATAAAATATAATGATAGTGAATAATGCTTAAACTAAATATACAAAATGGTGGCACAAAATCAATTTTAACACATAGGCGGGAATAATGGTTTCTTCAAAATAACTGCCGCGGCAAGTGACCCTTTTTGACAATAAGCAATAAACCTCATAATTTATCATGCCCTTAATGTTCATTCACACATAGTATTATTTTTAAAAAGGCGACACATGTTTCTCGAATATTTAGGGCAGGGGTGGGGAACCTTTTCTTCTCTAAAGGCCGCATCAATTTTTCTGATTCGACATAAGGCCGCAGTTATCATTGACTAGGGAATCTTTGGCCAGAAAAAAATTAATGCCAATTTCTAAAGCCCAGAAATTTGTGGACCTTTTTTTTTTAGGTATTTCAAGGAATTGATATAAAAAATCACAAGAATTTACGGATTTGCCCAAATTAGCAGCATGGCATCTTTTTTTTCTTTTTTAGGTCTTCCGGGAATTTCAAATCTAAAATGTACAGAATTTCAGAATTGGCTAGATATAGAATATAGAATAGGCCGCACTAGCTGACAATTGTATGGTATGGATTAACCACTTGAATACCAAGCAGACACAGGTGTCCGGAATATATGCAAGCGAACACGGATGTCCAAGAAATTTAAAAAATTAAATGCCTGGTATTTTAATAGAATATAAGCAATATTTTGATGAATGTGTATAGTGCCATCTATACTGAGTCATTATAGGTTTTTAAAATATCGAATTCGAGTGTATTATTGGGCAAAATTGTTTTTCTCAAAAACACACAGTATCTCTGGGACGTATTAATGATTTATTTGCGCGGTATTCAAGCGGTTAATTTTATTTTTTATACAGAATGTTTTGAATATTTCATAATGATAACAAGTGGAGTGCTATCTTTTAAATTAATAACAGGTTTTTATATTCAGCTTAGAAAAGTAGTGAAATTATAATGATAGGGTAAAATATCAAGGTATTTCAGTTCTACAGTTTTTAAAAAAAGGTAAAGGTTGATAGCTATTTCGGCTTACGCCATCGTCAGAACTATGCTTTAAACGTACATTTACTTGGCTATATATACTGTCTAAGAAGAGATACACAATGCATCATATTATTCACTCTAACATACTAATTCAAATTCTAATTACAATATTGCACTTATTAACTGTGATTTTAGTGTTACAAAGAAAGATAAGCAGTCTGGGTTTTTAAAAACATTAATTAGAATACTTTAAACTGATATTTATTATTAATTATGCTACATTAAATTTATTAACTATGGCTTAAGTGATTTGAAAAACAATAAGCAATGTGGGATTTTCCACAAGTAAATTAGGAAAAAATATATTGATATTTATTATTGATTACATTAAGGGTTTTAACAACGGCAAATAAATGAACTTAAGACTATCATACATATTGCGATCAATAACGGGTATAAGGCAACGGTGATTCATAATTTACTACATAAGAAACAATTAAAACTATCAAGGGAACTTATTTACCCTAACGTTATACAAGAGAACCGCTTCTTTAAATCTATTAACTACCTAGGAAGAATTAGCGAAAAAATCCACAATGAAATTAAACATTCGGTTAACGTAGCATTTAAGGTTAATAATAATTTAGGAATGCAGCTTAAAAACAGTAAAGATAAAATCAACAACCTCGACAGAAGCGGAATATATAAAATGTCCTGTGGATCGTGTAATGCGAATTACATAGGACAGACAGGTAGAAGCATATCAACACGTGTTAAAGAACACATAAGATCTTTTAAAAATAACAAATCTGACTCACAATTTGCAAATCATTTTTTGACCGAGTCTCATGACATTAGTTTAAGTTTAGTTCCAACCGTTCTGCATCTTTGTCATAAGGGTCAAAAACTAAATTTACTAGAACAACTTGAAATTACCAGACATAAACAAAACATCTTAAATGAGCAAACCATTATTAATCCATCGCCGTTGTTAAAACCCTTAATGTAATCAATAATAAATATCAATATATTTTTTCCTAATTTACTTGTGGAAAATCCCACATTGCTTATTGTTTTTCAAATCACTTAAGCCATAGTTAATAAATTTAATGTAGCATAATTAATAATAAATATCAGTTTAAAGTATTCTAATTAATGTTTTTAAAAACCCAGACTGCTTATCTTTCTTTGTAACACTAAAATCACAGTTAATAAGTGCAATATTGTAATTAGAATTTGAATTAGTATGTTAGAGTGAATAATATGATGCATTGTGTATCTCTTCTTAGACAGTATATATAGCCAAGTAAATGTACGTTTAAAGCATAGTTCTGACGATGGCGTAAGCCGAAATAGCTATCAACCTTTAACTTTTTTTAAAAACTGTAGAACTGAAATACCTTGATATTTTACCCTATTAAAATGGAGTTCTACCAAGTAAATGCCAAATCAATAAATAAAAAAAGAAATTATAATGTATTCAAAATGTTTTCATTTTATTTTTAATGATTAAGTGTCATATATGATTTCTTTGAAAATTTCAGACTAAATTATTGTTTGGTTTAGAAGTTGTATTGATTTTAAGAATGTAATATATTTTTGGGCCAATCACTAAAAAACGCCTGCTTACAAAGTGTTAATAATTTTTGATTAAAGAGCGAGGGAGTTGGAAATTTACTGGCGACGAAATTAAATCTGGATGTCCAATAAGACCACTGTGATCATTTCTACAGGACATAATTGTACAATCCTAAAGAATATATTAAATAATAAAATACTCTCGTACTAATTGAGGCTATTATTTGCGAACCTGGCTCATTCTAAAATTGGCAAAAGATGGGCCATGAATGTAATTTAGTGAATTCAAATACATTTATTAAGTATTTTTAGAAACCTGGCTTGGCAACATATAAAATATCGTTCCTAAGTAATGTAAAACTAAAAATATTTTCAAAATGTATATTGTTTTACAAAATAAAATTCAAGATTCAATTTTCAACCATTTTGGAACCAGTCAAGTTTGGAAATAATAGTCTCACTTCTACATTTATACATTAAGATCAGGGTAGATTTCGCTCATCATGAGCAGTTTTTAAGCTGATAAAAATATGTTAATACAGGCTACTTTTAAGGTGTTCACTGTCATACTTGGTGGAAAGCAAAACCGGTCCTAATCCTTGTACATAAATGTGGAATTAGTACGAAAGAGTGTTTTTTTTATATACCTTAAAAGTGCCCAAAGAACATGCTCTGAATCTTGATTTCTATCACCACAAGAGCAATTTTTGTCTAGTTTAATTTAGCATATCGGCTCTAAAAATGTTAATTTGTTCGGTATTGTTGTGATTTCAGAATTCTTCCTTGCCTATGAAATCTCCTGTTATCTCGCCGAAGTTAGCAGCCGCCAGACGTCAGGTGTTTGCGGACAGCAATGAAAACGGCCATTTGAAGCAATCCGAATGCACCGTCAGATTTGAAAACACTCACCAGCCACCACGAATTGAGCCATCTGTCAACAATCTCAACCAGTATTATGGACAGATCCCCTACTATAACGCATTAAACTACAGCATGATTAATCCCTATCAACAACTGAACTATCCCTCGTGTACGACCGCACAGAAACTTTCACAGTATTACAGTTACTACAATGCTATAAAGTATAGTAATTTTTTAGCTAGCAGTATGTATGAAAACGCAAACGCTATGAACGGTCAAAACGGCTTGTGCAACATGTACAAGGCGCAAGTAAACAATAACGCTATTCATAATAATTATATAGACTATAATGCTTTGCACAATTGCAATTATAATGCAGCGGCCGGTGTCGTTAGCGTGCCGGCTGTGAATAGTAACTACGCAATGCCCATCGACCGATTCGACAACCAGGCCATCAATAATGCGACTGAACAAAAGGTCGCTAACAATGCGAAGAAAGTTGAGTTGGGAAAGATCGGCGTGCGATCGTCTGGGAAGAGTTGTTCGTGCAAAGGTAGGGCCGTGGTGTGTTCTGTTTGTTTGGGAAGAGGGGCACACAACGCTCCCAGGGCTGGCACACAAGGATTCCGCCCTCCCGAAGTATTGCTGAAGTACGCAGAACAAACGACAGGTAAAATTACCCCATCCCGTTTCTGATATTTCTTTTTAACTGCATTAGCGGTTTAGTGAGGCAGGGGCGCTGACATTTCTTTTTGTAGACTTTTTTTTACATAATTCCAATTATTATTTGCTCTTATTCGTAAAAGAATATTTAGAATTTTTTTATTTTGAAAAGAATGTTTTATCCTGAAATGGTTGAATACATTTATTGTGAACTCACGCAGCTCAGTGTGTCCCATTAATATACAAAAAATGCTTTGGGTTATATGCGAATCTGCCAATTAGTAATTCTAAAGAATGGAGTTCTATTACGTTTCGTCTATCAGGAATCATAGAATAATTTCCAATATGAAAAATCATGCTGAGCACATGAAATCACAGTCACACAGAGAATGGAACAAATTGTGGATACTAAGGATGAATTAAAATAATTGCAATTAATTTTCAATTTTCATTGTTTTGAAAATAAATTCAAATATATATATTTGGGAAGGGGGTCAATATTAATCAAAATAAGCAGGGCCCGGTCACTTTTTAATTTAGCTCCAACACCACTGATAAATATCCTTCATTTTCAAGAATTTTGTTTAACGTAGGAAAGATATGAAATTATATACTTAACCTTTTAACTGCCAGCAGGTGTATGTATGGCGGTACCTCGCACGCCACGAGTTTAATTGCAATTATATATATTTTTTAATTTATCGTTTTTGAAAATGTTTTAAAGTTTATTTGTTAAAACTTACCAAATAAATGAAGAGTGCGCCGATGACGATGCGATTGTGCCGCCATTTATACATAATAACAATGTTAAAATGTTTATGACACATCAGGGTTATCACAAATTTTGTCATAGAAAATACGCGAACTAAATATTATTTCAAAAGTAATTGTTTATTTGAGTTTAATTTTTAAAATGTACACACACTAAGTTTCAGAAAATTAATAGTCTTCTATAGATAATATGACTGCCACCCCTGAATTTTGCGCCATCTTCATACTCGGAGACAGACATATTTCAAATTACATTTCAAGTAGTAAAAACGAAAACTGTTTCAATTGTGAGTATAGGACAATATTCCCAATAGATGTCGTTGTGTGTTCGACACAGTTGTATGTTTAACATAATTGATTTACGTTAGTAAAATCTCGTTCAAAGCGTGCGTCCAAAGACGTCATTTTATGTATGATTGGCGCACCGTTCACGGAAATGTTCGCGCCTTAAGACGCTTGTGGCAGCCATCCGGTTAAATTGATTAGCAATGATTTGAAACTGGCTTATAATTTGTTACTGTGGCTTGTAAATGCCAAATGTGAGCTCACTAGTGGTATGAAAGTTGTTTTTATCATTAATATGGTGAAAATAAATCTGACGGGTCATGTAAAGTGGTCTAAAAACAATTTGTGGGAATGTGTGGAAGGTTATTCTAAAAGTCTAACAGTCCTGTGAAAAAAGTGAGTTTAACCTTTTGAACGCGGCAGATTTTTCGAAATGTTTTCTTTCATTGTACTGTAATAAATCGATCACTTAAAAATAATTGGTTTGGTTTATATTGAAGCCAAATGCATAATGAACATGTCAACATTCTAAAAAAACAATAAAGCAGCGTATTTTTGATGTTATCACTTTAACAAAAACATCCCAAACAAATATGTTATGACATCACCTTTGACACTAGCTGCCATTGTTTGAGAAATTGGAATTCTGCTCCGAATCTATCCCAGTATTATACTGTTAGAGTAGAATTTTTATAAGTTTGCCGTTTTACTACATTGATACGCTTTGTGTAAAATACACAGAACGTGTAGGTGTATTAGAATGTATTTCTTCTGTGATTGGTCAAAAGACGCAAGGGTAGCAGGCGCAAGTTGTTTTGCTCTCGAAAATAAGGGTGACCATAATATAATGTCAGAAGTAACGAAATTAGGATGAAGTAAAGCACTGTGCGGTTAGACTAAAGAAGTGGTTATAAATGTGTATAACTATATAAAAAATTGCACGAAAATGTTGACTAGGTAAATATTTATTGATTAATTCATTTTTTAATGTTTTTAGATAGTACCTACTTATTGTGATCGAAATTTCTGTATACAGTGAATTTTTTTACATTACATAATAAATTTATAGAATTCACATTCATTGCCGACGAAGTCGAAATCACATACTGGAAAGGGAAATAAGGACTTAAGTCTGGTCCCACTCTAGTAAGAATATTAGCCAGGAAACTAGATATCCGCTTCGTGGACCCCACATGTAGGTTCGATAAAGCACGGGTTCTCAACCTATGGGTCGTGACGGGCTTTCTGGGGGTCGCCAACTTTTTTCGATTTTTGATTTGAACAACAAAACTAAAACTACAGTCATCTAAAATTACCTTATTGAAAAAAAATGCCCTTTTCAATTGCATTGGGGCTGCGGATCACATGGCTTTTATAAAAAGAGGTCGCCACTCGAAAAAGGTTGGGAACCTATGCAATAGAGAGTAGAGGTAGGAAAAAAAGATGTTCTTATAGTTGCAAAACCGGCCCTCATCCTATATAGGAGAGTTTTAGTTTTTGAATATTGAACATTCATCAATTATGATATGCTATAATCCTAAATATTTTAATGAAAAAATGTGTGCAATAAATCGACATAATACATAAAAAAACTATAATTTATGTGTTTTAGTTTAACTTAACATCAAATGATATTCTCTTGTATAAATGTTTATAGTTATAAATAAATGGATAATTTAATTATTAAAAAATATATATTACATCATGGTCACCCTAGAGTCCGCCGGTAAGGATATGTTGTGAGTAGTCTACTTTAAATTGACTAAATTAATTAATTAAATTAATCTAAAATAACTTGCTTTTACATTTAGGAAACACATAAATTATTTAATATCTAGACATTTATGACCATTTTAGCCAAGGCCCAACACAAAACCGTCTACACATTTGTCAATAACAATGTGAATAATTGCTGCCAACTCAAATATATTATGGCAAAACACATTTCTCTGCTATAAGAATGCACTTAAAAATAATACAAGAGCATAAAAACATAAAAATAAAGATTGCGAAATTATTCATTTTTACGCTAAATATGAACCAGTGCAGTGTCATTATTGAATGGCGATAAGGTAGGTATTGCGCGTGCGCAGAATGATATGTGAGCACTGCGCATGTGCAAGATGTGCCTGCCATCTTTCAAATCATTTCATGACAAAACGCGAAACACGACAGATCGAAAGGGTTTGAAAAATCGATGTTTATAATATGTAGAACTAATTGTTTTGACAACAGTAAAGAGGTAACACTGACAGGACAAATCAGGCGATATTTTAATAAAATTATCAGTCCTGTATGTAAAAGATTTCTTGCATTATTGTCAGTTGAAACTTCGCTTCACAGCATCTGTGACATTAGCAGTGATCGGGTTAAAAAGAATATATAATTAAATTTGAATATATAATAATAATTCCAATATATAATTCCTATTAAGTACTCTGTGGATTGCGTGGTGGCCATGACAGGTAAATTAGTATGACGGCACTACTCCTGTGACACTAGTGCCCTCTCCGAATGGACAACTTATAGTTGTCGATGACTCGCAACACTTGCTGACTTGTGAAATTCTATTTTAGTGTTCAAGATAAGGACACTAAAATGTTCCACTTCTTTTATGACTTTCTTATTGGAGCTGTTTTCCGTTATTTCATAATCTAAAGTGACCTGACGACTGTGTACTTACGTATGTAAAATATTTTTAACATTTCCGATTTTGTCTCTTAAATCCACAATCTGTCGTATTGAGGCTTTACTGTATTAACCCTTTGTTTTCTACGGTGCTATATAAATGCACAATTAACAGTGTAACTTAAACAATGGCTGACAAGGAATGAAGTGTCGTCATGGAGCGCAAAAGGTTTAAAATTGAAACGTTTTATGTAGCAATCGGTTTTAAAATTGTCTTATTTTCAGCCGTCGACCTCTGGGCTAGCGGTGTGATACTTCTGTCAGTTGTATCAGGATGTTATCCGTTCTTCCGAGCGCCGGATGATCTCACTGCATTAGCTGAAATGATAACTGTCTTTGGAAGCAGACGTCTCAAAGATGTAGCCAATGTCTTGGGTAAAATGAATTTTCAATTTAAAACTATTTCAACGACACAAGTTACGTTGCATTATTAGTGTTAGGGTATCCCCAATTATTTTTTTTGCTTTATGTGTACACAGTAGAAGATGTTTTAAGCCTATTATTATCATTGTAATAAGGTGAAAAAAATTCAAAATATTTAAGTTCTACAGATATTATTTTTATATTAGTTGATAGCTATTTCGGCTTACTCCTTCATCATAACTATGTTTAAACATACATTAACTTAGCCGTAAATACTGACTTAAAAGAGATAAACAATACATCTTCTCATCTATTTTAACATCCTACCTTATATTAAAAAATACCAGCTGTAAGCCCATTGCCCTCAACGGAGGGATTTTTTTGAATTTTTAATAAATCAGATATTTAGATATCGACTCGCACGATCCAACGATTCATTTCAATAGGCCTTTAATCATAGTTTGCAATAGTCGAATTAAAGTGAAGCGAATGAAAGTTTTCGAATAATCAAAGACTTTAATTCGACTATTGCAAACTATGATTATAGGCCTACCGAAATGAATCGTTGGATCGTGTGAGTCGATCTGACCAAGTTCTTAGGACTTGTAATGAACTTCCACAGAGTTACCGCCGAATCCATCGAAAGTAGTAATAAATTTTCTTTAGTGTTTTTCGGAACGATAACAAATATGGGATTATTCAAAGCAAATTAGTTTGAATGTAAGTTTAAACATATTTCTGATGAGGGTGAAAGCCGAAATAGCTATCAACCGTATATAAAATAATATTTGTAGAACTAAAATACTTTGATATTTTTTCACTAAATGTTTTAAGTCTCCTGCTTTTATTACACTCGTTTACACTATAAATTCGGCTTAACCTCCCCGGACGCAAGGTTTTATCTTCGAGATTTTTTTTTATTTTTACAGTTAATACGTCGCACATGATTATTTTGAAAATTTTGTAGGACCTTATTTTTTTTCTGAAGTTTTCTGTTTTCGAGAAAAGGGTGGTATCACCCAGGATACTTGGGGTCAATAAAAAAAAAGGATTTTTTTTTAAATCTAGTATAATTATATTTTCGTGGATTTCATCATACTACTTAACAATAAATGGAGCTGAAAATTGAAATGTGTAATACAAAATGGAAAAAAAAATGAAAAATATTTTTTTTTGTTAAAAATACTGAAAAAAAACAATTAAATGAAATTTATTTTTTCTTGTGAAACAAAAAATAGCAATTAAGAACATTAGAAAAACAAAGATATATTTTAAATAGTGGAAAATATACAAAGGTCAGAAAAGAACAACCAGGAAGTCTGCATTTGATTTTTTGGTCTGGTTTTTTCTGTTTTTTATTTTTCATCGCTGATATGTGTAAATGCTCATTTTTTCACAAAATCCACTAGAGGTATTGGATTTACACGTCGTTTTGGATGAGGCTCATTATCATCAATATTTCCATCAACTACCAGATCCTCACCATTATATCCAGTTATAAAGGAATTCGAAATTTGCCATTTAAAGTCATAGTAGTTGAATATGTCTTTTAGGAAAAATCTTTTAGGTTGATTGTGATGTTCCAGCTATCCAGCAGCATCGGGAAATTCCAAAAAATGCTTCATCAACATATTTTTAGAAATATTCTGAAGGTCTTTTTAATTCGCTACGTTTTTAATTAGTCTACAGTGTCAAATGAAGGAATATCTTGAGGTAATGGTAGAGAGTAAAATCTTTGGAATGTTTCCAACAGCCAATTAGGCTGGGTCATGACAATCATACTTATGTAGTGGTTGATCATTATCGTCACTCCACAACAGGATCAGATTACTGATCTATTGCAGGTTCACGACTAAGCGGGTCCGTACCAATGCAGATTCATCTTCATCGTCAGTTCCCCAACCTGAACCACACTCCATGTCAGAGTCATTAGGATCTAAAGATAACTCCAACTCATGAAGAATTTCATCTTTACTAAGATCTAAAAACCACAAAAATGATACCGTAAAAACCCGTATCACCTATGATACTTCATATAAATAACACAATAAAAATTGATTTACAAATTTTTTCAAGCTGTTACGTAAATATTACGGTAAATTAAGAATTATTTTAACAATAGATTAAATAATACTGTGTGTTGTAGAGAAAAATATAGTTTCACCTGTATTTAAATGTCGAAGCATGTTGACTGCCGAAAAGTACCAACTTCCTCCAACAAAAGTGACATCTAAATTAACATAAATATCGTCTTGGTTAATTTTATTAGTAAAACAGTTTCTTATATTATTTGATACTTATGGTATTTTTATAAAAAAGTTCAACAGCCAAGCTGATTTTTCATAAACTCTGTTAGTATCATAGGTGATACCCGGGGTCCGAAGAGGTTAAAGATTTGTCTGATTAATAATATTTTTCTGTCCTATACAGGCCGCCATTTGATGTGCAGTTATACGAAACGTCCTCTCGATATTAGAAAGTTGTGCTCGCATCTCCGGTACCGCGCCTTGAAAACAAATAATCCAGGAAACAAAGACTTACCGGGATCAAACCTATTAATGCCGCAGGCCGCCCAACCTCAGGATGATATTCGCAACATATATATGCATCCGAATGGCGCATATATAAACAATGAAATAATGTACGCTCAGCAACCCGGATTTAGCCAAATTCCTGTGAGCAGCTGTAAGCAAATGAAAAATGCCAATGCGAACGTCAGGAATACTTATATGAATAGCATGCCAGGCCAGACCAATGGTAGGACATCTGCCAAAGTGTTTCTTAAAGGGACCAACAACCCCACCGTGAAGACTGAGCTACTGTACGGTAAGCCGAATAAAAAGTCCAAAAACTGTTTGGACTGCGCTCTACCTCTCAATTCATGCGTTTGTGCGTTTGAAGACATACATCTCAAAACAATAGTAAGTCGTTTATTTTATTTTTTATTTTGATCAGCAGTCTTTATTAACACTCATTTCAAAACTAAATATTTGACATAATATTTTAATAAGTCACTCGAAGAGAAAAAACATGAAGTATCGACAGTGCCCGTGTCTAAAATCTTTAATGTTCATATTGTCAATAACTTTGTAGAAATTCATTTTTAATATAAATAACCGGATTGAAAATGCCTTTAAAGAGGCGAAACACCTGTCACAGTTAGTAACGCGATCAGTGAAATAACAATGTTACCAAATTTCTTTAATATTAAATAATTATTATCCTTGCATGGACTGTTATACCAAAGAGGCCAAATTTGTCTGAAAACTGGTACAAAAAATGGAGAGACATTTCCTATTATCTCTATCATCTTGGAAAAAAGAGTTTGATGAACCCAAAATCAGTTATTTTTAAAAAAAAATGTTGAAATGCTTATTCAGATACATATCAATATTCTCTAAATTTGGAATGGATTAGTCCAAAAAAAAATTTTGGGTGTATTACTCGCTCATTCTATTTTTAAACCATATCTGCTTTCATTATGGAGTATATGGACTCCAATGGAGTTTTCCTGTCCCACATCATGTTGCCTTCGGACAGAAACTCTTCAACCAATTTATGAAACAGTCCGCACTGTGCTCCGAACCCGTGACCACTGACCGAAGCCAACGACGTTGACCATTCAACCGTAGATCTGGCAATGCTATGATCTCTTTAATTTACATCCCATTAATTTTGATTTTTTAATTTTTTTTTTGTTAAGTAGCTTGTAAGCTTGTTGCATTATGGATTATGTGAATTCACTCATGAGTCTTATTTCTTTGTGACAGGATAAAACAATGTCGTCGACATCAGCACCTCGCAGCTTCTGCGGTTTTCCGGAAGAAGCTTTCGATCTCCTCGAGAGATTGCTGGACTTGAACCCGCACACTAGGATAACAGCGTCCGAGGCGCTTAGTCATCCGTTCTTAGCAAATTTGTGACGAATACTTCATCGCGATTTATTGTTTTCTAGTTACCAATTTTCTATTCAATCATCTGTCATTTTAAGTAGTTGTTAATTCTCCGAGTTATGTCTGAGTGTGGAGATTAAGTGTTGCCAAAGTTATAGTGAAATAGTTTTTTTTTCACGTGTCCACCGATCAATTATTCGTTCGACAGCTTAGCCTGCGAAGTCAGAATAAAAACTAAATACTATCTTGTCAAAGATATGAACCAAGAATTGTGTTGGTATTTCTGTTTGATGTTTACAATGATTGATAAGTGCAGTAAAACCCCGATATTCCATTAAACCTGAGTCTGTTTTGTGATAGAGTAAGAATTTTTATCTCCTACCCAAACTTTTGCATGTCTTCTGATTGGCTGTATTGTTTAGCCTTCTTATTTGCAAGCTTACTTGAAATTAAAATATTTATAGAAATGTTGATTTTTTTGCATCCCATCTAATATTTTTTGAAACCTCAAAGCACTCGTCGAATCAAATTACAATTTAGACCATAAATTATGTTTTTTTTTTACCAAAGTCCATTGTATCGAGGTTTTACTGTACCTGAAAATGATCATTCAAAGAAATAAAAACAGAGCAGCATGGAAGCGGATTCACTGAAAGATTTTCATAAAGCATTGGCAAGAATAGTATGTATATTTATTTGCAAAAGCTACCTCTTTATAAAATTATTATTTCCAATTATAAATATATCCACTTAAATAACATTAGAAATAGACTTAGACATTAGACATTAAATTGCTTACTTTTTATTCTAAATTTGGTACCTATTTACAGTTGTCGGTTTATGGTTTTACTGTGTTCCATTATTTAAATTTTGTTGATTCATCATATCTGTTTCACACTGTCATAATTGAATACAAACAAAATTTGATAATAATTTTCATATATAGCATAAAATGAGTTTTGTAAATGTGTCGATTTCATATATATTGTATTAGATTTGTAACAATAGTCTATCTATAGAGTAAAATTGTTTTAAACTTAGCAATCTATCCAGTAAAGTTTCGGTAATAAATGAGAAGCAACAGATGCAAATGTGCCACTTCTTACTTTTTGTAAATGTTCAGTATCAGGTTTTATTAATAAAGTATATCGGCAATACAGCTAAGAATATAAAATTATAATATATGCACTGGATAAGTAAATATTTAAGAAAGGTTTTTTGACAGAGGCGAGTTTGCATTTGACTGTCACATAATGACTTAAACAGATGAAAATGACACGCAGCACCACATTTTTCAAGTTTTTTTTTTTTTTTTAAGAAATAGCCACTTTTTCATAAAAACCAAGACTGCATTTGATATAATTTTTGGTACCCCTTCAATATCTCTGTTTTTGCATCCAATGACTTCAAATGATGAATTAAATTGCATATTACAGATATTTTTGTCACACATCCATGGTGATTTTTAATTTATTATATTATATTTCAAATAATAACATTGTGCTCAAAAAAATTATTCTAAAGAATGCAGATATTCCTAATTTAAAACAAATACGGTGCCGACTCCTTCTACTTATTTTTATTTATAATCATAGTTAGCAAATTAATTTATAAGACCGAGTCATGGCCCCTTCATTGATTAAAATGATACTTTGTAACGTTTCTTTGGCCGTATCTGTTCCCTTTCAGAGCATACAATGCTTTCAAGACTGCCCCACCGATTTCTTTGTTTTTTTCCCCCCGAGTCCTGTAACTCTGCTGAGATCAAACTGATAGGTCATCTGCGGTTTATTGCAGTTTTTAGAGTTTTAAAGTTATGAACGATTCCTTTGCTTTCTTATTTAGCAATAATTATATTTTTAATAATATTAAATATAAACTGAACTATTCTGATACAAAATAAAATAACATGATTATTCCACGCTTGCATATTCCACACAGTACGTGGAATAATCTAAGTTATTTTATTTTATATTAAAATGAACTTCCACAAAGTTACCGCCGAATCCATCGAAAGTTTGAACTATTCTATGTGTGAAGTTTTCTTATGCAGAAAATCTGTCAGTTTTAAGGTGTTCACAGTCAATTCGTATTAGAAAGGTATTAAATTCAAAAAAATTAACACTCATTCCTACTAATTCCACTTTTGTTTTTTTATGATCAGGACTGGTTTCGGTCATGACGAGCATTATCAAGCTGATCATATGAAATGAAAGTGAAATTAGTACAAATGAATGTTTTTTTTTAACAGAAAATTTGTGTATGAAAGAATCCGTTCACCCATGTAAACATGCCAAAAAAACAGAGCCAATTATGTTTGAAAATGTTAAAATAAATTATTTATAAAGGTCATCAGTGAAGGACTATTTGTATAAATATGTCTTATATTTTTTTTTGTGTGTGCCATATATGTTTTAGTTTCAATGACGGAATTTTGTAATCATTCTTTTTTAATATATAGTGAAACTTGCTTGATTGATATTTAATGTTCAAATTCTTGATTTATTGTATTTTATTTTTTAAACAATAACTAAATGAACTAATAACTTATATAAGTGTTACAGTTGAGATATAAGTCACAGGTCTTTTATTAGTACAGTAATACCCCGCTTAGCGCGACCCCGTTAAGCGCGGTTTCACTATAACGCGAATTTCAAATTTCGCGCTCAAATGCCTCGCATTACGCGAAAGAGTGCGTATAAACATATTTAGTCATTAACTTCTCTATGGTCGCGGGATCCCCGCTTTCTCTGAATATTCTCTTTGAAGAATTGGGAATTCCCCGTCCTTCGACTTTGTTCTATGGGGATTTCCTCGTTCGTTTCGTGTGTTCATTTGTTCCGTAATGTTAGTTCTATCTATCTATCTACGATGAGGAAGAACAAGTAGAAGAGAAAGTTTTATCTTCAGGGGAAATACAAAATGCACTTTCAAAAATTTATTCAGGTTTGGACATATTGCAGAGTATAGACAATAATGATGACCGTGTCTTGACCGTGTTAAACAATTAAAAACAGTGTTATGAACGTATTTTACAAGAACGTAAACAAAACGCTACCCAAAAGACAATAGATGTATTTTTCCGTAAAAAATAAGAGTATGTATTGCATAAAGTGTTCTTAGAATTAAAGTGATTGATTAAAATGATTTGTATTTATTATGTTTAATCATAAACCTCGATAAACGCGAATTTCAGTTAACGCGATTTTTTTCAGAACGTATCCCTCGCGTAAAGCGGGGTATTACTGTATATACAATCCATTATGTGGAGGATCATCCATTATGATGCATTTTCTGTAAATTCTATTAGTTTATATATTTATTGCAAGTACCCAAACTGAATGAATTCCTATTCTTTTTTATCATACAGAGTGCACAAAAATCATTCAGTTTCCAGTTCCCAGTAATTGGTCGACTCGACTACATACATATCGACTATGGACAGGCAAAAGGACATAACCTCCACATAACAAATTCAACAGGAGGCACAAAAAAAGTTTTTGACGATTTTGGGCCAAAGGCAAAAAATTTAATATACGCGACCCAGAAGTGCTCAAAGACTAATAAAATGGTGTTTTATTGACTCAATCTAATATTAATTTAATAAATTGTTTAAGAAAAACCTTTTCCTGGTCAAAATTTTCACAGCCTCTTATTTTTAAAAACTTATAAGTTAAATTTAGATATATACATGTCGACATCTGCAGCTTACATCCTTTTGATGGAACATGTATAAATTTTTATAAATTCTGATTGTTGTAAAAAAACTGTGGTTTATGTCCGTTTGCCTTTCTACAATCGATATATAAGTATAGTCGATACACCTCTTAGATTATTTTCCCTACTTTCTTAATATTAGTAACATATACAGTGAAACTACGATCTATTGTTCTCGTAATTTTGTATAGCTATATATTTGGTAAATAATAACAGTTGTGAATTCATTGTTTTATGTTTTAGGTAATGTTTCAGTTAGAAATAAAAATCAAAATACTTGCTTCATTATCTTTACAGGGTCGTAAATTTAAGATATTATATTTCAGTCACTCAAACTGCTCTGTTATGATTCTCGTCTGATGTTTCCTTTTTAAACCAGTGAAGGTTCCCTTACTCAAATATATGTATGTACAATACCGCAGTCTTTATTACTCAGTAATCGAAAATATTGTTTTATATTACAGTAGAGAAAAAAAATCATTTCAATGATATATAAAAACACAGGAAAAAATGTAATATATCTACAGTCTGCTTTACCTACACGCAGCGAATGAATAATAATTCTCCATATCGATATCCCCAACTAACAGAGCTGTATATCACTTGGTTATTTCGCAGGAGAGCAAAATACAAGCATGAAAAATTATCAAGTAACAATTAATTTATTGACATTAATAGCATAGAATTCATATAAATTAATACAAGCTTAAATAGATATCAATTATTGAACATTTTGACTTTCCATCTTGCAAAATAAGCAAATGTTAGTTGTTTTTTCTTTTATTTTTGCGTTATAAACTGCATATAAAAATTTACCCAACTTTCTGGAAAGAACATGCTCTTCTTAAAGAGTATGCTGAAATAAAAATAGTATTAAATTTTTAACCCTGATTACAATTGGAACCCTGAAACGTTGCAGTTAACTGAACACAGTAACGAGCATGAGGTGGACTATCATTTTTTTCCATTCTGATTTTACATACATTTTTACTCACTATCGTTTTCTGAACCAATTTCAATTTTTACACGGGTAAATTATTTTACATTGTCAGTTGCTGTTCGAATATGCTTAAAATTCTGGCCCGTGCTATATTTTAGCAAAATTATTTATTCATCCTAGCGAAGTTCAAGTTTTCTATAATATTATATATACATATTATATTCTTAACACTTTGGAGACGAATAGTTGTTCACACCATTTAAAATCAAAAATTTACACGCTTCATCATAATCCCTGCATCATAAATTCAAAGTTTGACTATAATATATCAGTCATTCAAACTGCTGTCGTGGATTTTTTAAATATTAGTTTTATTATTAAACCATTGATGCAATGAAAATATCATTCAGCATGCAACAGAAAAATAAATTGCGCAGGAAAGAGGAAAAGTTGATAGATAAATTTGTGAATAGAATTCAACTAAATGGGCTTTAGAAGTTGCCTACAATAATGTTAATCAAAACAAACACCCGGCATTCTAGAATGCATGTTTGCGGAAAAACAAATTTAGCGTTAAATAGCATCTAAAATAACTTATTAAAACTGGCTCTAATATATAATAGTATTGCATGCCGAACGATGATATGCATATTATACAAAGCCACTCACAGGTGAAATTATATATGGATTTTTTTTCTAAAAAATTCAATATAAGTGGAAAATAATAACGATGTTATGATATATTGTAATTAAACGGCTTGAAGCATGTTCTATTGGTCACTTTAACATACATGAAAACATCATTCGTCTCATTTAATTTTCTCTATTTAAATGTGCATTTTAAAACTTCTACTAACCATATAAATATTGTGATTGATGTGCCTTTTATGGTATAAAAAAAATGAATTGAATAACTGTACTGGTATAATAAAAAAACCAATTAATATTTACATATGTAACTTGTTGTTTTTGTAATGTTGTAGTATTTAGATATGGTAATATGTGTAATTCAAGACTTCCATATTATTATTTGTATATTGTACCATTTATTAAATTATTTCTGTAGTAAGAATATTGTTTTTTAATTACATAACCTTTTAATTAACCCATTTACCAGTCTTTTTATGGATTTGTGCTCGAAGGCTCGGATGTCTGATGCACTTGACTGACTCATCTGAACCACCTTGCCTGCAGTGTTTCCTGAGTTGATCCTTTAGGTGTATGCGTAATTGCTGCATATTTTACTATAGTAATACAAATGTGGAAAAAACTTTTAAAGGTTCATATGGATCTGATTGTTTTGAATTAGTTGTAATATTTATTTGGGTGGATTTCTTTGCAGACTTATAGTCTTGCAGGGTTTACATGTGCTTATGAATTAGCTTGACAAAAACAATAGATTGGGAATAAACTTGTGACAAGGCAGCAATAGCGGCTGAATAGATTACTTCCGAGGAGGACTTAACCAATAAATCGAGGAAAACGATAGTGTACATAATTTGAATGATTCAAATTTGATAAATCACAGAATGATGATTGTGGGAATATTTAATATAACTCTTATGGGTGTTTGAGTGGGTCTCTAAAAAATGAGCGATACATCTTGGAAAATAATGAATGCTAGAGATCAGTGTTTCACTGTATCTTTTTAATGCAAATTAATCGGACTACGACACTTTTTATATAAATGATAAGAAAACACTGAATATTTTGAGTGACATGTTTATTATGATGTATCAACTAACATTAGTTCAATATTGTCAAATAAAATTATGAAAATTTTATTCTTGTATAATTATTTTTTTCTTAAGATTTATTGGAATTCTCAGAATTTTATTTTAAAATGAATTAGGAATTATCCAGATATTTTTTTATTTTTTATTTAATATCTCAAAATTTTCTTGCATACCACATTTTGTCGTCTGCTGCTGTAGAGGATAGCGAATTAAAAATGCATTCAGAATATTTTTAAAAATATGTTGATAAAGCATTTTTTAGAATTTTCCAGTGATGCTAGATAGCTGGAATATCACAATTAACCTATTTATTTTTTCCTAAAAGGTATAAAAGGCATATTCGACTACTATGACTTTAAATGGCCAATTGCGAATTCCTTTATAACTGGATATAATGATGAGGATCGGGTAGTTGATGATGGGCCTCGTCCAAAAAGACGTGTAAATCAAATACCTCTTGTGGATTTTGTGAAAAAAGGAGCATTACATATATCAGTGATGAAAAATAAAGAACCGAAAAATCGATCAAATGCAGACTTCTTGGTTGTTCTTTTCTTACCTTTGTATATTGTCCACAATGTAAATCATATCTTTGTTTCACTAATGTTCCTAATTGCAATTTTTTATTTTGCAAGTAAATTGTTATTTCAGTTTTTTTTTAAAAAAAATCTATTTTTCATTTTTTTTCCATTTTGTATTAAGTATTTCAATTTTCAGTTCCATTTATTGTGGTATGACGAAATTCACGAAAATCTAATTTTACAAAATTTAAAAAAAAAATGCATTTTTTATTGGTTAGAGCAGTGTTTCTCAACCTTTTTGAGAACGTGGCCCCCTTTGAGTGTCTTTATTTTTCTGTGGCCCCCATATCATTGTTTTGTCTTTCCATGAAGATTATAATTTCAAAAACCCACCTTTTTTTATAGCTCTTCCGAGATTTTCGAATCTAGAATGCCAGTAATTTATTTTATTTACGGATTTACAAAAAATAGCTGCGCGACGTCCGCCATTATGCTCTTCCCTGTATCGTTTTATAAATGCCCGTGTCCTCCTGAGCTGTGTTGTGGCTCCCCAAAACAAAAATAAATCTCTGTGGCCCCCTTAGAACATGCTGTGGCTCCCTGGGGGGCCACATGGCCCACCGTTGAGAAACCCTGGGTTAGAGGACCCCAAGTTACATAGGTGATACTACCCCTCTCTCAGAAACGGAAAACTTTAGAAAAAAATAAGGTCCTACAAAATTTTCAAAATAATCATGTGCCACTTATTATTAAAACACTTCTTAGTCCGGCGGTCCAAACAATAGACTAGCCTGTAGCGGGCGTTTTTTAGTGATTAGGGTAATAATATATTCAGTGGCGGTTCTAGGTACTGGGCTAGGTGGGCTAAGCCCGACCTGCATTTTTCACCCAAAACTTTAGATGGCTGAATAAAAATGAACAGCAATTCGGCCGCTGAACAAAATAAATACATTTATAAGCGTAACTAACCTTTCCCAAATGAATATACTTAATATCTTTGTTTTAATTATCCTCTGTCAATATAAGACAATGTTATGTCTACCTACAATCATATTCCCGATTGTGTTTTGTATTACAATTTTAAACTGAGCCGGCACAATAACCCTATAAATACTTCACAGGGAAAAGGCAACGTCACTCTGGCAACACCACTCAGGGGCTGTAATGTGATTAGACCGTAACCACAGACAATATCATGAAATTTTTCTTTACACTGGGGCGCAATCAAGCACGATTAGATTTTTTTTATATTTGTATGTACGGAAACGTCATCAAACACAACGGATTGTGTTTTAATCTGTCAAACTTCTGTTGATCGTTGGGGGCTGAACTGATTCAGCCCATTACGCATACTTATGCATTGAAACACAAAACCAATATCGTTGTATTGTATGAAAGTGACAGGTATTGACTTTCAGTGTGACAGTTCTGTATTGCTTTTAGTAGGTACTTGTTATTTCACTTTGAAAGAGACGAATTAAAGGATTCCGTGTTATTATTCTATTATTTCTTAGTTACATTAGCATTGATTTTATTATATAATAATTTATGCATTGCAGTAGTATCGTAGTATTTGTTAATTTGCTTGTAGATTAATGTATAAGGTGAAGTAGAAATATGCTTTTCTCTAGCCCACCCAAGATTTTAGGTCAGGAACCGCCACTGAATATATTACATTCTTAAAATCAACAGAATTTCTAAACCAAACAATATTTTTGGCTGAAATTTTCAAAGAAATCATATGTGATATTTAATCATTAAAAATAAAGTGAAAACATTTTGAATACATCATAATTTCACTAATTTCTAAGCTGAATATAAAAACCTGTTATTAATTTAATACATAACACTCCACTTGTCATAAATATGAAATATTCAAAACATTCTGTATAAAAAATAACATTAATCCGTACCATACAATTATATAAATAATTTTAGTATGAAATCCTCATTCCTACAAATTTACCATCACTGGAAGTGTGAAATCTAATGCCTTAAATAGATGAGAAACATTTGTGAATATTCAGGGCATAATAAATTATGAGGTTTATTGCTTATTGTCAAAAAGGGTCCCTTGCTGCGGCAGTTATTTTGAAGAAACCATTAAATCTATGAGTCAATATAATATACCAACACGTTTATTGATTATTATTATTTCACGAACGAATTATCTGATAAGTTGTCGGCGTAATATTCATAGTCACTTATTATTTTTAAAAGACATTATTGTTAGTAAAACGTCTCATAAAATGGTAATAATATATTCGAATAATAAAATACGAAACAATAACGCAAGCGGTATGAAAAATAGATAACGACTCAAACTAATCTAGCAATGGAGATCGCAAAATAAATCTATAACACAGTTGATTTTTTGTTTTTTAGCTTAAACTTCCACCCTAATAATATAGCAAAGAAGTTGGACTAGCGGTAATTAGTTACGGCATTTTATTTCACGCCAGCTAACTAACTCGTGATATTATGTGTCCCGCAAACAACCGACAGTAGAAAAAAACCTATTATTACGTGAGTCGCATATAATGTGTTAACTGTCAAAATAAAAAAATCTCTTACATAAAACTTTGGGTCCGAAGAGGACACGGACTTAATGCTTTACATAAATAAATAATTACTCCTTGCTGGTTTTTTGTTTAGTTGGATCAATAGGATGTTAACTCTCGCGGCTCGGAGACTAGAAAACTACTTCTCTGCCGATGGGGGTCGTTTAGGGACCCCAGTGGTTTCCTCATTATTGGCCTTATTCTTATGAATTTCAAAAAAAATAAATAGTCTAAGGGCTTTAAAATATCTCTGCATCATTCCTCATACATTTTTTTTTATAAAAATCCGTGGTTTTTTAATAAATAATCATATTTTAAGTTGCGCGTAAAAATACGTCATTTCAGTGCAAATATGTATTTGCAACTGATGCGTTCACGCGTAGTTATCTTACGAACGGTCGCTGATAAGCGGGCACTTATCTCATTATCGCATTGCGTTATCGTGTATTTATATAAACTACAAAAGGTCCAAAAAACTATGATATAAGAATACCTTAATTATAAACATTGTATCACCCATATTAAAATAGATATTTAAGAATATGTGGGTATTGGGGCCGCATTTCTTGAGCTTAGAACCGGAAAAGTTAATAAAAAATGAGAATCATTCCTCCTTTTCGAAATCGTCAAAAGATTATTGATTTTCTTCAGTTGTTACATTTGTCTCAGTCATTCTTCCGCTAAAATTAGAAAAAAAACATGAAATGCATTGCAGTAAGTGATTTTTTATAGTATAAACCAATACGTAGTTTTTATTAGAGGAAAATGATATTATGGACCAAAACTTTCCTGAAGTTATGTATTATTCAATTTAAAATTCAATTTTGTGTACCACTTTTTCAGTATCAGTTTAAGGCGTACTGAATATCATTTGACAGAAAAATAGTCTAAAATTAGTTAATTTGTAGGATGAATCACCTGAAATGCTGACAAGTGTAGCTGCGTTTAGGGTCAAATTTAAATTGAAAGCCTTTTCATCTAGGGTCTCCAAATCAAAGTCAAATTCATCAACCAGTTCCTTTGCCACTGATCCCTCGATAGTTAAATTTCCTGAACCTCCAGATGCCGGCAAGCTTGGCAATATTACCTTTTCTGAAATTTTAGGCACGGTTGCCTTAGCAGTATCTTTGTGAAGTGCCAAGACTGTGAAAGAAGCGTCAGAATCTTTATCAGTCGGAGCTGAAGTGCACGGAGTAAAATCAGCAGTTTTATTGAAACTATTCGCCTGCGTGCAATTTAACCGGCCGGGTTGTGGTTCATACGTGTTCACCAATTCCGCCAATCGCTCACATGGTATGTTCTTATGTCTCTTTTCATTTAACTTAAATGCGTGAATAGCGCATCTCGGTTCATCATTCGTCGACTTGAAGTTATCTGGAAATGGGGCTATTTTCTTTTGTGTTGCTAAAAATTTTGACATTGACGAACACGGAACAGGAAAAGTATCGCTCAATTTTTCTGCGGCTTCTATTACTTGATACGATTGAACGGAGATCGGTGTAGTGATTACAATGGAGCAATTTCTGACCGCTTCAGGTTTTTTGGGAACAACTGGTTGCTTTTTTTGGTCCGTTCTTTTTTGTTCCAGTTCTCTTTCTTTATTACGTACGATTCGCTCGTATCTGCTCATCATATCCGCCACTTCGCCAACAGTTTTCATAAGTTTTCCCAACGAATTCTTATTAGAATTTGAGCCCAATTCGGGCACTTTCTCTTTATCTATTTCTGACGGTTCTTTGGGAAGCGGATCCGATTGCTCACTTGAAAGCGGCTGACCCATTGCTGTGGCCATTATGATACACATAAACAAAAGACACAATTCGGACATCTTCTCAAATGTCAAACAAACGACTGTATTACTCAGTATAAATTGATTCCTATTATAATTCCATATATGTTTCAAATAAATTCACTAAAAGGTGAAATGTCAAAGCGATAACGATAAATAACTATTTATCAAATTCCTACATGCTCTGTTTTATAATTGTGTTGACAATAATAAATCTTCATCACTTATGTGTCAATGTTTCAGATAAGAAGCTATCTTGAGAGTGGGTCGATTGTTCGGCCCCTGAAAGATCGAAATAAACCCATTTGGTGAAGAAGGTTCAGAAGAAATTTTTGAAACATCTCTATTAGCCTTTAAGCTGCCGTAGATTATTAATAGTGATTACCTAGCCCGCCGGCTATAATTTTCAACTATTAATTTAATTAGTTATCGACGAGATAACTCGTCTTTGGCGTGTTGGGTACGAAGATTGTTATGAGATATCTCGTCTGTGGTAGCCATCGAGTTAATCGACGGACTTTCAATTAATGTTCCTGGCCACATATTTCTTTTAACTTATAAGGCCAAAATGAAAATTTCTTCATTCTCGAGCAATTGAAACTTAATGGTCCTGATCATTTTTTGGAGGAGTCGTGGACATGAATTGTTTGTTCTTACTAGGTGCAGAATTAGCCTGTCGATGGGGATGTCACTGGGTAAAGCTTTAACAATGTTTGCGGCAGTGGCGTAGCTAGAAATTTTGGGCCCTCATGCGAACGTCATGGATTCCATTTTTAATACAAACAATCGAACGTCAAATTTGAATTGTCAATATAACAAAACAAAATGGCCGCCGTTCAAAATTCTGTCGGTGATTTCGAATGCTGGCTATTTTTGTTTTGATATACTGCTGTGTAGTTAAAATCAGTGTCAAAACGGCGGCCATTTTTGTTTTTATATACTCGGCAGTTTTTCGACACTGTAAGTTAATTTTAATATGCCTATAACTTTTCCGAAAGCGCAAGCTTAAAGGTTGTCAAAGTTTTATTGGAATCGGATCAGTGGTTTTCAAATCTGTAGACACCGAAAATTATGCAAACAAACAAAAAATCATTTTTATATATATACAAGATTGAATAATTTGTTAAAAATAAATCAGTAAATGTTCATAATGTTAAAAAAAATGATTTCTTTTCGGTCCCCCTAATATATAAATGCACATATGACCAATTTCTTTTTTGCTAAATTAGTTTTTGTTATATTGAATACGAAGAAATTTGGGCCCCTCCTTATCGCCGGGCCCTCATGAATTGCATGACTCCGCTATGAGGTCGCTACACTGCTGGTTTGCGGCATTGCTTTGAATGTTGACATATTCCACGTGGACGAGAGTGAGCTCAGACAATTTTTTTTGTATTGAAGTAGGTTTTCACAGAACTTACTCAGCACACTTGCCAAGCTTTTGCCAAACATTTCAAAAGGAATAAACTTATAGTTTATAATTTTTGTAATGTACATATTGATGATCAGAAATTGACTACTCCTAGTCAGTGACGTAGGCTATTGCCGCCCCTAGGCAGAGTTTAAACTAGCGCCCTTACTATTTTTCGCAATAAAAATTAAGAAATGCTTAAAGCCAAAAGAATATAGGTGTTATTATTTTCATTATTTGTCCCTTAAGTGCTTTTATGAACCAGGTCATTTCCGCTCGCCTTTATTAATTAACGCCAAAACTGCTGCCTATAGTGCTGCCATCGGTAAATGTCATATTTAAAAAAGATTTTTGCGATAAAGTTAATTCTATTGGTCATAATATTATTACCATTGAAGAAATATGTTTCCGTTTTTTTTATCAAAGACATTGATCATCATGTTTATCCTATTCCAAATTCGTGTCAAAAATATTTAGCCATTTTAAAAATGTATTCTGTGAACATTTGCCGCTCCCTAGTACAAGCCGCCCTTAGGCAACTGCCTACTCGCCTATGCCCACGAGATGTCCCTGCTTCTAGCCCAGATTCTTGTTGAAGTTGAAAACTCTAAACCAGTGCTCCCCAACCTTTTTACACCTGTGGACCGGGTAAAAAAAGGAAAAAAAGTCGCGGACCACTAATAATGAAATAAAAATGGTTTTTAAGATACAGAGCCGCATTATTGATGTCTTCTTATTTAACAATAACTAAAAATACAAGAAAATGTGCAGGCGATAAAAAATCCTATATTCAATATTTTTGCATGGCGAATTTCTTGAAATTTGGCATACTGTTTGCGGCCCGGCGGAGTCTCTGCGGCCCAAGACTGGGCCGCGAACCACTGGTTGGGAAACATTGCTCTAAACCACAATTTCCACCACTTTACAGGGAAGCAATGTCTCTTTTAAGCTAAGCGCATGCACAGTAGTTTGTAAGCCACACGCACAGTAGTTTGTAGGCCCCACGCACTAATAAATCCCGGGCCACTACTTTGGAGTGCACGCCGGATTTTGTTGAAGTACATCATTACATGGAAGCGGGAAAAACACAAAATCATCAATAAGTTATTCACTTTAGTAATGTAGAGCATGGTTTCTCAACGGTGGGCCATGTTCCGCAGCCATGAACAGCGTGTTCCAAGGGGGCCACAGAGATTTATTTTTGTTTTGGGGAGCCACAACACATTTCAGGGGGGCCACGGGCAAATTGAGGATTTCAAATTCCTCCCAAAAAGGTTGAGAAACACTGATGTAGAGTTTCATTTTGTTTAAAAATTTCCCAAATTTTAATTGTGTTTATAATTGACATCATTTGCCACTTATATTTATTGATGATTTTTTAATTGTATGTTTATAGGTGTTAAGCATTTTAATTGGCAACAAAATAAATGGTCAGAATTTAAATCAATTTCTGGTCAGAATTTAAATCAACTTTTGGTCATAATAAAATTCAATTTTTGATCAGAATAAAAATGTTAACGGTCAGAATAAAAATACTAACAGTCAGAATAAAATTAATAAACGGTCAGAATAAAATTAATAAACGGTCAGAATAAAATTAATATACGGTCAGAATAAAATTAATATACGGTCAGAATAAAATCTATTGTACGGTCAAATTTTATAAATATTACGGTCAGAATAAAAAAAAAATGAATTTAATAATCCTTTTTTTTCAACATTCATGTTATGTGTGGAAAAGCAGACTCTTATAATGAGTCATTATTATTACAAATAACGCATCATCTGATTACATACCACTCGGTTTGTTTATATAAAGGTAGGGATCCACCGAAGTGCAGTGGATGTAGGATTCCAAGAGGAACCAAGGCTTTATGATGAATGTTGTTAGTTTTCACTTTTTTAAATTCAAATAAAAAATACTCACCTCTTTCAATTATAAAAAAAATAGTGTTTTCCTTACAATAAGTGTATTATATCGACTGTAGAAAGGAAAAAGGACGTAACCCACACATATCAAAATTTACAAAGGGCGCAAAAACGTGTTTTGATGATTTTGGGCCATATGCAAATTAATAATTATACACAACCTTGAAGTGCACGGAGACTTCTAAACTGGTGTTTAATTGACATAATCTAATATTAATTAAGAAATTATCTAGGAAAAACCTTTATTTCAGTATTTTTTCTTCGTTTTAATTTTTTACAAGGTCATCTTTTTCAAACTTAAAAGTTAAATTTAGATACTAATTCAGTATTTTCAGCTTCCATCCTTTTGATAGAATGTGTGTCAAGTTGTATACATTGTGATTATCGAAAAAAAGCTGTTTTGGAAAATTGAGGGTTACGTCCTTTTTCCTTTCCACAGTCGCTATGAAATGTACCATAGCAATTCTTTATCTAAATGTTCTTTCCAAAAATAGTATCCTTTCCTTTACTCTCTTCAGAGCAGATCACAATGTATCGAATTGTACAAATAATAAAAAATAGTTGCAACTTTTAGATTATTTAAAAATATCTAATAACCAAAAGAATATCGGTTAGGCGGAAATGCCGTGAACATTTTTTAAAATAAAAACTCTTTTTTTGACACGAAACATACAAATGCAATCCCACTTGAATATACGGCAGTTACAGCCGCCTGGATGTGGGAACCTAGTCTATGATGAGAACTGTCTGTAACTGTCAATTCGTCCTTTGGGCGCGCAACAATAGTGATTTATTCAATGACCGTGGCGCTAGTAGCAACGTTCGCCCATTGGACGATTTGCCGTAAGCAACTTCACTTTGCACCACTAGCAACGCAATACGATGACATCATTATCATCGAAAAAATTCAGACCATCTGTCAAAATAAATATGACCGATTTCATTTAAATTCTGACCATTAAATATAAATTCTGACCATTTAATATATATTCTGACCACTTAATTTAAATTCTGACCATAAATTATTTATTCTGCCCTCTGTAATTCTGACCGATACATTATGACCATTTAATATAAATTCTGACCGGTGCAATATAAATTCTGACCAATGTATTAAAAATTCTGACCGAAACTGTATTAAAATTCTGACCGTTTAAATACGAGCCTTTTAATTTCGTGTAATTATAATGTAATTTGTAAATCCTTTTAATTGTTAGTAATTGCTTACACCTTTTGATTTCAATTTAACTTGTATAAATAGCACTGTTTAATTTATTTTCCTTATCAGTTGATAATGCTCGTGAGGAGCGAAACCGGTCCTGATCAAATAAATTTTAAATGGAAAAAGTACTAAAAATCTTTTTTTTTTTTTTTAATCTTAAAAGTATTCGCGATTTGGCAGCTTCAAAAAGAACAGCTAATTGCGTTAACCAAAAATCAATAATTGATTTTTTTAATAAAACATAAATTAATACTGAAGCTATCAATATATATGCATATACAAATAAAAAATATTCATACTAAATGTACATGTCTTTCCGATTATTTTTTTCGATTATCCGGATTTTTCCTTATCTGAACTACCTTCATCCCCGATTAGTCCGGATAATCGAGGTTCTACTGTACCTTTATCCCGAGGAAACACATGCTGGATTTCCAACTCATGGGTGGTATTATTTTAAGGCTTTTGTTTTTCCACCCTCAACGCAGTATACCGCTAGACCAGACGGCCTTTGCAAAATGTTTGATTCGTATTTTGGAAGCCATTAATTGATTATGTTTTGAAATTTCCCTTTGACATGCATATGTCGAAAATAGTTTGACTTAATTTCCTGCACTCTAGAACAAGTTTTTTTGCGCATTGTGAATATAAAACGAAGGCTCTTAATTTATTGTTAAATTTTGGTTACCTGCAATAAAAGAAGATTATGGTGAAAAATTATTAATTTATTTGTAAAAAGTGGACTTATATAACATAAATACATCAGGACTTTGATCCGTTCATTAAGTATAGTATCAAACCGATTCGTGTTTGACACATGTTTTATGTGAAACCCTGCTACGTCATTGACATTACAAAAATGTGTAGACAGCGGATTAACAATGTCAAATAAATATAAAGAATGGCTTTGATGAATATCATAAAATATGAAACTTTGGAATTTTTGCTTACAATAATTATTACAAACAAATTATAAAGTTACATTTAAATATCCTAATATTACTTCTCCTGAATTTATTCTTCCTTCAAGGAAGTATGAAACAATTAATTTTGTTTACCAAATATGTAAACAGGTTTTTCTTTTAATTAGCGGCAAGCGAAGGCTTTGTGTCTTATAAAATTGATATTTAATAATATTTTTTTTTTGCATGTTTTACAATGTTGCTAAAAATGGTTTTATGGATTATGAAAAATTGTTTATTTTTATGCTTGCTGGATTGGTTAATCCTGTTTTCAATTTGAAAATGTCTTCTATACACATATTAAAACATTTTATAACCACAACACCACTTGTAAAATAAAGCATAAGATTTTCTTATAAATGTTAAACAAATAATAAGATAAAATATCTCAAGTTTCAAAATGAGGTGTTCCCGGGTAAACTAATTCAAATTTGATAATAATTTAAATGTTTTGAAATGAGAGTTACGATATTGTTTAAATATATTATGTTAGCCAATTTCGAATTTATTTCTGATCACGACACGAGTGAGTCATTTATTTAACTGTGCTGCGTTCACTATTGTCAAACGAGAGAAGCAAGGTACGAATGTACACAAATGTGCAGCGGGACAGAGTGGAAGTTTTAGTAATTAATACTGAGCCAATTCTCATTAGTTCTTGCGGAGAATCATGCATTTTGTTTCTAATAAAAAATATTTTCCACAAATACTGCAGAAGTCCAAAGTGATAAAAAATATACTGATGCTAGTAATCTCACTCTTCCGTTGCAAGTAATAGACTTGCAAACCATTTTTCACAAGCAACAAAAGATATATACAATGTTTATACATTTTTCAACAATTAATTCTACCTATCTACACGCTAATACTACGGTCAGTTCTCAATTTTGTTTAATACTACTCATTTTTAGATTTTGCCAATGTGTTTTGCTCGGCGGACATGATTTTTAACAAAAAAATAGTATCAACATTTAAATTAACTGATAGTTATGCTTTAAATAATTAAATAGTTCATAAAGTATTTGTAAAAGCAAAACACCTTCAATATATTTTATATATTCAACCTTGTCACACATACACATACACATATTATGACATTTGACTGAATGTATGTAACATGGAGAAGAGCAAAAATAGCTGCTTCATCATTCGTAAGGTTCTGTTCATATTTTTGCACAATAAATTGTTTTTAAATAGATAATATGAAACAAACAGAATTTTAAAAATTAATTCACCGTAGGGTCAAAGTCAATTGTGTAGTTTTAACAAAATACTTTACAAGTGTTAAATTATCTGGGGTGTTTTGATACAATCAACTAATATGATAACGAGTGATACACTATTTTTTTGTGTTTCGTTCAATACAATGTACATCTATTTTTCTTTTTTTTTTGTTGTTTTTTAATATGCTTTTCATAAGTGCTTTTCATTTTGATAATTATGACAATATGAATGATATACTTTGGCAGGTGAACATAGTCATAAAATATACATTTTAAACGATAGTATGAAAACTATGAAGTCTTTAAATAGTAAAATATGTTTCTAATACATTTACTCCATGAATTAGCTGTTTAAATACAGTTACGGTGTGATGATTTTGATTTGTTGCCATACTATCATTTTGTATACATAATAATTCAATACGTGCGAGGTAATCTTATGATAACGGTTCGCGAGTGGTGTTGGGCAAACAGAGACACATGAGGCCTCCTCCGGCGAGTAGGACAGCAACGATGAAGGTGGGAGCGGGGCAATACGTGTCTAGAAGGGATGCTATTACCACGTTTCCAATGATACCTCCGAGACGAGCTGCGACCATCGATACGGCGACACCGGTAGCTCTGAAAAATAATTAAATATCACATAATTAATCTGGGATTTTTTTTGTTGATTATTGTAACTTCTCATATACAACCATTATTAATTTAATATTATAATACAAAATTAAGCTATTCATTAATTCTCCAGCATTCTCTGGAATACATATTATTATAAATGAGAATAGCACTGGAGCCACTTGGATTATTCTCACCTAACTGTGATCGGATTGACCTCACCGGTCTTTTTAGCGTCAGTACTGCACAGATGTAGCATGACAAATCCAATAAAATAAAATTAAAAATGGCAAAAAGTTTGCAATCTTTGATTAAGAGTGATCAAGGAACACTTTGAGCCCATATGACGTGTACAGCAGTGTTCCTCCAACCGATGGTCCGCGGCCCAGTGCTGGGCCGCAAACAGTGTGCCAAATTTCAAGAAATTCGCCATGCAAAAATATTGAATATAGGATTTTTTTATCACCTGGACGTTTTCTTGTATGTTTAGTTATTGTTAAATAAGAAGACATCAATAATGCGGCTCCGTATCTTAAAAACCATTTTTATTTCATTATTAGTGGTCCGCGATTGTTTTTTCCTTTTTTTACCTTTGTAAAAAAGTTGGGAACACTGGTGTACAGCATACGAAAAAAATGCTCTGTTTTGACGTCCGTTTACAATAAAAAACGTTTACTGATTATATTCAAATAACTCGAGTTCTTATGAATATTAGATTGATATTATAATTGTCCTTTTTTTAAATTCAAAAACTATAGAATGTGTTCTTTTACGATTCTAACTAATTTGGAAAAATTTTAGAAGAATGGAGAAATTTGGGAATTCAACACATTCCAATCACACAAAGAATTATTTCCAAATATTATTTAAAATGGTGAAAACATAAATGATAGGTACTATGGGCTAACCTTTTTAGTGTTATTATTTAGCCCCGATAAAGCAACAGTATGCGAGTAATAATTTTAAATAAATAAATATTCAACCGCAGGTGAAAATTTTGAAAATCTTTGAAGTGTCGCGTTGTGGTCATATGCTTCACATAAGAAGCGAATATAGTCAAAGAAGGAACCGACCAAGCAACACATTTTCAACAAAGTTTTTATTCTTGATTTAGATTTTTCAAAAAGCTTCTTTCAAAAGCTATTCTGTATCAAAAAACAGTTGCCGAATCAAAATACAATTGACAGATTTCGAAATGGAAATCTATATTTAATAATTCTTGTAGAACTAAATACTACCCACTATTTTTTTTAAATATAATTGATACATTGGAGTAAGTTCAATTACAATATTTATAGTGAGCGTAAGTGATCATATTACTAAATAAATAAAATATGATAAAAAGTTCATTGTCAAAGGAGATTTTTCTTTTAAATTTGTGGTCCCAACCAATTTTGTATTAACTGTAAAGTGATTGACAATGTACGGATTAAATATCTGCGTTGTTGTTTCAGGTATGTCATATATGTATATATTTATATTCACTTGATAAAATAAAAAACCAAAAATATTGTTTATTCACCTTAAATTCGTTGGGAAGACCTCTGTGATGAGACAATCCAGAGCAGCATTACCGCAAGAGATTACTGAGCTGAAGACAGCGCTCACGATCAAGTTGTTTTGTTTGTTGTACACAAAAAACATACCCGCCGAACACATGCCGGCTGATAGAGTGGAGAATACTGAAAATGAAAAAAAGCATCAATAAGTGCCATGGCCAATAACAATGTTTATCACGTGAGCTTTTTCAACGGAGAGTGCAGGGTGGAAGGATATGAAGGTTAGAAAGATATGAAGCTGAGATGGTATAAGGTGGGTGGGAAGGGATCTAAACACACATAAACAACGAATCCAACCTACATCTAAATGATCATCCTGTCTGGCTGGGACAAATTATTAAATATTTAACAAATTTAACAATTGCTTGCTTCTTCTGATTTCATTAAATTATTTATTGTATATATGTATGTACGTATATATACGTATCTGTCGCGTGTTGTGGCCCAGTTGGTTAGAGCTTGCTCTACCGATCACGCAAGTCTGGGTTCGATTCCCGGTAAGATCACAGTGAATTTAAGAATAATTCAATTCAAAGTTGTGATGTTGAAGCTGGCTGTTTGTGATGTCAATTCACATTATTTCTTTTCCTCCCATCCTTCTGATCCTTTAATAACTGGGTGTAGCAAAAGCGATTAGTTAACCACTAGTCCTGTTCTAGCCTTATCCTTCTTTCCCCATTTCTCACTTTGAAAAAAAAAGTTAGGTTGAGCGACCGAGTAACAAACAGTTCTCATAGAAAAATTTCTGTTGAGATACCTCCATTAGGAGGCCATATGCTCCACATTGGGAGCGGACAAATACAGCAGAAAATAAAACCGCTAGAAATTGGCAAGGAAGTCAAGCAAGTAAATACCAACCAAGTCTTCCTTAATATATAAAAAAAATGCTTGTCCGATTTCACTCATGTTCATGCGAAATATGTTGACATTTGAAGCAAGTTTTGTTTATCTGTGTCCGCTACCAATGTGGAGAATATTGCCTCCTAGTGAAGGTATCTCAATGGACGTTTTTTTTACGAGAACTGTTTGTTACTCAGTTGCTCAACCTCTCTTTTCCAAAGAGAGTAGTAGGAATAGGAAGATCCTTAAGGCTAGGACAGGACTAGTGGTTAACTAATCGCTCTCGCTATACCCAGTTGTTAAAGGATCAGAAAGGGTGGGAGGGCATTTTTAGACATCACAAACATCCATGCCTTCGTAAAGAAATCGATAAAGCAAACAAAAAATTCTGTTCGTACTGGGACTGGACCTGGCATAGAAGCCCCCAACGATAGCCGCTGCGCCATAGGACCTGACAAAGCAATAAAAGGTCGGGGGTTTTAAATAGTTATATGTTCTCAACCAGGGGCTACCAACCTTTTTGGACCTTAGAGCGCAATCTGAAATATTGGCAGGGTGGCGAGCATTACATTTTTTCAAAATCTCAAAACCCAGGAATTTACTGATTTCCCCAAAATATCTCCAAGCTCGTTTTTTTCCTAGCTCACCGACGAATTTGAAATCCTCAATTCCCTATACTTTTTCCCCAAAATATCTCCGAGACTCGTTTTTTTTAGCTCATTGAGGAATTTGAAAATCTCAAAATAGTTGGCGGGCGCATCGGAATCGATTGGCGGGCGACATGGCGCCCGCGGACACGGGGTTGGTAACCCCTGTTCTAAACTATAAATATCATTTTAAATAATTAATTTACCCAAGAAAAACTTCCTTCCAAGACGATCCATGCCTATAACTGCAAATATATTACTGGGAATTGCAGCCGCCACTGTTATGAGCGACTCCATGAATACGGAACTGTGAATCTCATCAGAGCAGACTCCTGTCTCGCTATGCGATCCCTGTGAGACCACATAATTTGTCACTTCGCAGACGGAAGCTTCCACTCCCGGATGGGTGCGAGAGAACTCATCATATCGATTGAACATTTCAGGGAACCACATCATAAGACCGTAGTATCTGAAATTGGATTAATAATATTACTAGAGTGAACAGATATTTATATGTTGGGTATTTTGCAATACCATATTGCATTATTGTAAAAATATAAGTAGCGATTATGATTCATATTTGCTCAAAAAAGATAGATAATTTGAGTTGTTACAAAAAGCAATAAAACCACATTTTTTCAAAACTGAGAAAAAGATGATATGTGCATATTGCATATGAAAATTTATATATTAGGTAAAACGGAAAGAAATGACATTTTTTGTTATTGTGACAAAAAAAATATTTAAAAAAAAAATGATACAATATTATTCTGTTATATAATTTTCCTCGTTGTCTTTGATCGTCCTCCATAAAAGAGGCAACTTTTTGATACCCTTTTCGTAAAACTCTGGTGACTTACTGGCAAAATACAAATCCAGGTGATTTTTCACCTGGTCAGCGTTTGTAAATTTTTTGTCACGAAGTGAATGCTTCATCGACTTGAAGAGATAATAATCCGAAGGTGCTATGTCCGGTGAATATGAAGGAAGTGGCAGAAGTTCGAAATCAAGTTCTCTTATTTTTTGCTGAGTAATTTTTGCCGCATGAGGTCTCGCATTGTAATGTTGTAAAATCCGCCAATTGACCAAAAAAGATCGTTTTTTTAATAACTCTGCTTTTAATCGTTCTAATTGAGCACAGTATAGCTCTGCCGTAACTGTTTGACCAGATTTCAATAATTCAAAATGTATTATCTTCGAAACATCCCACCAAACACACCACAAAACTTTTTTAACGTCAATGTTGGCCGAGGAGTAGGCACAGGTACTTGATTTGGTGATAGCCATTGTTTTTTCCCCTGGTATTACTGTAAAGGACCCATTTTTTGTCCCCGGTAATTATCTTTCTGAAAAATGGATCCGTTTCGTGCCTGGACAATAGAGAAGCACAGATGGTCACGCTTGTTCCAAGGCCGTTTGAGAGAGTGTGTGTTTTTGAGAGAGCTTGCCTGTGTTTTTTTCCCAATCTTTTCAGATGATCTTGCACAGTTGTTATTGGACAGCCAATGTCGTGTGACAATTCCTTCACTATTTTACGAGGATCAGCTTCCACCAATGATTTTAGGACGTCATCATCGATTTTGAGGGGTCTTCCTGTTTTTGGTTTGTCTTTTAACTCCCTATCGCCACTTTTGAACTTTTGAAACAATCTAAAGCACTTTCAAAGTTTCAAGACGTCACCGTAAATGTCACAAATGGTCTTCGTAGCTTTTTTTGGTTTTAATCCTTTATCGAATAAAAACAGCATAAAACAGCGCAAATGTGTTTATTCAATCTCAGGCTTCTCCATTTTTCCACAACGGCAAAAAAAATATAAAATATGTTGAAATGGAAAGAGTACACACAGAGCTTTAAAATAATACCAACCCCGACGTGTTAGCTCAACGGCAACCGTTGACAAACAGATTTTAAAGTGACGCACCAGAAAAAATGTCATTTCTTTCCGTTTTACCTAATATTTCAAAATACATTATAAACCTTTGCAAAAAAAATATTTCAAATCATAATTTAATTGTATAGTTTATCAGTTAATAAATGCTGTTATTTTGTTTTTATTAAAGAAAGAATACAATAGAAAAAATAATCTTAACTTAAAACAAATAATTTTTGGTTGAAGCATAAACACATTGTTTGCTGTAAATATTAAATTGTGTACATATCACTTTTTCACTTTTTGTAAGTAGATGCTTCAATAATGTTATCTTGAAAATGTAAGCGTGGGGATAATTCGCTTCAAGTTTTCACAAAATAAAGATGTTCAGTAAATTTTACATTAAATACTTGTCTCAACTTACCCAATGTGGAATGTGAAGTTGATTGTTATGGATATAACTGTGAAACGTAGAATGGGCGAAACAAAAAGTTGTTTACTGTTGTCCATGATGTCCACCATCATATTTTTGTACTTTCCTTTGATGGGCTCCTTCATAGGGTCCTCGTGCCTCATAAGGTCATCGCAGATGAGCTGTTTCACTGGGTAAGTATCACGAGGTTTGCCTGTATTAGTATAATATATTCCTCGGAAAATCTCTAAGGCTTCTTCTTGACGTCCTTGCGAAAGAAGGAACTTCGGGCTCTCAGGCAACATCAAGAGCAGAGCTGCCACTAAGAAGGATGGGATGGCGCATATCAAAAGGAATATACGCCAAGAGTTGTATGTGAACTTTTCTGATTCATAGCCAATTTCTGAAAAAATGAAAATATCAAGTTGTCGCTCGTTAAACACAAAAAAGGTTTGCTAAATATGTTGTGTAAGTATGTGTTACATTTAATTTCTAAGCGTATGAGAAAAGAACCTCGTTTACCTGCTGGAATGATAACCCAGGCTAAGCCAGCAACGAAAAGATTGCCGAGGGTCCAAAATGCAGCCATAAAACTCAGCATTGAACCTCTTTTTGACTTGGGCTGGAACTCAGCAAAATATGACCAGATGACTGGACCAGATCCTCCAAGCCTGAAATCATATTAGAAAATTTTAATAATGCTTATTTATTTACAAGAATATGCTATACAAATATTTGTGTCTGCATTAGTTTGGCGTTAGTCAACGTGGAAATTTAGAAGTTGAAAATATCACTGTGGACCTAGAATTGGCAGCCAGAATGACATTACTGTTCTATTCACTATTTTTCACCATTTGGGAGAAGTTCTTGTGACACACATGATATGTTTTTTTAGTTTCATATTATATGTCATATGTATGTAAAGTCAAATTCAAATATTTATTAACATTTAATTTAAGATTTCGACTGAAGGTGCTAAGTGGAATTTCGATATAAAATTTGAATCGTCCAAATTATGTACATTCACACAAATTTTGTCACTAACAACCTGGGTTTCGCCTTTTGGGATCTTCAAGTGTTAAAGTTCAATTTCATACGTACACTGAAGATGCCGAAAGGCGAAACCCGGGTCGTTAGTGACAAAATTTGTGTGAATGTTCATAATTTTAACGATTCAAATTTCATTAACATTCTCAAAATGTGTTTTTAATTAAAATATTTTTTGGATTAGAACTATGGCACGACCAAGAATTTTGACAGGTGGCAGTGCCACCTAATAATTGCTAGTTATTTTATTATTTATTTGTTGAATTTAAAAAATATATATATTTGGCATTACAGCCAATGCTAATGGGCGAAATATTTTGAAATTGAATGATCATACAATGTACAACTTGATGAGAATTTTTGCAAGTCATTCGACATGAAATTGTGAAACATTAACATTAACATTGACATCACAAACACGCATATCTTAGATCTTGAATTTGAATTGAAAAAAAAAAAAAAAACACTGAGCTTACCGAGACGTGAACACAGACCCACTTGATTGGTAGAGCAAAGCTCTCACCAACTACATCACATAGGCTGACCAATATTATATCTCTAACCCTCTGTATATACTAGATAGCTTTATGGTAACTTTTGTTATTTACTTTGTGATTGTTTGAATATACCTATATTATGAATATCATTAAACCATTTTTTGTTGTTGCTGTTGATGAAAAACAGGTAAATTAACACACAAAGTGAAGGATAGGTACTTACGCTGCCCCATTAAGAAACCGGAAGAACATGAAAAGCTCGTAGTTTTGTGAGAAAGATGATGCCACGATGCAGATAGCGTTCATGATGGAAATGCAGATGAGGACCTTTTTTCTACCGAGGGTATCTGCTACAGATCCCCAACAGTATGCTCCCACCATCATTCCGATGAAAATGATGGAATTCAGCCATCCCTGAAAAACAATTTAAATCACATTATTATAGTATATAAAATAACCTGATAACTTTTCAACCCTTTTCAATAGGTTTGACGGTAAATCTGTGGAAATTCATTTTTCATAAAATTATTTGTCAACCCTTTGAACCCAAGACGAACTATAAAACATTTTAAAAAACACGGAACAAATTCGCTGATATTTTTTTCTTATTAAATATTTAAAATATAAATTATTCTATTCTATTTTGTGTTAGTACTCGGCAGTTGGAATATGTGTACATATATTACGTTAAGGTCCTGTTTTTTAACCCTTTTAATACCCTCGAGCCGATATATCGGCTATCATATAATCGTCAAAAATACCCTGAGCCGATATGTCGGTTTTTCTAAATGGTACATATATTTTTATGTATGTAACATAATTTAAGTTAAATTGAGAAGTGTCATAACATAGAAAACTTAACCTTTGACATCCAAGCCACTTAAAGGTCCAAAGATACATAATACAGCCCCACAAAACGTTGTTTTTCCATAAAAAGAGTTGAAATTTAATGTATTTTTTTATTTCAATTGTTTTAAATGTTATTTTTGTTCCAAGATGTATTAATGCAGATAAAAAAATATTAAATAAACATTATTGTAACCCCCCTCCTCAGTAAAATAGTAATTATAGAATAATAATATATCTTATGCAAAAGTTATTACGGATTTTGTTATTCCTTTGATGGAGTATCCCTTCCCAAACTCAGCGTATGTTTTCTAAATACAATACGACGGGGATGTAAATAAGTTCATAATGTTATTTCTCCATGAAGTATTTTACCAAAATATCTTTATTTTTAACATTTTTTCATGAATTTACAAAAACACTTAAAAACTATAGGGTAAAATTATAGGGTATTAAAAGGGTTAAACAAAAATATTGCAACAAAAAACAAAAAGCATTAATAGATTTTAATACAACAATTATATAATATAGTCCAATCAAAAATTATTGTGTACACATCTTTATTTGTTTAGTATTATTTATTGTTTATTTGGAACTGCAGCATAAATTAGTATTTTATGGACGCGACAAGAGGGAGTGACCAAATTCAGAGGATGTGGAGTATCACAATTGAAAACTCTTTAAATATACTTTTTGGCTTTAAATGTGAATAATTTGAAGGAAACAAAAAAATGGTTAAATGCAATCATTCTAGCCGTACTCATACTGAATAAAATATTTATTTTATCTGTATAATGAAAGATGTTTTGTAATACTAACTTTTGTGTGCGTGTTAAGATTAAGGTCGCATTGGGCTGACGGGAGGATGAACGACATCGAGATGACGTCCATCTCCTCCGAGGTGCTTACGAGACCGCATACTCCTAGCAGTAAGTAATGGAATTTGCCATAACCTGAAATAATTATTCAAAGTTTAGTGAAGCAATGGAATTTTTCAACATATAAAAAATCTCTATTTAGGTTTTCATAAGATGATTTATTTCGAAATATTAAGGTATGTGTACATGTTTCATATTCAATAGTATATAAAGTCTATGTTAATTTTAAACTAATTTCTTAGAATTTGACTGTATCTGTATTGTAAGCTGCACAATCAAATCCATTTTTTTTTCAGTAAGCATTTTTATATAAACCGATTTATTCTCCTTCAATGACTAAAAAGCTTGCTAACATTTATTAAATTAAATGCTTTGCCTTGAAAAAAATAATGAACTTGAACTGTTAATTTAATTTTGAAAAAAAAAACATCCGAGGGTCGTCACAAAATTCAAAAAGAGCCTCGGGTTTTGCATCGCTGGTCTAATTGAATACATATTGGATATGAATAAAAACTATGAAGCCATCGTTGAAAAAGTTTATAAATTTTAGTAAGTTTTCTTATGATTCTTTTACATACCAGTAAACGTTATATTATTCTACAATAAAATTATATATTTTTAATCGCATTATTTCATCTCACCTGATAACTCTATCGCCTTCTCGAAGTCAGCTTTTTCGCTGACGGTTCCCTTCTCTGGATCTTTAACAGGCTCTTTGAGCGTTGATACAACGCCTGAAAACGAATAATTATTTAATAATTTCTAAGTAATATTTAGGGAGGACTGTAAGTGTTGAATAAAAGAAAACATCTTATATATAAGCTGTAAAATTAAATAGCGAAATAACTATCATTTAAAAATTAAGATTATTAGCGAAAGTCTTATTCTTCTCATTAATTATTTGAGAGAAACGCTTGTTAAAATTATTAAGTTTCTAATACACAGTTTTGTAAACTCACCCGCGAGCTCGACGTCTTTAGATCCGTTTGCTCTTCGATCGTCTTTCTTTACATCACAATCTGAAAGAAATGAGTGAAATATTGGAATTATTAAAATTCACATTAAAACATATATCTTATGAGGGTCAATATTCGTTGAGATTTCGTACGAGTATTGGATCAATTTAAAAAAAAACATCATATATTCCTACACATAATATTGACATCAATTTGTGCTTCAAAGGTGCTTGTAAAATATATTAAAATGACAAAACTTCAAGAAAAAAACAATTAAGCGTGAGTTTTGATTTTGTGACAAAGAAATCCTGTCATTTGAGTACATACCCGAGAAGCCTTTTTTAATTTTTATTATTTTTAATTCATTTGACGTTAAACTCAAAATAAAAACATCATTCATGAGGTTATTTTAGCACTTTTAAAAATTCGTTATCAAATATATTTATACAATTTACAATGACTAGATCCAGTGGCGGATTATCCTATAAGCGCATGAGGCGCTCGCTTGGGGCCTCTGAATCTTAGAGGCCTCAAAAATAGTTTATATTATATTACCCATATATATTTTGTTCAGATTTTTATATATTTTACATTAATTTTTTGACGTCCTTATGTTATACAAAAAACAGGGCCTCTATATTCTCTTGTGCTTAATCCGCCACTGACTAGATCTAAATTAAAAAAACAGATCTCGATCAACTTTGGTCTTTGTCGTATTGATTTGGATGAATAGAGTCAAATTTACATAAAGTAGTTGAGGAACTTACTGGTCTGATTCTTAGATCCGGGTTCAGCTTCTACCATTCTATGCAGGCGAGTTGTTTGTGGATTTCGCGTGTGGATACGCTTCGAAAAAGAAAAAGTCCTCCGGACAAATCAACGAGAGTTACAGGGACAAAGATGGCTGCTGTTAGAGCTGCGGACAAAAAGAATCAGATAAGTATATTACACTTTCTAGTTATATTTTCAACGCACATGTTCGTACTTTGTATACACGTTGTACAACCCCCTTAGCGATTGACACAAAAAAAACAACGTACATATTTGCTTTACTTTACTTAAAGCCGAGTAATAGTGCAGTGTGAGCATAAAAAGTTATTGTGTTATTGTTAGATTTATTGTAGCTGTCGGAATCAGGGCCGGAGCCACCATACAGGCGAAATAGGCAACCGCCTAGGGCGCAAACCATTAGGGGGCGCATAAATGAAGTACTACAATTATTTTTACATACTACAGTACTACAATACAAACATACGTCTTATTTTACTTCAACGTTTGTATTGGTTCGTAGGAATTATTTATCGTATTCTGTTTGAGAGGGTTAACGACTGAGTAGCAAACAGTTCTCGTAGAAAAAACTTCTCTTGGGATACCTCCATTAGGAAGCCATATGCTTCACACTGGGAGCGGATATGGATGTATATAAAAAAAATATTTCTAATGATCCTGAATTACTTTTTTTTTCATTATTTCGAGGAAAAATGGACAATTTGTTAAAAAGAGGGCGATCCAATAACCGTTGTCTAGGGCGCCAAATAACCTCGCGCCGGTACTTATCGGAGTTACAACCTTTTCACTCTGGACTGACGATATGAACCAAATCAATCGGTCATTGCATTCATTTAAACCTGTTTATTTAGTATTATAATATATCAACATTTTCCAAACATAATATTTGCGTTTTTAAACTGAAATCTGGTTTCAGTCCTAGATGCTTATTCTTCACTTCAGTAATATAATTATTAAGTACGTAAAGTTGCACAGCTTATTAAACTGTAAGAAAAATAATTGTACATATTTATAAATGTGAAACTTATTCTTTTCCGATACTCCCTAAGAATTATAATAAAACGTAAAATCAAGAGAAACCATTAGTTGGCGGTAGGGCTTCCAAACCGGCTTAAGCCGAAACCGGTTAACCGGTTTATCACGTGTTTTGAAAAAACCCGAAAACTGGTTTATTTCTCTCGGTTAACCGGGTTCTATCAAAAATACTCTTCTTATTTTTCATTGTTTTTTACAGGAAGAAAAATGTTTTTTAATGAATTTACTGCTTTATATAGGAAACAATTCACAAAATACAACAAACATGTAAATATACATATATGTGTATTTTGTAAAATAATCTACTTCTGTCTCAAAGTTGTCCATGTTGTGAACAGAAATGACTCTTTCAAATAATTTGTCGATTTTTGACAAGTGAATATTTTGGTATTCTACTCTATTTTTGTCTAAACATTGGATTTCTTGTCTTATCCAGTTGGTATTTTTTAAAAATTGAATGCATTTAAACATCATTCTTTTGGTGAGTTTTATAATCTAGCTCTATTTTTTTTATTTGACGTATATTTTTTTTTATCATAAAATGTTTTTTCATGTGTTATAGCAATTGTTACTTTGCAATAGCAAACAGGTTGGTAACTAGAGTCCCATTAAGATAAATGTCGTGTTTTTTGTTTGAAATTGGAGTGTTAGCTGTTATGCCAAATATTGAAAAAATTCTACGATTTTTTTGCATACCTACCTAATCAAAAAAACATGACATTTCAGTTTAAACCGGTTACCCGGTTTATTTGTCAGAAAAAAACCGAAAACCGGTTAGTGTTTAAGTCCGGTTAATTGGAAGCCCTAGTTGGCGGTCTATCTTTATTGTATCAGTACTGGGAAAATAGCATACATTTAGAAATAATGTTTAATAAATTCTATTCTTTTAACTGATTAACGCATCACCCGAAGGAGCGGAGCGTTCCATTTATTTGTCTACATAAAATCTAAAATATAATAATTATATAATAATAAATCGTTGTCAAGGTAAATCATAATATATTTATACGCGCCGCTTATTTATGACATCAATGAACAATAAAAATGCACGTATTGTAGTGAAACTGGAAATAAAAGTGATAAAGAATTGATTTTATACAATGAACTTGTTTTTATCTGATATTACTGACTGTATACCGTATCACAGACTAGACCAGGGTTTCTCAACGGTGGGCCATGTGGCCCCCCAGGGGGCCACAGAGATTTATTTTTGATTTGGGGAGCCATGGGTATTAATAAAACGATACTGGGAAGAGCATAATGGCGGACGTCACGCAGTTATTTTTTGTAAATCCGTAAATAAAATAAATTACTGGCGTTCTAGATTCGAAAATCTCGGAAGAGCTATAAAAAAAGGTGGGTTATTGAAATTATAATTTTCATGGGAAGACAAAACAATGGTATGGGGGCCAAAGAAAAATAAAGACACTCAAAAGGGGCCACGCTCCCAAAAAGGTTGAGAAACACTGGACTAGACTATTATATAAATTAATCTATTATATAAATTAAACTAGACTATATCATAAATATTAATTTTGTACTGTAAGCCGAAATCTTAGACTAAATGGCGAAACAATTGATGCTCGGGTACTTCGGACATATTTTAAAAGAATATTTAAATTACTTTTATTTATTCCAATAAAATGATTAAGAATTAATAATGAATGTACACAACAATTTTAGAACTTATCACTCTTGCAGTCTGAAGTAGGTAAGAACTTTTTTCAAATTAATTATTTTAAGTTATATTGTGTATTTTTACATAATGCATGAATATTAAGTTCGTTAAATAATTATGGCGCATATTTTTTTCCAAGTAAATAAAAAATCCACTCATTCACCTGTACATCGCGAATAATTGAGATTAAGAGAGCTTTTTGGTAACGTTTTGGCAGCCCACAACTGGTTATATAATATATTATAAATTGTTTAATTTATTTTTCACCAATATTATCAATTTTTATTTCTTAAAAAATGTACTGATACCGGGACTAGTCCCGGGATCCCGGGATCGAAAAATTCTAATCCCGAAATCCCGGGATCAAAATTTTGGCTCGGGATTGGATTCCCTAGACGTGTGTGACATATAACCATGAGCATGAAAATTCAATAAGACGTTTTTGTCAACGATTTTTTATTACAATAATTTATTTTAAGTTAACTTTAGTCTAATCCAGTGGTTCTTAACCTTTTTGAAGTCACGGTGCACTTTTGATCATGGGAAAAAGTGGCGGTGCACCAAAATTAAGAGGTCTAAAAAAATATGTGGACATCATTTTTTTTTTGACTTTTTCGGTTTTCACTATTTTGCGGATTTTTCGGTTTTTACTATTTTGCTAATTTTTTCGTTTATATCATTTTTTTCGCGGTGCACTTGCAATAAGCTTGCGGTGCACCGGTTAAGAACCACTGGTCTAATCCATGACTATAGCGAGGCCTTTTAGCGCACAGGGCGGTGTTTCCTGACGTGAGGCATACGCCCCACCGGGGGGCAATACGCAAATCATTAATATTTGTTACGTTTTTTACTAACAAAATTACCAATTATGACAAATTTAGCTCATATATTAATGTCATCATTCCCATCATATTTATCTTATTATCAGCGCTGAAAATGATTTGTTATCGAAAAAAAGGAATCGTCTAGATATCACAACCCGTGGAGATTTACAATTAAATTTACCAAATTGGTACTTCAACTAAAAACTCTATGCAACACACATTAAGCTCAAAATTTGCACTAATTTTAATGTTATTTTTTTCAGGTTTTACGTCTTTCATAATATAGGTAAATATTGATAAGAGCTGTGTTTTTGTAGGGTTCCCACGTTCCCTAAACTTTTTTTAAAAATCGACTTACATGTGACGGGAACAGTGGCGGATTATCCTATAAGCAAATGAGGCGAGCGCTTGGGGCGTCCGAATCTAAGGGGGCTCAAAAATAGCTTATATAATATAACCCGTACAATTTTTGTTCAGTTTTTAAATATTTTTACCAGTTTACTTGGAATTTTCTGACGTTTTTAATTTATCCAAAAAACAGGGCCTCAAAATTTTATTACGCCTAAGGCCTCCCATGTGCTTAATCCGCCACTGGACGGGAAGGGTGCAACATCCCATAAAAGTCAGTAGGCGAGACGAAGAACCCCAGCTCTAAAACGCGCACATTCCTTACATTTTTTTGTCGTTCCGTAGGATAGATGAGGGGGTGCTGAAAGTCAGTAAACGTGACGACAAAGCCAATCAGAAAAAGTTTTAAAAGAAAATAGTCCCGTGAAATAATTCCAAAAAGCGCATAGCGTCGATATAAAAAGGGAAACAATGAAATTCAAAGTCATTACGTAGCTTACGTGCGGGTAAGGGATATAAAGGATATAGTCTGTACCCACCCTAGCAAAAACTTTAGCCAGGAAACTAGAAGCCCGCTTTGCGGACACGTCCAAGTCTCTCTCACGTCTAATACTTCTGCTCGCAAGCATGTAATTTTGTAGGGCACCAGTAGGATGGTGCCCAGTTGATTTCTTTTAATTTTCACTTTAAAATTCAATTCAAGTGAACAAAACCTAGCTCGCATTTGTAAAAAAAAAGCCGCTCTGGTATTCAGTGGACCCCCGTTCTCGCATTGTTCGTTTTCCCGCATGGATCGTTTATCTTTCATAGTCCCGACCAAGCACCCATAAGATTATCGTTCCCCGATGTACCGTTTTCCTCGATCTATCGTTTAAATATTTTGGTCCCGTCACGAATATTATCCAGATTGACCGTTTTCATTAAATAATTTTTATAAATAGTTTTGCCTCGCAATTCGTTTCGCGTTTTTTTCAATGGAACCCCGATCTACCGTTCCCGCTATCTTCGTTTTTTTACATGGATCATTTATATTTTACTCGACCAAGACCCCGTCATAAGAATATTTAATAATTCCACGTTTATCATTCCTTATTTACTGATTTCTTCGATCTATCATCTACATAATATTATCGTCCCGTCCCAATTATTATCCCGATTGACCGTTTTTTATAGAAAATTTTGTTTTTCGCTCAAATAGTTTTACATCACATTTAGTTACATAAATAAACAAGTTTTTTGAAAATTAAACATTTTTTTGGTATTATTTGAAGATTTCCTGCATTATCGAATTCCCGCATTATTCGTTCATTTATTACGGTCCTTTGAAAAACGTAGAATCAAGGTTCCACTGTATATCTATATATATAAAACAAAGTGGGGTTATTTACACCACGTATATCTCGAGAATTATAGAATGGATTTCAATGATCTTTGATTTATTAAATTGGTCTTTGGCTAGAATAGCAGAATAAGCATTAAAACATCGAAAAAATATCACGGAAAAGAAATTATAAAGAAAATTAATATCTTCATACAGAAGAAGATTTTTAAACAAGGAACAGGTCAAATAATGGCATGTTGTTTTATGCTGGGTTCAAGTAGATGACACTAGATGGCACTGTATTTATACGATCGGCTTTTAAATAATTTTAAATTTAGAATATAATCGATGATATGAAATGAAAACGAAAGAAAATCGAATAATATTGAAATGAGGTTATGTTTATAATTAGGTATGATACATTTTTTGACAACAATATTACGATGTTTGCACGAACGTTTGTATCGAATTGACAATTCAAATTTAATGTTCGATTGTGTTCGATTGTTTCGATTTCATATCTGTCAAATCTATGGTCTATATATTGACATTACATTTAAATGTGTTTCGTGCATTAGGTGTGATTGTTTGTTTGTTATTTATTCAATGTTCTTGGATTAGTTTTATTTGGAATTAGAAACTGTACTCTTTTCACTTCAATTAATACTATACTATTTTTATATAGAACGTCAAAAAAATATTTCGTGATATTTGACAGCAAAAGTACATTGCGAATTATATTACATAACGTTAGTAAGCCATTACTTTATGGTTATTTTTAAATGGATGTGAATAAAGATAAAGATGCGTAAACTGCTACGTACGTAATTCCTGTGTCCGCTGTCAATACTTGATGGAAAAGCATTCTATATTTAATTAAACGGTTTTTCTCTTATATAATGTCGAATGCGAAATTATTAAAAAAGAAAGTTTCAATTGACTATTTTTATGAAGTTCAACGAAAATTGTACAACTTCTTTTTTATGTTTTCTCAACAATTATATCGACTGTGGAAAGGAAAAAGGGCGTAACCCACACATGCGCAAAAAATGATTTTGGGCCATATGCAAATTATGAATTATACAAAAACTTGAAATGCACGGAAACATCTAAACTGGTGTTTAATTGAAAAAATAATCTATCTATCATTATTTTGACATGCTTCACATCGAATCCATGTGAGCTGTGTACATTTTACATCGAATTCGTGTCAGTTCAAGGAATCCCGATCTCGAGGTGTATGAAGAGATAAATAACCAGGCTTTGATTTAGATCGAAGACATGTGTTACCTCATGTGAGGCATTTTGTTAATCAAGTTAGGAATGCCAACTTTAAACTAAATTGAAACTAAATCTTCAATATCCATTTAAAAAAAAAACTTTTAGGAATTTATGTCTCATGTTCATCACCGTCGCTAAAATATATACTGAAATGTGAAAAGACGAATGAAAGTACATAAAATCAGAAGGTATGTAAAAAAAAAATCAGAATACTTTTCATGTATATTATATTGTTATAGAATACTATCAAATCATTATTTTATTTTTGATCCCTATATACAGTCAATCCTGTTTTATGCGGTTTTTTTTATGCAATTTCGAAGTAATGCGGTTTTTTAGAAATGCATTTTTTTAAATGTACCATATTTTATGATATATAAAAATGTTAAATATTACATCGAGAGCATATATTCTTGTATTTTGGATAGAATAGAGAGAATCATAAACACAACCGACATTTGAAAAAAAAATACGATTTCGGACTGTTTAAATCATGTTGCATCTGCCATCGCTGAATTAAGTCCACCTAATTAGGTGTGTTACAGTCGATGAAACCATTGAAGCATCGGTAATATCAGCTGAAATGATTACTTTAGCACCTGAACTTGGCGAAGAAAGGTTTGATACCTTGAAAATTATATCGACGAATTACTTACAGATAAAGCTATAAGTGACGAAGATGTTCATAATTTAAATTTAATTATTGACAAAAAACCAGAAAACAATGACGAACTGAAAGAAATTCCAGTTCCTTCACTGCGAAAATAATTGAAGAAGGTATCCAACTTTTCAGTAAATTAGAAGATCATTTCTTTCTAAATGATTCAAATTCTGATTGCGCATTCAAGTTTCAACGATAACTTTAGAATATATTATATATATGGGTATAACAAACTGCATAAACAATTAATTATCGAAAAAGAAAATCTGAACAAACTCTGATCACTAATTTTATTGTTAGAAAACAACCATAGTTTTATGAAATTGATGCGCATACTATTTCTTCTGAAAAAGAGTGATTTAGAACCACATGCTTTAAAACACACATAGAATTGTCATACAGTGACTATTTTTTAATATTTTTACGCCGTGGTTTTCCCCTAATTTTCTTATACTTTGCGATTTAGTGTATATTTTAACTCGCTGTTTCAAAGTTATGCGGATTTTAAAATGTAAGTAACGCACCCCACTATTTCTATGGAAGTCAAGTTTTTTTATGCGATTTTTTTTTGCGATATTTCGTGGAACACATCTACCGCATAAAAACAGGATTGACTGTATAACTGTTTGTATGTGTGGAACATTAAACCAAAATATATATTTTTTTCTAATGAAAGATAATCTCATAAATATAATATTGAAGATTTGGAAAATGTTGCGTTCTTTGTTATAATGAGAATTTATGTCATTTCGTAATATAAAAAATAAGAAAATTTAGAATGAACTTTCGTAAAATTATAAAAAAGTATTATTTGAATAATTTTGAAAAGATCCCTGTCATTATGTTGGTGACAAGCATTGAGAACAAATTTATCCTAGACCAACACATTTCTTAGCAACAGTCTTTGTTTGACAGTTACTGTCAAACAAAAGTAGTCGTTTGTCAACATTGTGAAGATGTAATTTTATTATTTGAAATACAGTGAAATAAAGAGGTATTAGCTATGCCAAGTACTTCTAAACCAATCAGTAAGAGTGCTCGGAATGGTTTTCTAAGAGTCTTTCAGTTCTGTGAACATGAAAAATCTGAAAAACAACCAATAATTCCCTTCGGGTCGACATTTCGAATCATTTCGAACTGTCAATGGCGTCGTATGCCTAACATTTCGTGCCGCATGTCAATAGCTCAATTTGCTCGAAAACTAAACTCATTGGGACATGACAATCGCTGAAGCAATTGTTTCTGCGTCTCCAAGTCAGATACGCACATTATTTGCTATCATTTTTTTGACATGCTTCCCATCGAATCCACGTGAATTGTGGAAAAAGTACAAGGATGACATGTCCGAAGACACTTTACACCGAATTCGCGTCAGTTCAGAGAATCCCGATCTCGAGGTGAATGAGGAGATACATAACCAGGCGTTGCTTTTGATCGAAGATATGTGTTACCTCATGCGTCGCCAGATCGAGGAATGAACGACGCTTTCAATCAAGAATCGGAACGTAAACGTGAATAGGATCGAGATGCATTGAACCAATCACTTCGAACGAATGTACCACTGTTGAACCCCCAACAGAAAGTGTACGATACTTTAATGAAGGCAATTGATGAGGGAAATGGTGGCTTATTTTTCCTCCGCATTGGAAGCACTCAACCGAACTATGAAAGATCAGCGCAATGACTCAAAATGTTTTGGAGGCGCAATGATTCTACTATCTGGCGATTTTCGCCAAACACTACCAGTTATTCCAAGATCGACCGCTGCCGATGAAATAAACGCTTGACTTAAAACATCGACTCTGTGGCGCTATGTTAAGAAACTTCAGCTAACGACAAACATGCGAGTTGCATTTCTAAACGACCATCTGCCGCAGATTTCTCCAAGCATTTGCTGACTATCTGTAACGGCCGTGTTCCTGTCGACGAATCGAATGGATTGATTTCGTTTTTGCCGAATTTTTGAAATTTCGTCTCATCGAAGGACAATCAACAAAGTGTTCCTGAATATCATTGCTAATCACAAACATCATAATTGGTTGAGTGAACGAGCAATTCTTGCAGCAAATAACAAAGATGTGGATCATTTCAACTTCACAATTCAAAATCAAATCGTTGGTCCACTGCATTCCTTTAAATCTATCGACTGTGCCACGTGAATAACATCATTTCAATGTAATTAAAATACTTTTCATTTTTAATTTTGCACATTTATTGAACTTAATTCATTTTGAGTATTCATTCAAACTGAATTTAACTCATCCAATAAATTAACACAACATTTATTTATTCTGAGGCGGTACGAAGTTCGCCGGGCCAGCT
>CM062834.1:3751313-3804737 GCA_031772345.1 Himalopsyche anomala
CTCATGATAAAACCAGACCTCAATTTTCCACTATTTTTTCTGTTCTTCTAGCACGTCTGGTAAGAAAGAGAGCGTTGTCAGGAACAGAACGATGTAACTTAAAAGAAATCGAAAACTAGATTGCGATAGCGTAAAGCAACGTCAAGTTATGAAACAAACAAAAATGTCCCTAGTTAAGTTAAGTTAACCTTGGGTAACGCGGAAAGAAATAATTCGCCAGCTGTGAAAATTTCACGATATGTAAAAAGAAAAGATACCTCGAATAACTTTTATACAATTTTATACAACAAAAACTGTATTTAGTGTATTTGGTTTAAGTGTGAGATCACTAGTTCCATTTTCATTGTTTTTAGTCCGAGAGCCACACTGACAGTTCTATAAAAATCAAAATATATGTCAGGTAAAGTAAGTGAAGTAATCAATCAAATAACACCGTAACCCAACCATTACAATCAACAATAATATGAAAAAAAACAAGTTTAACACACTTATATTAAAGTCAGTAATATTTACTGATTTGAATACAATTGATTAAGCGTCGCAGGCGAATATTAATTTTAAATAAAATATTAGTCGAACTTATATAGCAGGGATGTCTAGTGCGTCAATCGTGAAGGTAAATTTGGTCGATCGCATACTTATGTACGTATAATAAAGATAATAAAAGGTTTCCACATGAATTTATTTGATCAGGACCGGTTTTGCTCATCACGAGCATTATCAACTGATACAGTGCTTTTTATACAAGTTAAATTGAAATAAAAGGTGTAAGCAACTACTAACTATGAAAAGGATTTAAAAATTACATTATAATTACACACAATTAAAATGCTAAACACCTATAATAATAATGTATATACATATATTGTATGTTATGGTGTTAAGCATTTTAATTTTGTGTAATTATAATGTAATTTGTAAATCCTTTTCATTGTTAGTAGTTGCTTACACCTTTTTATTTCGATTTAACTTGTATAAAAAGCACTGTTTAATTTATTTTTCTTATCAGTTGATAGTGCTCGCGAGGAGCGAAACCGGTCCTGATGAAATAAATTTTAAGTGGAAAAAGTACTAAAAATCTTTTATTATTTTTATTATTGTATAAGTAGTCAAAAGTGCCACCGGCACAGACCAAGGCTTTCTAGTCCAGTCAAATCAATTCTCTCAATAATTTGTAATCAAGACTTTCTTTTGAGAATAAGAGTAATCTTTTGAGTACTAAGAATTAAACCTTAAAGAGTATAACAACAAGCTCTAGATGTAAAGTTGTATTAACGTAGAATTAACAGGTATTCCCGAACATTATATAACTTCATGTGCTGAATGCAAATTCATGTTAGAAAGGCAGAAAGTTAAATGCTAGATAGGGTGTATCATATGGAATGCTGAGGCTGTGACAGTGGAGGATTTCACTGCGACGAAAGGTAGGGCGACGCTCTCTTACTGTTAATACTTGTTGTATAACTAACTATTGAACGATATGTCTCAGGTCGATGTGTTAATGTGCCTTTCTTATCGTGGTCGAAGAGTTTGTCCCAAGTTGCGAGGGAGAAATTCACCTCGCTCTTCATTTAAACGGATACCAATACTAATTATTGAATCCTTTCCTCGTCTTTAACGAGTCCGTCCCAAAAATTTCAAGTGAGGAATTAATCTCACTCTCCGTCCAAACGAACACCGGTTTAAACGGTTGAATATTTTTTTTCATTTGTGACGAATCAGTCCCAATTATCGAAGGAGAAATCCTTCTTGCTCATCGTCCCAGGGTGAACATGAACACAACAATCTTACAATCTAATTTTAAGCCTTCTGTGTTTTTTGTTATTATTCGAGTCTCTAAATAAATATTTCATTCATTGATTTTTTTCAATTGATTTATCGAATATATGCAAACATGTGCATGGGTGTCAGTGTTGTTTCCACTTTATATTATCCTGAAAACAAATTGTAAAGACAACAGACATTGATATCACTAAACATCTGACAGCTCTATTGGACGGGGCACGCTTTCCAATAAGTTGAATTGCGCAGTGTTGACTTTATTTTTATTCAAATCAAATTCAAATTATATATAGGTACATACCATTTCTACAATTATACCTTAGAGAATAATCGACATATAATGAAATAATCTAGATATCGATGCGATACCCATTCAGAAAGGTCAATTACTGTTCAATAAGTACCAATATCTCAATGCCAGGATTTCGGAATACCCGGGACAAGCTTGGCTACTCTTTAGCTTTCCCGTATATTGAAGGTGTATTTTTTTGTTCAAAAATAGGATTTTTTAATCATTATTTTGCTCTCTGGAAAATATGAAAAAATATTTTAATACATACATACATCATTCCCGATTAAAAGCCGACTTGATTGCATATAGGGAAAATTACAAAGAGTTCACGTCGTCCAATGAAAAGCGAATGAAATTAAATTAATAAAAACTCTTTCATAATCACTGTTTTTATTTACCTATCTGCCTTGTACCTTTGCATGAAACAAGTCTTGAAAAGTTTATTCTTGGTCAATCCTGACAAAAATTTTAAGCACGAATATCATTTACTATGGATTTGGTGGTAGCTTTTTGAAAAATAATTGTTAATACAAAAATGAGTTTTTTTTATTATTATTCCACTGATTGTGTTAAATGTTGAGGCACGTGTTTTACCTCTGAGAAGTATTTTCCGACTGCTACAGTCTTCGCAATAAGTCTATGAAATTTTGACGTAATTGTAAAAATTCTGCAGACCAACATGTTTTAACTAGATTAGCTTACCACTAGTCCTGTCTTACTCTTATCATTATATTCCTACTGTCTCCGATCAATAGAGAGGTAAAATAACTGAGTAAAGAGCAGTTCTCGTAAAAAAACTTCTATCAAGATAAACCTCATTAGGATAGAAGTCCACGTGCTCCGTCTCGGGTGTGAATAACAGTAAAAAATACATATTTTGTATTGTACTAGAATCGGGATCGGTTGCTTAGTTTATACTTCTCGTCAAATGAAAATGATTCATCCCGTAACGTAACCGGCCCTGGTCATACAACTTAAAACCTCCTTTTTCATATACACGCTAACACACAAAAATTGCCATGTTAACACCCGATGTGGAGCATATAGACTCCTAATGGAGTTTATCTCAACAAAAAAATCTACGAGAACTGCTTCTCAGTCAGTTGCTCAACCTCTTTTTTTTCCAAAGAGAGAACGAATGGAATGATAAAGTAAGGACAGGAATAATGGTTAGCTGATCGGTCTCGCTACGCCACGTTTTCAGGATAGGATGGGTGTGAGGGGGGAATTCAAGACATCACATACATTCATACCTTCGAACAGATATTCATTATCGATTGAAAAATCAGTTTATAAAACTGCCCGTACTGGGATTCGAGCCCGCGACCTCCGCAACTGAAGCCATTGACTACTCGACCATGTAGGCGGTAATAATATGGCGGTTGTAGTCCACGAAGCAGCTAGATTTGATTGAATCCGAAGACATTGTTATTATTCTTACTGACCGGAGTGAGAATCAGTTACCAGTGATGGTACCTAGTACCTACTGATGGTGTTGTCATATAATAGCCAAAAGGAATATTGTGTGTAGGTAAGCAACGCCGTGACAGGGGTCACGTAAATATTATACAAATAACTCTCATGATAACAACTTAACCTTAATTTCAAAGCGTCTTTCGGATCGGGATGGATGCTGATTGTTTACTATGTTTACATAAGATAAATATAGTCCGTCATAATAATACGACCGAGTACCTACCTACCTATTGCAAAATGAAAATGACACAGACGACAGATAGAAATACAGTGGAACCCCGATCTACCGTTCTCGCATTGTTCGTTTTCCCGCATGGACCGTTTATTTGTCATAGTCCCGGCCAAACACCCATAAGAACAATGTAAAAGAATCCCGCATTAATCGTTCCTCGATTTACCGTTTTCCTCGATCTATCGTTTAAATATGTTGGTCCCGTCACGAATATTATCCCGATTGACCGTTTTCGTTGAATATTTTTCATTAATAATTTTGCCTCGCATTTCGTTTCGCGTTTTTTTTTCAGTGGAACCCCGATCTACCTTTCTCGCTATCTTTGTTTTTTTGCATGGATCGTTCATTTTTTACTAAACCAAAACCCCATAATAACAATGTTAGAGAATTTCACGTTAATCATTATCCGATTTACCGATTTCCTCGATCTATCATCTAAATAATATTATCGTCCCGTCCCAATTATTATCCCGATTGACCGTTTTGGTAGAATATTTTTTAATCGCTCAAATAGTTTAACATCGCATTTAGTTACATAAATAAATAAGTTTTTTGAAAATTAAACATTTTTTTGGTATTATTTGAAGATTTCCCGCATTGTCGTTTTCCCGCATTATTCGTTCATTTATTACGGTCCTTTGAAAAACGTAGAATCGAGGTTCCACTGCATAGGCTTTCGATCCGTCACATACAATGTTTTTACATAAAAATAAGCAATCAAATAAATGAATCTGAATGTTGAAAATAGAATCGAAAAGAATATTTTCATACATTTGAATCGAATAATCGACGACCATTTGTTTTGAATATTTGTTATCTTTAGTTAGTTTTTAAGGTGTTCACTGTCAATGTGTGGAAAGGCATTATATACAAAGAATACAACACTCATTTGTACTAATTATTTAATTTGATCAGAACCGGTTTCAATCATGATGAGCCTTATTAACTGATAAGAGAAAACAATATTACAGTGCTATTTATGCAAAACAAAACAACTTATTCTTTGAATGAGTAGTTAGTGTTAGACGATATATTTGCCAATTTCGTCTCACTTTTCGGGATTTACTCAAAATTTCTCATTCCCGAAATCCCGAGATCGCCACAATGTCAATCCCGGGATTTCGGGATCAGAAAATTGAACGGGATTAGATGCACACCTGCATCGAATCACAATAAAAGCATAGCGTTGTGACATCAAAGTTTTTATACATAATATGACTAATGGTGTTCCTATAAACGATTGATTTTTAGGTTGTTGTCTTGCTTTTATGAAGATATTTATTTATACCCGAATAGCCTAAAAAATAATATGGACACCTGACATAATAATTAAAAGTATTCTGATAAATGAGGAGCAAACATTCAATAAGTGATTTGTCATACAAATATAGAGCTTGGGAAATGATAATTTGAGTGTTCGAGAAATATCGGTTTGATTGAATGTGTCAACTTTATGATTTAATTTGTATAGGAAAAAACCATTTTTTGGACACTAATTATGGTTTCCATTCATCAGAACTGATATTAAACGGCATTTTTCAAAAATTGTGACAAACCAGTTTCTCAAATATCAACTAAACCATTATCTTGGAAAATAGTATAAAACTTATAAGGAAAAGTAAACAATGCTAAAAATACATAGAGTGCGTACATCGCTGTCGCTTCGAATTGATCAAACTATTTTGTTTCATTATCATGACGTGACAGAAAATGTCACAGATTCACTAGATTTATTTGAACAATATTTTAACAGCTGTTATTAAATAAGCAAATTTTTAAAACAATTGTGTAATAACTAATGATTGAACGAATTGAGCAAATATTTTTGTTTTAAATTTTAATGTAACGTATTTTGCAAATGGTTTCAAGTTAAAAACTATCCACAATTTATTTGTCTTTATTTTTATATTTATAGTGCGTGCTTAAATTAATCTGATGAAACATTGCAACAATCGTTTTGTAATTAAAACAAATAAAGATCTTTTAAATATATACATATCTTTCAAATATATTCCGACATAAAAATGTGTGTTTAGTAATCATTTCCCTACCTTTCTTGTTACCTGCTGCTGTACAATGCTGAGAAAACGAATAATAAATAATTACTCATTAATTCTTTTTCATACTTTATCAGTAGATACCTTGTAAAGGTTGTGGATTAAATGAGTTGAAGACTGCTAAAATTAAGTTCATTCATTGAACAAAAATATTATAAAAAATGGTGAAGCATTTAGTTCGACGATTGTTATGATATATTAGATATATATTTCAGCTTTTAAAGTTATTGTCGTGAAAATGTAAACATCGCTATTTTTTAATTTATTAAAGGAAGGTTTACAACAACAGTTTTCTTTTTTTTTTGCAAAACTTTCTGCCAATGGTTGAAAACTATTTCCTTTTATTAACTTAGAAAAAATGTATGACCATTTTGTGATTCTTGTAAATATAACCTTTACACCAATATCATGATTGCTCCGCAACAACAAAAAAAGTGTTGTCAAGGTGTTCGCTTGGATGCGAGGTTACAACATTTTAATTATTATTGCAATATAAATAGGAATTATTTATAATTCACAATGAATAAAGGTAAAATTTGTGGTTGCCGTTTTATAAATTCGAAGAGCATTAATAACGTTTACAATGATATAAAAAGTGAATTTCTATTATTCATATTTATTAATCAACTGGTTACTAGATATAATTTAAAATTTCGACTGAAGGTGCTTAGTGGAATTTCAATATTAAATTTGAATCGTTCAAATTGTTTACTACTGTTACTGTAGATGTTTGACGATCAAAAAATATTTGTATTAGATTCCTAGTCATATATACATAATAAAAATTTTGAGTGGCACTTCACAAGGTAAGTGTTATTTTTCGTCTGTCTACATATCGCACGTTGCATCCAATTTTCGAAAATAATTGTTTGTCATTAATGATTCAGACTATTTCTTAAATTATACTTATTTACAATAACAACAGTTCTCTTGCAATTTAGAATTATTTTGCAATTCTTATTTACTTAAAAAGCAATCGAGACTTGCGAATATATCACCGATACAAAATTTGACATAGGTACTGGTAGTTTTTTTGTCAAAATAAAATTTCACAGAAGAGTCAAACAACGATTCGAATATACATACATAGTATTCAGTATCGATCTGCAAATAAGTGATGTGTAAAAACACCTTAGTAAATTGAGGTCCAAAAAAACTCGGATTTTCCGGCCGATAATTGACTGTTTTTATTCTGTTTCACAATACATTTTTTTCGCAGACAATTCATAAAAAAAACATTCTTTTTTTTCGTTTTATTTTCAATTATTGTTATCTTCTGAAATCGGTGCTGGGCACTGCTTGGCACAAGAAGTGATGGGCGACAGCCATCAGCCTACTTCCAGTAAATAATGTTCTGCTTATTTATTCTCTAATCATTCTAATGAATACGGCCATTATTGAGATGTCATGATTTTACTTATATTTGACCAGTGACAAGCGTAAATTTATGCGTACTAGAGTCAGAGACGGATGATGGACTCTTATTAATTAAAATACATTACTGCAAACCTTTCAGTCGACCCTTGTATTGAAACATTTTAACCAATTGATAACTCTAACGAGAAACGGACCGAATGATTTTCTTTTAAATTGGTGGACTGGAGGAAAAACAATCCTGTTGGAATACTATTAATATTAATAAGTCGTATATAATGTAAAAAAATATACAAAAATTAAGAACTGGGTAATCCTTCCGATTGTTTTTTAATTACATTTAAGATTTTGGGCAAAGGTTTTCGTTATGTTTTTTCTTCTCAAGTTGATTTCGGAAAAGAAATCCCTCATTTGAGTTTATCTCGGGTTATTTCGTGTTATAAAGTTATTGCGTTACTGTTGTATTATTAGTTTTGGGCTTGTGCAGACATCTAGCCAGCCCTAATATCATTTACGCATCCAAGGGGGGGGGGCATGGGGGCCATGGCCCCCTCCTTGGGAGAATTTATTTTCCATTTTTATAATTTATTAAAACTTTATTTTGAAATAGGCTCTTTAATTGTTTAGTTTACTATGTTTTATAGAATACATACTTACTTAATTATGTATTGACTATTTTTATATACACCCAATCTTTTTTTACGCGATACATTGGAGGAAGGTGGCGCGTAAAAAAACCTCACTTTCATATGATTTGATAAATCGGTTCCAAAAATCAAAATATCTCATAATAATATAAAAAATTGTTCCTCAAATTAGCGCAAAAAATATTTTTTTACGGTGCCGTCCAAAAAAATCGCGTAATTTCAAAATCGTGCAAAAAAAAAATCGCATAAAAAAAGGCTTTCATCTATTTTTTAATGTATTATTTATGTATCATGCTTATTTTCAAATTGAATGGCCCCCTCCTGGGACAATTTCTGGATCCGCCACTGCCTAATATAAGACATACCTTGGAACTCCAATCCACGAAACAATTGAAAAATCAATCGATGAATTGTCCTGAAGTGAAATCATCATAGTGAATTAATAAATTGAATTTACTAAACATTCTTATATTTAAAAAAAAATGAAATCAACAATAATAATTAATTGTTATTCCATTCAACCAGTAGGGCGGTATTATACAATGGCAGTTGTAAGCAAATGATAATAATATGCACGACAGATAACAATTGTTTTTTCCGTTCATAGTTTCAATTATTAACAACAACAAAAATGATTATAAGCCAAGTTAAATATCTCTATTTTTGATTGATGGCATTCAATATTTCATGGTACGATATTATTTTTTTATCATGTAATCCGGGTCCTATGGCGCAGCGGTTAGCGTTGTGGGCTTCCGTACCGGACTTCACGGGTTAGAGTCGCAGTACGAACAGATTTTTTTCGATCCATTTATCGATTTCTGTTCGAAGGCATGGGTGTTTGTGATGTTTAAAAAAATCCCTCCCACCCTTTCCGATCCTTTGATAATTGGGTGTAGCGAAAGTGATAAGTAATAATCACTAGTCCTCCCCTAGCCTTATCCTTCTACCCCTACTACTCTCTTTGAATAAGAGAGGTTGAGCGACTGAATAACAAACAATTCTCGTAGAAGAAAACAAACTGTTGAGATATCTCCATTAGGAGGCCATATGCTCCACATTGAGAGCGGACATGGATATATATATGTACATAAATGTTTATAAACAACTTGCAAAACAATTCAATTTAATAAATGTAACAATGGATAATGCTAGGAATTGTGTTTCCTATTAAAAAACATTATACGGCGACAGAAGTTAAAAACTTTTGGCTCCACAACTGTGTAGGAAAAATGGTTAACTTCAAGACATTCCTTTTTTGTCTTGAAAAAGAAACAAAGTTTTTTGGAAAGATGAATAGTAGTCGATTATTTAATATTTTAGATGAATTCAGTGGTAGATTTGTGAAAGCTCAATTTTAATATAAATTAAATTTGAAGGTTATTCCACTATTCGTCTTTCAAAATGTATTTATTATTAGGAAATGCAGGCCCGCGTGCAACGCACACGGGCGGTGATTTTAGGGCCAGCCGAAGCAATCGAGAGAAGTTTTTTTTAAGTTTACATAATGCAATTACTTCGTGCAAATTTTAAAAAGTTTACGTTTATTACAAATGGTTGGTATAAATCCTTTTTTTTATTACGGAGAAGGGTTGGGTGTTATTGTTCCCATAAAGCCGCCCCAATAGAACGATGTGCAAATTACATTGAAATGATTGCGGTCTGCTTGACCAAGATCTACCATTATTGGCTAGGCTTTAGTAGGTGCTAGCAGTGGTGTAGTGATAAATAAATATGTACCTGGTCGAATACTTAATATACAAAAAAACTTATTCATTTTGACAAAAATCCGGAATCAAGAATTAGAATTAGAATGGAATTAGAATTTTATTTTATTATTTTATATTTTAAAAAAAACTCCATTTTTAATTTCTTACTTAATCATCAATAAGTAGGAAATTGAAGGCAAAGTTCAGTTTGCTAACTACATATTTCACAGTGAATTTTAGATTTTTTTTTTAGAACTAGCAGTGGCGGATTACCCATAAGCGAATGAAGTGCGCGCCTGGGGCCTCCGAATGTCAAAAATGGCCTATATTATATAATCCATATATTTTATATGGATCTTCTGACGTTTTTATTTTATCCAAAAAACAGCGCCTCCAAATTTTATTGCGCCTGGGGCCTCCCATGTCCTTAATCCGCGACTGAGAACTAGTAAGTGTGTGTTGTATTGTTGTTGTGGGTAGATTGTACTCATGATTAAGCTTACTGTTGAAAAATTGTTGCACCAAGTGTATATAGCACTCAATGGAGACATTTTTTCAATGTAAGTGGATTCCCGCATCGTGTAAAGTTTCCCCGAAAGAATTATGAATTCTAGTGAAGCCGAGTAATATACTTGAGATGCGATTAGGATTAATGTAAATATGTTGTGTACAATTTGTTGAGTACCCTTTCGGCTGACATAACGTCATATCGTTTTGATTATTTCATACTGTATAGGCAATGGTGTGCTGCTAAAATTTCATTAACCGGCTCGCACCTTGGTCGTAAGAATTTTCCAATTTGCCCAAAATATCAGCGTGACTCTTTTTTTAGCTCTTCCGCGAATTTTTGAATCACAGATATTTACGGATATACTAATAACCTTGATGGGCTTAGGAACCGACTCTCCGAACCGAAATTATTTTAGGAACCGGCTCGGCAGAGCCGGTGCGAACCCATGGCAGCACACTACTGTGTATAAGTATTTTTACTTATTTCGGCCATCTTGGATTGTGACATCAGACGCAGCGGTGGGCTGACACTTAAAGTCATTTTACGTAATATGCAAATGATATATAAAAAGCAAACACGGTAAATGAACAAGAAAAAAACATTCCACATGTCACAGAAATCAAACCTGAAAAGCGATCAATTCGATGAAAATGTATTCTCTTATATTGATTGTTATATATTCTTGCGTTCAATTGGAAAAACAATGCGATGAAAAAAATAGATTATAGATAAAACTATTAATTAAAACGTGAAGCACATATACACGTTGTTTATTACTAACGTTGCAAAGCGAACATAACGGTTTTGCTTTTGGACGCCTCATAACTTTGTATCACTTCTCTTCCTTTTTATTATACTGGTGTCGATAATTTTACACCATTATATGTATCGGTGTCATATTTATAAGACTTATGAATTTGACCACGTAATATACGGCATACGCAGAATGAACTGTTTTACTTTGTTTTTCTCATCTTCCCACATCTGTGATAAGATGTCTTTGAATGAAAATAAAACTTCCATAGTATGGCATCATTAAATACGCACATTCATATGGAATGCCATTGAGCAAATTACCACAGAAGTATTAATGTTACACTGATAAGAAGGCACAATAACATAATAATTCTGCGAATCTTCGTTGTTATTTTCACATGGCAGAGCGCAGGTGGCGCGGTGCTGGCTCGTGTCACTTACCTTCTACGATACTCTGATGTTAATTGAAGAGATCGGATAGTGGTGAGAATTTGTAAATTTTATTTGCACAACCGTAATAATAATATCTATACATGTAATGAGTCAGTGAGATGCAAACATATTGAAAGACCGACTTCAAAGTCGTAATATAATATGTTGGAAAATACATGTAATATAAAGAAATACCATCTTCTTAGAAGTGGCGCCACTTTTGACCCTAGCGACTTAAATACACCAAGTCCTATTTTTACGTATTTTTTTTTCGCGCGATTTCGATTTTACGCGAATTTTTTCACGGCACCGCTACTTTTTTCTTCGAAAAATAGAAATGGTGACCCTGCGTTTAAAGAAGTGATGATCTTGCGCAAAATCATGTGATGTAATTCTGATCTGAAACTTGTTTAAATACAATACATTTAATTCGTTTCCCGGTCATAATTTTTTCTACCGAGAGTTTCTATGTCAAAAAATGCACTCCAGACGTCCAAATATTTTAAATACGAACCGAAGATGGGAATATTACTTTTTACTTCAAAAAAAAATATTTGGTGATGCTTTTGACACATTACAAATGAACGCCTGAAATACATACGTACGAAATACTTACGATTTAAACATGCATTTATATGAGTAATTTTGAATGCTACTTGTGTGGTTATCTCCGAGGAATTTTATATAGGTCATTTTAAATCATTATAATTTTAAATAATACAAAATAATCAGAGATGAACAAATGTCAAAAATTAACTATTGGATGTGTAATATAATATATTATTTGTTTATCGTAAAATGAAAAGGCTTGCATAGGATTACAGCTGGCGGCAATGCACGATGTGTTTGACAAATATAATGAAGACAGTTTGTACATAATATTATAATTATGATTTATATATATAATATTGATTTGAAACATAAACAAATCCAGGAAAAAAGTTGCCGAATACGAATACGTTTATGTAATCGTTTCTTCCTATTATTTTTACGTACATCATCCTACTTTTTAACATTGAACATTTTATATTAGATGAGAAATTGGAAACTTTGTCTCATTATTTTATCAAAAATACATTGAATGCGTCGTCACTTTACGTGACACTTTCATTCGTACGTGTTCCATAAAACATAAAAAAACACAGTTAATAATGTAAGATGAAGCCAAATAACGCAAGGAAGGAACGATTTTATTTACAAAGTGAATGACAGGCATGATGTTTATATGTCGTAATTTTAGTTTTATGATTTCACATTTGAAAACAGATTTTACTATTTATTATTCATTCCAGAATATTTACCAAAAACACTAGTTGCATTGTAATCACATCATTTATATTTTGTTTGTATTTGACTTACACTGGAAACTGATTTGACGAGATAAATGGACTGTCAAATTTATAAAACGTATCAAGCGAACAATACAGTACAGCGATTGCTACATGATAATTTCTAGAAATATACATATTTCATATACAATTGTACAAAAAAAACTGTATTTCGTGTATTTGGTTTAAGTGTGAGATCACTAGTTCCATTTTCATTGTTTTTAGTCCGAGAGCCACACTGACAGTTCTATAAAAATCAAAATATATGTTAGGTAAAGTAAGTGAAGTAATCAATCAAATAACACCGTTACCCAACCATTACAATCAACAATAATATGAAGAAAAAAACAAGTTTAACGCACTAATATTTAAGTCAGTAATATTTACTGATTTGAATACGATTGATTAAGCGTCGCAGGCGAATATTAATTTTAAGTAAAATATTAGTCGAACTTATATAGCAGGGATGTCTAGTGCGTCAATCGTGAAGGTAAATTTGGTCGATCGCAAACTTATGTACGTATAATAAAGATAATAAAAGATTTTTAGTACTTTTTCCCCCACATAAATTTATTTGATCAGGACCGGTTTCGCTCATCGTGAGCATTATCAACTGATACAGTGCTATCTATTTATACAAGTTAAATTGAAAAAAAAGGTGTAAGCAACTACTAACAATGAAAAGGATTTAAAAATTACATTATAATTACACACAATTAAAATGCTTAACATCTATAATAATAATATATATATATTGTATGTTATAGGTGTTAAGCATTTTATTTTTTTGTAATTATAATGTAGTTTGTAAATCCTTTTCATTGTTAGTAGTTTCTTACACCTTTTATTTCAATTTAACTTGTATAAATAGCCTTGTTTATATATTTTTCTTATCAGTTGATAATATTCGCGATAAGCGAAACCGGTCCTGATCAAATAAATTTATGTGGACAAAGTACTAAAAATCTTTTATTATCTTTATTATAATGCCATTCCACCAAGTATTGACAGTGAACACCTTATGTATGTATATTCATTGTTCTCTCATTGATATAATTACAAGCGATAACAGTCCATCGCCGTCAATAATTTTTATAAATAAGTAAGTACACAAAAAAAGTGACTACTTCTGTTATATTCGTACAATATTTTCAAATAGGTTTTTTAAATAATCGATAAAGTACATATAATTAAAAAAAGAATCTGCAAAAAAGAATAATATTCTTACTTCAGTAGTACTTTTATGTGTGTATATTTTAACATTCAGCCAGCATGGTAGATTCGGAGTCGTAAAAAAACATTTAAAAAAAAAAATATATAAAAATAAAAATAAAAGGGATGCATTTTATTAGGTATTAAAAATGCGATATGATTTAAAAGAGACTCTTTTTATTTATATTTTTATATAGGGTTATATTTTTTATCAAAGTTTTTTTTGAGATTTCACAACCTTTTTTAACTTTTCCGGTTCTAAGCTGAAGAAATGCGACCCCAATACCCACATTTTCTTAAATATCTATTTTAATATGGGTGATACAATGTTTATAATTAAGGTATTCTTATATCATTGGACCTTTTGTAGTTTATATAAATACACGATAACGCGATGCGATAACGGGATAAGCGCCCGCTTATCAGCGATCGTTCGTAAGATAACTACGCGTGAACGCATCAGTTGCAAATACATATTTGTACTGAAATGACGTCTTTTTTACGCGCAACTTAAAATATGATTATTTATTAAAAAACCACGGATTTTTATAAAAAAAAATGTATGAGGAATGATGCAGAGAGATATTTTAAAGCCCTTAGACTATTTTTTTTTTGAAATTCATAAGAATAAGGCCAATAATGAGGAAACCACTGGGGTCCCTAAACGACCCCCATCGGCAGAGAAGTATTTTTCTAGTCTCCGAGCCGCGAGAGTTAAGAAAATACATATTTTCAATATTGTTAGAACCGTCCAAAACCTTTAGTTTACGTACATTTACTTCGTCTTTTGCACGTTTGTTTGACATATAACGTATACTCATTGTAAAACGAGGATTAGGTGTGTATTTTTGCGTTATTAGAGTATTCAGCAAAATTTTTGTGTAATATACAAATAAATCTCTCACGGAAGTTAAATCATCGCAACGGTGACCCTCCCTTAGATCCGTCTATGGCATCACGTAATGATATAATTAAATAAATACCATGAAAAGAATCATTGGTAGGCAACTGTTTAATTTCAGTAACAAGAGTCATTCAATTTTCTCGTCGAATTTTACACAAAGAAATATTGTGTACCCAGTTCTTGGAAATGTTCCTTTATATGACAACCGGCGCGTTATATAGCTAAATACCTTGTGGTATTATTTGCAATTTGCACAAAATATTTTATTAGTTTTAGTTATTGATAGAACACGGCTATCGTTCGTTGAGTTTCTAGTATTGATTAATGAATGGGGGGAGTAAGACGAATACGCGAATACATTAAAAAATCATTTTATGAATGTGAATAACGGTACAATGGCAATAAATATCTCTCGCTCCAATTGTTTGTGACGAATGCTAGTTTCTGTCTGCCCGTTCCATTATACATATTTGTAAACATTTTGTTGTGGGTCCATGCAATCAGTAAAACTACAAATTGGGCAATTTCAACAATGATTGAAATCATAAATGTCACATAAGTAGTAATTTTTCAATTATAATTTTGAATACTCCCATAATTAATTTGATAAGTATTATTTATGGATCTTTTAATGCTCCATCATTTTAACTGTCCGTATGTTTAAATGGACGTATGAAAAAACCGAATTCAACACAAATCGCATTTTTGTATGCAAAATTTTATCAACAATGCATATGATTTAAAATTCATTATACGTAATTTAAAAATGCAACATAGTTAAGTTATTATAAAGCGTGAAAGTCAAATTCCTAAAAAGAGATGACGTCCGTATTATTATTTATATTTTTTGGACATTTTTAAATTAAAAAAATGATCATTCAAGGTTGACTTTTAGCCTCACTGTAGTTGTCATGCATAACATATATTATATTAAATATTCCCTTCATTACTCAGTTTCAAATTAAAATGTTCAAATCTCCGATCGGACACTTTCTCATATGGCTTTATTAATCGTTTTTTGAGCGTTTTTTTAAAATGGATATTTGTTGTACTTTGTATTAGTTAAATTTTAAATATATATAGTTATGTCTTACATACAATACAATATCTAATGTTACTGTTAAAAGTAGCGAGAGTGATTAGCAAACCACTCGTCCTGTCCTAACAACGAAGGCAAACTACTCAGCGTTCAGTAATTTTGCGGTGTAATATGGAAAAAAGAGTACACTTACATCCATAGTGCTTCCGGTTATTTTATAGGGCAATATTCCGCACACTAAAGTGCAAGCCGCTTGCAAATTATAGAAAAAATCTGTTAATATACATAACTCCGTTAGGAGGTCATTTGTTCCACATTGGGAGCGGACATTAATAAAAAAAGTCATCAATGTGAATAAAAAAATATGGTAAAAAAACATATGCATATATGTATATATAATGAATACCATACAAACAGTATTACTAAATGTATTTTTTTTTTACCATGTCCGCTCTCAACGTGGAGCATATGGACTCCTAATGGAGTTTATTTTAACAGAAGTGTTTCTACGAGAACTGCTTGTTACTCAGTTGCTCAACCTCTCTTTTTTCAAAGAGAGTAGGAATAGAAGGAAAGGACTAAGACATGACTAGTGGTTAGCTAATTGCTGTCGATACACCCCGTTCATAGGATAGAATGGGTGGGAGGGAGGAATTCAAGACATCACATACATCCAAGCCTTTGAACAGAAATTCATAAATCGATTGATAAATCAATTTATAAAACTGTCCGTACTGGGATTCGAACCCGTGACCTACGTAGCGGTAGCCAACAACGTTGCCCACTCACTCACTCACGTTTTCTACTATTTTTTGGCAGTAAACATTTGTTACAGCATCATAAAGTTTTTGCACTTCCTAATCAACAATAAAGAGTTGATGTTTATATTCTACATATGTACAATTAAGAAAGATATTTGTACAACATTATCCAAAAATAAGATAAACAGAAATCGATATGCCAATATTTTTTATACATTAAATGAAAAGTTAAATCATGCAGGAAACGACAAGAAGTAAATTTTATTCAAACCATCATAAATATTTATTGTAAACATTTAACAACAACGTTTTAAACATAACCGCATGATGAAATAAACACGTGAATTTTATTTCGTATGGTAGTTTTTGTTCATTTACTGTTGTATGCTAAGTGGAAACTTTTCCATATCGTTCATTTAACTATACTAAGAAATCGCTACATTTTTTTATAAATGCTCGAGTGTAAAACAATATCTTGACTAAAATTAGTATAAAGTAATACGATATGAATTCATTTTATGTCCCGATTTTACTTTGGATGTATTTTTTGATTGGTTGTTCACTTTTATTAACATATATATTAAATCGAGGGTCTTCAAACTTTTTAGCATAAAGGCACACTGACTGCTCCGCTTAGTCCCGCGGGTCAATACCTAGATAACTTATCCTACCAACATACTGCAGTTTTAAATTGTGGGCTTGTCGTTGACGGAATTGTTGATGCTCGTGAACCGTAGTTTGGTGACCCATGTATTAAAAAAATAATCATATAATATTGTATATGATATCCTGTACCTCAGCTTTAATTTATACTTACCAGGAATCGCTGTTACGGGAATTCCTTAACCACTCTAAAGCTAACGACTCACCGGTGTGTCGCATACCTACTAACCACACACGCTACCCACCAGTGTGTTGTCACTATTACGTCGTCAATAAATATTTTTTAGAGTTTGCATCATTGAAAAAGGGTCCGACATCTCTTAAGGACTCACAAAATGAATATTAAGTTTTCCTTTATTAGTTTTTAGAAAATTGCTAGCTTACAGGACAAAAAACGTTATTTTTTTTCTAGCTGTTAACGGGTTAACGGATGTAGAGCGATACTGTATTTAACATTAGTTCTGCCTTTAAACAAACATTTTAAACAACAAGCTTTGTAGGTGTATCAGTGTATGTATTGATATTATAGCAGCAATTATTGTCAAATTGACATCTATAATTCAGAGAAAATGTTTATTTTGCGCATTACACGTACAGTAATGTATGAACTTAAAAGAAGTCGTTTTAACGAGAACGGGTTGGAAACCTGAATTTCTTCCAAAAAATGTTAAATCCATATTAAATCAACTATAATAATGTTGTTCTACAAACTGTAATTCGTGTTTCGCCTTTAGAAAAATATTCATCAGTCAGAGTGTAGTAAGGTGTACGAATAAATAAAAATTTGATTCTCAATGTTATAGATTATAAATTAAAAGTAGAGGGTTTTCTTCTTCTACCGGACTCAGCACAGATATAGGTAAAAACTTTATGTTGGAATTAAAGAACACGTAAGATGTCTAAAAAAGAAAAAATCTGAGTTTGCGAATCATTTGATAGAAAATTTTCACAATTTTGTTTAAAAATAAAAATGTTGAAAAATTTATCTAGGAAATAATAAATGATTAAGAATAAAAAGCTTGTATTGTGAATAAAAAGCGATGTTCTTTCTGATGATGCCACTTACAGAGGAGAAAAACTAGTGCAGTAACAAAGTCATCCAATTTAACTTTATTATTTATTTTTTAAATTACACAGACAAGTATTTGATACCTTTAATGTCACAATCAATAAATAACTCACTTTTAAGTTGTTCGCTGTCCGTCCTTGGTGGGAACGCTATATGTTATAAAAGTAAAAAAACTTATTTGCATTTATTTAACAGTTTTTATATAAAAGATCAGACCGGTTTCGCTGATCGGAAGAATTCAGTTGGTAATCCTATTTTTTTTGTTTATCTAGCGTTTGTACGATACTTTATCTAAGGTATGTAAATATTTTAATACCAACCATATAAAGTTTTTGAAAAATTAAAAAAAACAAAGATCTTGAAACCTTTATAGAAGAGAAAATAATTTTACGACGATGCAACAACACGGTACTAAATATGAATAGACTTATATATATGATTAGAAAGATAAATTTGAGGAATGTAGGTGGTTTGAATTTCAGGATAGTTATGGCCTTTTTCATGACTATGTTACTTCATAAGATTCAATAGTTTTAAGATATATGTAATTGGAATAGTTAAAAAAAGCGTCGAGAGATTAACATTCAAATATCAATCTTTCTATAAAATATATTATTTTCCTAACTAGACTGTTATATTGCGTTTATTTTTTCTATCAGTCTCGCTAATTTCGGAGCTTTTAGCGAACGCGTCATTCTCTTGCGGTTGGCCACATTTTATGAAGTGAAGAAGATATAAGAAAATTCTAACCGATTGGGCGCATATGATATGTTGATATCTTTCCCGTGCGTTCAAATTTCTTTTGAAAAAACAACGGAATATTAACATGATAAAATATCTAGAGTGAAATGTACAAGTATAAAGCAATATGGAAACACTATGTATCTATAGTATATATTCCAATAATTGTAAATAAAATGATCCGCTTTGCTCGGCCAGCGAGTCTATTTTTGAAAGAATAGTTGTGGAAATTTAACGATAAAGCTTAACAGCAAACATTAATATTTTTCTAAAGAAACTTGATTGTATGGCTTTTAATTTTCACTTAATTGTACTTATAATTGACTTTAAAATAAAATTATAGCTTAACGAATGTCATACGAACCATATTCGATGCATGTATGTATATTATTTATCAGAGGGAAAAATGACATATTCGATCTAAATATAACATCTTCATTATAAGTCATTTAAAAATAATTAATATGTAATCATTATGCAAGCATGTGAAAAATGTGAACTCTAAAATTATAGATTATAGCCACAAATCGTCCATGATTGTTTATAAATGAGAGTTGATAAGAAGTCTTACAACAATGATGGCTTCAAGCATTTATTATTTAATTGTAAGTGATATTAGTCATAGGTCAATGTGTACAAATTCAAATTTGTGAATCAATTTCGCATTTCGGCAATATTTACTTTGTAAAATTTCATTGTATTTTTATTAAGCAAGTTTTTTCTGTAGCAAAGAATTATTGTGTTTAACTTGAGAGATTGTTTGATGTAGTATAATTTTACTGTAAGTTTCTTTTTGGGATAATCAAAACTTTTTAAAGCTGGAATTTATTTGTATTGACCGGATGCATTTTTATGAAAATTTTAAATAAATGTTAGCTTAGTAATTAGTTTTTAGTTGTATATGTACGTACGTATGTTTGACAATAAAAAAAATACTCAAATACAAAAACTAGATAATGAAGTTTTTTTTATCTAATATCAATATTATTATGTCCAATTGGTAAAAAATGTTGATAAAATTAATTCATAAACACCATTTTACCATTCTCTAATAAAACATAAATAATTTTGATATAATTATAAACCTTTATTTTTGTGTACATTATTTAAAAACATTAGGAATCATTTCAGTTCACTGTTACAAAGTTTATTTATTTTTTAATACAATACCTTTCCGCCAAAAATTCTCTAAGGACACATTAAAAGAATGTTTCTTGCTATCAAATTTGAATAGACGTCGACAAAAATCGTTTCTTGTATTTCAAATTGAAAAAAAAAATACAATTTAGTTCGCTCTTGAAATAAAAATGTATTGTTCAAATAAAGTCAACATTCAAAAACAACATAGACCGAAGTCTATTTATTGCACGCGAATCTAATATGAGTTTTATATCAAAAAGAATTTTATGATACTAAACGATTGTTACCTATCCAATTATGTGTGTTTTCGACATAACCATGTTCATTTGAATAATATTTTTGTATTTTGACTCACAAAAATGCCTTACAAAAATAATAGTTTATTATATATAAATTATAAAACAACTTAACGATGTTGTCTCGCTTAACATGTTTGTATGCATGTTTTTGTATTCCACTAGCAATTTATATAAGTTATCAAAAAATTATAGTCAACTACTTCCACTTCTATTAGCTAATGGTTAAAAATCGACTATTTTGGATATGTTTTTTGGTTAGAAATTTGTGATATATGTATAATATATTACACAATATAAATATTGAATGCTAAAGTAAGTAAAAAACGTTAGCACAATTGGCTGATAAAGGTATCGTTCTATATTGTCTTTTGGGTATTTCTTAAAAGCAAACGGGATATAAATTTTCTGTTTTAGTTGGGTAATATTTAATTAGCTTATCTCTAGACGAAGCAATGTCATCGATCTAAGTTCAATCTATACATTTCTAATCAAATGAAAGGCAAACAAGTATTCAATAACTTACTTATACACCAATCAGCAAGAGGTGAATGATCACTCATTTTTTTTCAAATAATGAACACAAATTATCAATTCGTATCCGCAACATAAAACTCCTTAAATCGATTGGTATAACAATTTCGTTATAATTAAAGCATATCTAAGTCGACAAAAAATGTCCTTGATTTAAGAATTGTTTTTTTCTTTGCCTTTTTGTCATTTATATAAAAAAAAATACAAAACAAATCACAACTATTTTATTGTAAAATTTACTCGGTGAAGTTGTTAAAAATCTCAAACTATTACCTTATAACTTTTTAAACTAATATGCAATTAGTTATTCATCTACCGTTCGTTTATAAATTGCTTTGAAAGAATAAATAGTTTTATAAAAGCGTGTTAAAGTGAAGATAATTGATTGTAAACAATGTATATTTTATTACTATTAAGGTCTAAACAGTAAATAAAAAATACTAAAGGCCAACAGAGCTAAGAATACTTGTGATAAAAGAAATAGCAGCAATGCATTTAGTTTCAAGAAAATTAACCAATACATATATATACATAGTTAAAAGTTATTTCAACCGATAATGCTATCAACGATATTGGATAACTTTTGTGGAATTAAATATAGTAGATAGCGTTGTCTAATCTCACGATTCCCACGAAATCAAAACGCACAATTGCATTTGATTCCACATATTCTTGTGAGCAAAAAAAAAACTCAAATGAAATATGTTCAGCATATTTTACGAAATAGAGTATCACCAGAAAATTTTGATTCCTGTGTCGAATTTTAACTAAATATTGAAAAACTTAAAAAAAAAACATAACCAAGGAAGCCACATTTAATATATACGTAGTATATATAAATATACATTTTTTTAAATAAGTAAATACTTTTTTTCAAAATTGATTTTTTTTACCCAGTCTCAAAAAATTCTCTTTAGAATTTTCCTTCTGCATAACTTTATCGATCAACATGCGCCGTTGCTCAAAAGATGGACCTCAATTATTTTTTTATGATCTGGATATTTTCTAATAAAAATGTTACATTCATCGGAAATTATTCACTAGGATTTTTATTTAATTGATAATCAGCATAAACGCCATTGATATGTTATAAAAAACGACTTGAATTTGAATCATTGCTTTGTTGATGTTTTTTTTTCACATTACAACAACATTAAATTGAAGAAATAAGTTTAAAGTGTTGCTTTCACTAACACTAGACGAAATCATATGTAATCTATATTGGAAATAAAGTATCCTAGATAGTATAATAACAAAACACGATTATTAAAAAAAAGAATATTGATAAAAACAAGTACAGACAAGACCAACGCGCGGTCTAAAACATTAAATAATGTGGCCTAAAAAGTCATAAATATTGTTTTATCTTTTATTTACTAAGCCTCAGGTCGGTATCACTAAATTATTTTTAAATATACTGTTAGAAGTAAAATTTCTGAAAAGTAATTCGAAAGTTCACTCATAATAAATTTATAACCACCTCAAATATCCCACTAGGTTTTTATTGCTCTTTGTGTGAAAATTTAAAAATGTATGCAAATTCAAAAAGTTTTATTCATACTCATTATCTGTATTAAATATTTATAGTGTGGCCCAAAACAATAAATTACTCATCAATGAACGTGATCGAAAAGATGGACATCCATAGTGTAAATATTTACTACGCGGGGGTTGACCTGTAAACTTTCTAAAAACTCTTACTAATGAAAATAGATAAGTTTACTAAAATAAACTCCTTTTTGATAAGTGTGAACGGATGCTTAAAACTGTAATTAGAGCATTGAAATAATAACTCATGTAGACTTACCAAATAAACTCGAAATATCACAAAGTCAAATAATGTCTTTGATCACAAACGTCCTTTTCACTTGTTTCTATATTGTCAATTGATGATATAGTTTTAGCGATAAAGAAATGAAGGAATATTTTGAATAACTTTGATTAATATAAAAAAAAATCAGGTACACGTGTGATATTATAATAAAAAATTAACAGTTGTCATGAAAATACAAATTCAAATATCCAATCATGTTTCATTGATACATTAATAAAAAAAACTCAAGTATATTATTACTGCGTAATTATTTTAAATGTTTATTTAGCACAGTAAAATCAAACTTAAATTTTGCAAAAAAAAAAGAACGTATTTAATTATTATTTATTTCAGGCACTTTTATTTTATCGATATAAATACTGGTTTTTATTCGTTTCGTATCAACTGCCGAAAAACACTGACCGAATTAAATCAACTTTTTTTATTATATATATAAACAAGAATGACGATTTTTTCAAATGTAACTTTTTTGCTTTGATATTGAATTAGCAAAGCTTGATTGATCACAGTACGGACACCTGATACTAATTTAATATTCTGTATGAACAGTACCTTTTCTCGCGGACTTCGTTGAGAGAATGAATCGATTTGTACTATATGCTTCGATTTTAGACGGGTCGCGATCACTTTGCGCGTTGAAATTGACCAATCAAAACCGCAGGCTAAAAAAGCCAATACTGCACTTAAAAAAACAAATATTTTTTCACATACATCGATGACATGTTTAACTCTTTATTGTTTTCAATACGTATATAATACACTTATTTCGTAATGCGATACAACAACATGTTTATATGAGAAACATGCGATTTCATTATGTTCCCGACATGCCTAATCAAATCAACAAAGTAAAAACAAAATTTCCCTCCAATTTTTGATGTTTAAATTTTTTAACAATAATACAGTACTTTGTAAACGATATTCATATTTATGATTCCTTACCACATATAGAGATGTAGATCCTTCAGGGACGGTAATGAAATATTATATTATAGGTAAATCTTAAATTGCAAAAAGTCGACTGCTTATCGTATTTAGAATACAGATCCGCCAATACGAATGGAGTAATATTAAATAAAACTATTTTTCCTCGAATTGGGTCAAAAGACATTTGTTCGCCAAAAATATTTTTCTGAAATAGAAACTTATTTAGGAATTATCATTAGATGTAATAAAATATAATAATATTTATTATATCGCAATAGATATAATATCGTGTTAGTACTAATCCCATGATTTCGGGATTTACTATGACACGTGAAAATCCAAATTCAAAAAAGCTTATTTTCTGCTGTATGCATTGGCAGTCGTAACTCTTTCAAGTAATGTAGCTTAAAAAAGGTCTTCGAGTTGAAAATTATTTTGGAATCTCTCAATTTCTTACATTTTTACCAGTGATCAATCCCGGGATCCCGAAATAATTGTGAATCCCGTAATCCTGGGATGAAAAAAAGGGTGAGGGATTGCACGCCCTACATAATACCTAACTTGTTGAATAAATTATAAAAAAAAATCATCTCAAAAGGAATTCAATTTAGCCATATAATATATTATACTCATAATGGGAAAAAATTCCACCGTATCTGTTTTAAAAACAAAAGTATCTGCGGACTTCATGATCAGCAGTTAATATTTTTTTATTAAATTTCACGTTCAAATTATTACTTTAGAAGTATGAGTAGTAACATTATATACCTAGAGTCGACAAAACACAATTCGAATATCCGAGTACATTTGGTTCTATTTTGATATTCGGATATTCGAATATTATTCTTTCATATTATTATTGTTATTGTAGATTTAATTACTGTGTTAATAATAAAAAACAGGGTTGTATCATATATTGATATTACTTATTTTGTTTCTTTATATACCACGAAGACGCGTGCTGCCATCTATTGTGGGCTAACAATTAAAACGTTTCGCCAGAAACATGAAAAGATAATGAATTTTTCATATGAAATTCATATGAAATTCATATGAAATTCATACATTATACATAATATTATTCGAATAATATAAATCTATATTCGAAGTTTGGTTATTTTTAGCGAATATTTGAAATCTCTAAACCGTTAATATTACGATGAACTGGATTCCATCATTATTGACTCATTAATATAGCAAATATTCCTTGAATCATTTAAAAGAAAATGACTTGATTCTGCTGCTTAGAATTTTCTCCTTACGTTATTAGTTATTAGCAATAAATTAATAAAGGTTTATTAGTTATGAAACCCGTTCGCGGCGACGTGTGAGAAATTATTACCGAGGATCCGCAAAATTTAACAGAATCTGCAAATATTGACGGTCGATAGTAAATAACAACTACAGCACTAGGTGCTGGCGAAAGTTTTGACGTGTTGCCAAATATACCATTGGTATTCAGCGGTCAAATGCAGAACGTTATGATATAGTTGTTTGTTTGGTCAATTTTGATATTGAAAACAGACCAAAATACAATACTTTGAAAAGTTGATAAATCGTTAGCCAATATTTTTTTGTTACTAAATACATAGCTTTATATTATTCGAATCATATTATGTATAATATATGAATTTAATATGAAAAATTCATTGTCTTTTCATATTTCTGGCGAAACGTTTTAATTGTTAGCCCACAATAGTTGGCAGCACGCGTCTTCGCGGTATTTAAAGAAACAAAATAGATAATATCAATATTTGATACAACGCTCTTTTTTATTATTACCACAGTAATTAAATCCACAATAACAATATTAATATGAAAGAATAAAATTCGAATATCCGAATATCAAAATAGAACCGAATGTACTCCGATATTCGAATGGTGTTTTGTCGACTCTAGGTATACATATATAATATTACTACTCATACTTCTAAAGTAATAATTTTATTCAGTGTAATTTTGACAATCCTCAATTAATTATGTGTATATTTTTAAAAGTTTTGACTTCTCTAAGTAACTGAGTTCTTTCCCGTACAGTATCGGAGATTCCCGAAATCAATATTTGTTTGAAATATGAAGGAATAAAAGAACAAAGTGTCAAAAAATCATCCATATTAATAAAAAAAAAAATGTTTTATTTGATTTTTCATCACTAGACTATGTTGGTCTTCTTACTCACTGCGCCCGCTTGTATTTCAATGGAAGACTTTAAAAAATGGATAAAAATCAGTCACTCAAATTCTTGTAGGATTTGTGAGGAAGTAGGTTTTAATCCCGCGAGCATCGAGACCGAAGCCAACAACTTTGGCCATTCGACCACAGGCTGGAAAGTGTGGACAATTTAGATGGATAATGTTCGCAAAGAACTCGCAATTAGCTAATTAATACCTCTGTCGAATTTGGGTTTTCTAGAAAGTGGGGAAAATTTCAAAGCTATACAAATTTTTCAAAAATCAATGTATGTGATTAGTAAAATCTATTAGAACGCGATGGAGAGTGTTACTAGTCGGCTTTGGGATCGAAATTATTTTTTAATTAAAAAAAATATGATACTCAACCAATGTTACCTCTAATATACAATAAGAGGTTAGCCGCGCGGAAAACTCAAAGGCTGTTTAGGAAAATTAAACAATTGCTCGGCATAATTTGATATAAGAAATAGTGTTTTTTGTTTTCATTTGTATAATAAAAATTATAATCATTTATACGTATGTAAAAATAAAATCAAGCATAAATTAAGAAAATAAGCAGAATGAAACAAATAATCAGTCACTAATAAATTTATTAACATATTTCATAAATTTATTTAATATTTTTTAGTTTTTCAAATCGTTCCTTTCATTATATAATTTATTTTTCAAAAAAGTTCGATTTCTTATTTATTTCGGTTAATTAGGGTTACTTAAAAAATAAAAAATAAATATTAGAATAGTTATATTAGCTGAGAGCGAACGTTGTTTCCAACCAGGATTACCAGATTTCCAAAATCACATATCTGGACATTCACTATTTTGAAGATTTTCATACATGTACACATTTTATTAAATCGGGATTTTTAGAGGGACTTCCAATGCGGGACTCAGGATTTGTCTATTGTACTCGGGACAGTCCCGCTTAAACCCACTGGGACTTAAAACAGTGCTAATTTCAATAATCGTAATTTGTTAATTTTAAAAGCCGTAAAATACCGTGCATGTAAATGCAAGTACGCAGATACTTCTGTTTTGTAGCAAATGCAGTGAATGTTTTGGCATTTCTTCTTAAAAATATTTAAAATTGCATACATCCATTCATTTGTTATTGTATTCTGTTAAAAGCATATAAAATATATTTAACAAAGTAAGTTCTTATTACAATATACAATTTATTGAAAAATATGTTTTTTTTTTCAGAAAAATACTTTAAGCGACAACCAAAAATAAACGAAGTGTATTCATAATTTTTAGGTGCTATAGATAATCAATTTATAACGGCAATTTTATTTATACAGTATAAACGGCCAACGGCCGATATTTAAGTTTAAAATACAACAAACGCCACATAACGAGTAAATTCGCTTCGGCTTGTGACAACACATTATTTTTTTCCGAGGCTCTTGATAAATATGTGATCTTTATTGTAATAATTTTCAGTGAAAATCATAACAATATTACTAACATTAGGGACATAAAAACTCATTTAATGTCTGTGTACACAATTAAGGCAATACGATCAAAGATCGACCGTTATAAGTTTGCCTTTTAGATACAGGACAGGGCTAGTGTCGCGTGAGGCATCTTGTCGAACAATGTACGTTCACTGTCGTGGCCAACACGTGATTCAATTTTGATTGGAAATATCAAAACTTTTCGTAAATGAAGCGGTAAAAAACTGTTGTATTTATTTTCACAGTATTACTACTAAAACAAAGTTCATAATATTAACATTTTAGCTAACGATTAACAGTTACTTGTCGTAAATTTGAGTTTATAGTACTACAGCAAGAGTTACTACCAACCTAGACCGTCCGCCAACTATTTTGAAATTTTCAAATTCTTCGGTGAGGGAAAAAAAACGATATTTTAGGGAAAAAGTATAGGGAATTAAGGATTTTGAAAAAATGTGGTGCTCGCTGCCCTAGCAGTATTTTAAATTGCGCTCTAGTTTTTTTTTTAGCTCCCCGAGGAATTTGAAAATTTCAATTTGATCATCAATATTTTCTATTCAAGTACATTGAAGATATCATCACGGATTTTGAGAAACGTTTATCGATTTTGGAAATATTGAGCCATGATATTTTACTTTTTGGTCAAATTTTGTCTCTCGGCGTTATCAATTTAATGTAAGATCCGATCTGCAGCTGGAGTTTGTGCGGTTTGCAAACAAACACTTTTTATGCTAACAAATGTGAAACTGGAGAAAATTTTTTTTTTAGAGTGAAGGTACCCTAAACTGAGAAGCTTGGTCTCAAAATGGGCTCAATGCTCGGAAGTACACAATATCTTTGTGAAAGTACCTTTTCAACCATGAATTTTTTTTAATCAACATATCATTGTCAATTTTATACAGACACGTATCTTAAAAATTACAATTTTTTAGGAGACACATAAATGTACTTTATTCTACGGCTGTCGCGATTGGTTTCTATCGGTATAAATAAAAATCACTGCTATGGTTTTGTCCTCAATATTTGTGAGGAAGTTAACAAGACAGGAACCAAAGACGTTTCCATTCATGCCACCCTCTCCTTCATGGCAAACCTAGCACATAGCCATGTTATTTGCCAAAATATTTTTTCCAACGTTTTTGTATTACAATTGAAATAAATTATATTTTTGGATAAGAGTTAATGGAATATGTGTGTATTGAAATTCTGAATTTATTACACCAAAAATCTCAAAACTGACGAAAATTGATATACGTGTTTGTAGAAAATAACGACGATATAGTTGACAGGTAAATCACTATCAAATTGCCGATTACAATTATCATTAAAATAAATTGAATTGCTTAGCTTGTATAATGCATAAATAAAAATAATTGAATCTTTTACTTCTAGTATATTTTTAAGTACTTACTAACATAACCAATATTAGACTTTTAAGATAATTTAATAAATGCGCTGTATTATTGTTGGTGCAGCCCTCGGGTTACCTGAGATTTGACAGCCTTGATTTAGATAATGTATTTTTATTTACTTAAATTAGAATAAACATTATTAATTAAGAGGACATTAATTACATTGATGAATTGAAACCATATACTTATATCACGTTTCTAAAAATATTCAGTGTTACTTTATTTGTTTTGGTAATTTAAATATATCTCTATTATTTTGTGTGCATCTGTGTTGCGTCATGTGCGCATAAATTGATAACCAACTAACTATATGAACAATTGTTAATTAATATGTGCGCGTTTGCGAATTGCGCGTCATGTTATGCGCGCGTATGCCTGGTCACCGTTTCTAGCTTTCTCTGTTACCAAGAACGTATACGCAAAATGTAACCCCGCGATAATTAAATCGGATTTCCCAACGAAGTCCCAACGTGTTAACTATCGAAGAAAAATAAGGATGTTCAACAACACAAACGTAAACAATTTGCTCCGCATAAATACCGTTTTGGCTTCTGCTTTATACTTCAGCAATGTAAATTATTGTCAATTGATAGTTGGCTTACGTTAAAGAAAAAACAAATTACGTCTTCTTTGTCCCAGAGTGAAAATTGAGCGCCCAGTATGATTTGGAACAAATCGAATTAGCACAGTTGCTTTTCTCAATCATTCGACTCGTTTTTCATATGTTCGGTAACAGGTGAGTGCGAAAATTCATTAATGTCGGTCATCAAATTAAGCACACCAAGGTTGGTTTCACAGCAAACAACACTCCAGTAAATAAATATGACTGATACAGTAACGCAAAATGATCAAATCGCATAGCTTATAGTTATAATAAGGCAAACATAGCTAAGTTTTTAATTCCACTGAGACTATGTAAGATAGCTGATAATTGTTATACTTGGTTGTCACAAACTTTTTGGAATACAGTCGGTGGATAAAGGAGTACAATAAAAATGATACACATTTCAGCATTACGTTATCGTCAGAACTAGGGATTCCAATCCGGATATTCGAATATTCGATATTCTGATATATTCGGCCCTTTTTCAACTATTCGATATTCGGATATTTGGGGAAATATCCAAATAGTATTCGTAATAATTTTTAATGAAATATGTTATAAAATCTACGAAAGATCACATCACAATTTCTTCACATTTACCGTGGCCACCGCAGCCGTTCAGCTATACACCCATTGATTAATATAACAGCAATTGTAATAGAGCAGACAAAGGCTTGGCTGAAGAATATTGAACAAAGTTAGTAACAGTTTGCCGTCTCTCAATAATCGCAACTTTTAGTTTCAATTTACATAAATTATTTGTTCAATGTTAAAAAAAAACCTGTTTATATTATAGAAACCTACGAACGACTTATATTATACTTACAATATACTGACATTGACACAGTTCATTTACGCAACTTCCGGATTGTATGTTCAAATTTTCAATCCTATTAAAATTTATGTATCTAGTTTAAAAAAACTTCAAAATAACAGTAACGATGAAAACTTTCAAGGTTAACACATTTCCCCGTAATCAACCAAGGAAAGTATTATTTTATTCTAAATACATAAAATTATATTTTAATGCAGCTTGAACTAGGGATTGAAATACCGGACCAAGATATTATCAATACTGGTATTTCGGTAATATTATATATTAAACACTGGTATTGTAAATATCAATATCAGAGCTAAAGCAAAACAAAAAATCCACCCAGTTAAGATTGCAATACCGGGCGACTAAATCAAAATGGGTATTTTAAATGAAATTTTGAAATACCTTTATTCAATATATTTTATACTCATAAAAGGGAGATTTTCATAAATAAATCATTAATTAAGGCTTTTCAATTTTGAAATATGTCAATATTGATAATAATTCAATTAACAGTGAACAATTTTATTCAAATATGTGACAATTCAAAATTTTTCAATATTTTTAAAATTCGTTTTGACTAATTTTTATTACCGAAATACCGGTATTTACGCAAAAAAAAAAAACAACATGGATACCGAGATCCCGGTTTTAGTATTACCGTTATCGCAATCCTTTGTTTGAATTTCATTTAACGAAAATTGTTTTAAGAGTTTTTTGATAACTGAATTGATTTTTTAAAGGTGACGAAAGTATAAAGGTAAATAGTCAAAGTTATTTTCTTCAAAGTTGAAAAAAAACATAAATTGATGTTCCATAGATTTACGAATCTTTTTTCAAATGTTGGAATTTCCATATCACATTCCTTTTTAACCATCCGATCCTAAAAACAGGGCATAGCAAGAGCTATAGGTTAACTACAAATACTTCACTAATCTTGATTTTCTATCCTTTTGACCTACACATATTGAGCGACGGTATTATTACTTGTTCTCAATAACGTTAAATATATTGTTTTATGGTGAGTTTATATGCTTCACATTGTAACCGGATATGGTTGGGGAAAAAAGCCATCTATAAATTTAAATCGCAAAGATTTTAAAATACATATCTTATTGTCAAATGCTATCTCGGCATTTTCATCAGAATTTCTTTGACAATGACTTTGTGTCAAAATATCGATAGGCGGTGTATAATCCGTGGTGAAAGGGTTAACGGTGTTGACTTGGGTCACGGTGCTCACAGGTTTGAATTTCAGTTCGGAAAGCTTCGTAAATTCATGAATTTCTGTTCAAAGACATCAATGCCTTATATGTTGTTATAAATTCCATCTCGCTCTTGGGACGTAGCAAGAACGATTAGCTAACCACTAGTACTGCCTTCCCATCCATTGAGAAACTGAATACTAGAATACGTTGGTTGAGATAAACTCCTCCATAGGAGTCCATATGCTCCACGTTGGTAGCCGGCATGGATAAAACATTTTTAAATACCCTTTTAGAATACAATTATTATTTACTCTTTTGGGAATTTTATCATTCCGCAAATCAATGAGTTTTTCTTCAAGGATGTAAAATTTTCCACATTTAAAGTAACATAGCCGAATAATTACTGCAGCTGGTGTGTCATTCGGTCGTGGTCACGTTCGAAGCGTGTTACATTATTTAATACAGGGTTTCTCAACGGTGGGCCATGTGCCACAGCATGTTCTAAGGGGGCCACAGAGATTTATTTTTGTTTTGGGGAGCCACAACACAGCTTAGGGGGGCCACGGGCGTTTATAAAACGATACAGGGAAGAGCATAATGGCGGACGTCGCGCAGCTATTTTTTGTAAATCCTTAAATAAAATAAATTACTGGCATTCTAGATTCGAAAATCTCGGAAGAGCTATAAAAAAAGATGGATTTTTGAAATTATAATTTTCAAGGGAAGACAAAACAATGGTATGGGGGCCACAGAAAAATAAAGACACTCAAAGGGGGCCACGCTCCCAAAAAGGTTGAGAAACACTGATTTAATACATGGCCAGCGATTTCCAGCCTGGGAGGCGTGGACTATTGCAAAGGGAGGCGCAAACGGTCCAAAATATGTATTTACTTTTTAAAACGTGTCCTTATTACTATATAAAATAAAGAATGGGGAGGCGCGAAGATATTTTTTTCTGCAAAGGGAGGCGCAGTAACAAAAAGGTCGGAAACCACTGCCTTAGGCTGTAAACTCGGTTCCGCAAAAAAAGATAAACAATTTTTCCGGATTGAAAACGATCTTCTGGCTCCAACAAAGGTTAATCATTTATTTATTACAAAAAAATGAGTATATAATATAACGAATAATTCATTATGAAACCCATGAACTTTCCAAGTGTTTATTTTAAGTTCAAAAATATAATCGTTTTTAAAACCTTCACCTTCGTTTTTTTTACGTTACTAAAAAAATAACTCACCTAACACTAAATAAATTACATCACGATTCTTCCGTAAATATGCATACTTTGTGTATTATTACAATAAAGGTCGTCGACCCCCTAACTACCTTGGGCTTGAGATTTAATATTCTAAATCAGTGATGCACATCCCGCGGCCTAAAATGACATTGATTGCGGCCCACAGACTAAGTTCAAAGTTTCCTATGACTAATTTTAAATATTTGCCAGTGAGAGGCTTTTTATTATTTATTTCAATATCAACTATAAGTACTATTTTGAAGAAAAAAATATATTTCACAAAACTGGAATCGTTTAAATTTTGCACATTTCCACACGTTTTGTCACTTACGATCAGTGTTGTAGTGGGGCCAGGTCGGCGACCTGGCACCTGAAAATGAGCCAGAGCGCCGGCCTGCCACCTTTTTGACTTGTAACTTAAGTTTCAAGTACATACAGTGAGTACAGTTTTTTTTTGTTATTACGTGTTTTTATTATTGATTTAATTATTAATACTTGTGATTTTTTAACTTTGGATGGATGTAAAAAAAATAGGGAATAAATCAATAACCGACCTGGTACCTATTTATTTACCACTACACCACTGCTAACGACTCTGGTTTCGCCTTTCGGCATCTCCAGGCATTCAAGCGCACAGATGAACTTGAACTGACGCTTTGTAAATAGTTGTATCGTGTATATATATGAATAACATTTACAATCACTAAGTTAGAACTATTATTGATCTGAATTAACAATGGCGTTCAATCAACTGGGAAAGTGATCACATTTTCAATTATAAAGTTTATACTCTATAAGTCTTTGAAATTAAATGTGATTTTCGCGAAGGGGTGTTTTGAAAGATCATAGTATGGGAATACCTGGGAAAAATGTGGCTATTATTTTATGAATCGAATTATTACTTATAGCTTTCTCTATTATAATACTTTTTATTTTTACCTTACTGTGAAAGAGTTGTACTAAGCTAATGCCGATTCAATAAATAGGGTGTAAGTCAGTCACACAAAGTCACTTTTCCCGGCGAATAAGAAAAGAAGGACGAGGCTCAGTATTGGCTACAAGTTATATACATATAATTACTTTCTGTATGCCTCATTTTAAGGATTGTATAACGTATGTGGGAAAAGAAATCAAAACACGAAATTTTGATTAAAATAAATTAATATCTATATATTTGAAAGAAGTCGATTGTTATGACAATTTATTCTTTGACATTATGACGGATTATGAGTAGTCATAGATCAGGGGTGAGAAACCTCTTCATTTCCGAAGACCGCAATAATTTATCAGATAACATCAAGCCGCAGTCAAGAAAACTTAGGCACCCCCCCCCTTTTAAAATGAATATTTTTTATTCACAATTTAAATTATTCAAGACAAAATTTTTAAAAATCTTTTATAAAAATATACACATTTACAAATCATAATACAAAATTTACAAATTGATATTTATTGATAAAAAAAGAAAACTGAAAATCACGTAACGTTAAATATGGGAATCAAATTACTATATTTTATATTAATTACATGTATGGAATACTTTTAACCAAAGATATCTATTTTTATCTAAATTTTTTAAACTCCCTCTCAATCATCCAGCTACATATCTACAAGAAACATACAATATAAAGTACTTAAATGTACGATGCGTCTTTATGATGATAAATAAGTAAGGCCATTCAGCATCCTAGGATTTTCCCGCCCCTGGTAAAGTAGAATTATTTATATGTAATTCCAATAAAATATTTCTTTAATCTTAAAGTAAACAACATGGTCTTTCAAACAGTACACCCATGTTTAAATAATAAACCATTAGCACTCTTACGGAGTCAATATTAATATTTTAATAACAGAATCGCTCAACTGATCAACTATTTACATTAATGAAATTCAATAAAATGATCTAGGAACTTTGCCTGTCAGAGAAAACGTGACCGCAGAGTAAGCAGAGGTTAATGTAGTCCTTCGTATATATATTAAAATCCTTACATACCTATATTTTATTGATAATGATGAAATGTATAAGTGAATTAATCCATGTAGGTATTGTGTTTAATATGGCATCGGTATTATGTTCTTACTGGTTGGTATCTTCTAGATATTTGATTATATAAAACCAAATTAATCCCTCAACGCATGGACATACCATAATGTCATCGCCCCGGCAAAAGACCGTACGTCAAACAAGTACAAAATGTTTTGAATTATTTTTAAAAACATTTTTTAACAAAACGAAAATATTATGTGAGATAAAAAAAACATCAAAAACATTAATCGTGTATTTAAAAAAACTTGATTTTTCAATATGAAAATGTTCCCCATAAATAGCATTTTTCTGCAAGTTTAGTTTTTTTTTTTTAATAAAAGATTGTCTTTTAGAGAATTGTACCCATTGTTGATAGCAATTTGTTCGATGATTTTTGATTCGATATTAAAGTTTATTTTATTTAAAAGAACACTCAATTCAAAAATTCATTAGAGTTAGTGGAAAAACTTAAAAATCATATCATCTCCTGTAACTCCAAAAATGCTACACCCAAACATAGATGGGCATAAGTTGTTTTTCCAGGAAATTTTAGAAATAAATAAGGCACAGTTAAATAGTTTACCAATTTTCAATGAGAAGGTAAATCTGCTAAATTCCCCACTCTTGTATCCTATATGTTAGTAAATATAATCATAATTTTTCCACCAAACAGGGTAAACATAGTTCTTGAAATTATTCACCATTCAAATCTGTATGCATTTCCATGGGTTAATCCATTTCGCCAGCAATGGCCTTATGCTTAGTGATACATTTTTTTTTATATATAAGCACGATATATTTATTAACTGAACGTCAGTTCAAGTTTATCCGTCCACTTAAACGAATGAAAATGCCAAAAGGCGAAACCCGGGTCGTTAAAGACAATACTTGTGTGTATGAAATCTATATAATTTAAACAGGGCTGTGGAGTCGGAGTCAGAGTCGCAGAGTTGCGCTATTTTGGCCGGAGTCGGAGTCGGAAAAATGAACGGCTCGATTTTTTTTTGAAAAATTTGTTTAATGATATCGATTGTGGAAAGCAAAAGGACGTAACCCACAGTTTTTTCAAAACAGATTTTTTTCGATAATCACAATGTATCAAACTTGATACACGTCCTATAAAAACGGATGCAAGCTGCAAATGCCGATTTAGTATCTAAATTTAGCTTTTTAAGTTTGAAAAAGATAGCCTAGTAAAAAATTTAAAATAAGAAAAAAGATTGAAATAAAGGTTTTTCCTTGACAATTTCTTTAATTAATATTAGACTATGTCGATTAAACACCAGTTTAGAAGTCTCCATGCACTTCAAGGTTGTGTATAATTCATAATTTGCATATGGCCCAAAATTATCAAAACACGTTTTTTGCGCCTCCTGTAAAGTTTGATATGTGTGGGTTACGTCTTTTTTCTTTTCCACAGTCGATATGTATTCAAACAAAATAAGCCAAAGTTAAAATGAAATTTTGAAAAATCTCCTCGGAGTCGGAGTCGTCTTTTTTTTACACGACTCCACAGCTCTGGATTTGAACGATTCAAATTTAATAATTATAAAAGCTAAGCAAGTTATTGTAAAAACAAGTTTTGTTATTTCAATTCGATTTTTTAAAAATAAATATAGAATATCGTAATTGAATAGTAAAAAAATATATTAAATTTTCTTTATCATTCATAATTGGAAAACCGGATTTTTAGTATTAGTCAAAAAATATTCAAATATTTTGCATTACTACATTGTTTTTTTCTACTTCATATGAGGTAAATTGGTAGAACAATGTGCGTTTTAATATGAAATCAAATTAGTTTGAAAGATTATATTTTAACAATCTAACAATCAATATGTAACTCACTTATAAAGGGTTCGCTGTCAATTCTTGATGGAAAGTCATTATAAACACTTTCGGCCCCGGCCCAAATCAAGAAAAATTGTCTCGTGTGCCCGGCTTATTTTTGAAGACTTGTATTTTTTCTTAATGACTTACTAAAAAGGCTATAACTGTGAAATCACAAAATCAAATCAGATGAAACATTTTTTGTTTGTTAGAAAGACTATTACTTTTCAATTATTATGCTATTATTGTTAGAATTTTCTGCTATGGGAATCCATATTATAATGTTTTCACATGTACCGAGTCTTACTCCATTTTTTGCTTGGCGCCCACCTTGCAGGCTCAATTGGGCTTATTTATTTTTTCTTGCTGCTTTTAGTAACAAAATATTTTTAGAAATGCTCTTGACATTATTTTTTTTAATAAAAAAGCTAAAATTGAAAATGAACTCAGAGACTGCACCATCATGTGATCTTCAGAACTACAAATGGACGCATAAAATTCGTTATTATATCCTTAAATTTTGGTTGGTAAAATTAGTAATTATTTTTAATAAAAGTAATAATTAAAATATTGATTTAGAATGATTTGAGTATCTGCTATAATAGTTATACTGAGTTTATTTTATAAAAAAAATGCTAAATACCACAATTATGGCTCTATTTGAAAACATAGCGCATCACGTGAAAACACGGCTCCGGGATACAACGTGTTAAAAAAAAAATATTTTTTTTATACAGATCGGGAACGGGGATTGAATTCAATCCCCATTCTAAATGTATTAATATGAGATGATTTTTTAATTATATGTTAGATGTGTTAAACGTTTTAATTTTGTGTTATTTTAGAATCACTTTTAATGTAATTGGTAATTTCTTTTCAATGCCAATTGTTGTTTATAACTGTTCATTTTTGTATAAATAGCATTGTTGAATTGTATTTCTTATCAGTTGACGATGCTCGTAATGAGCGAAACCGGTCCTGACATATTAAATAAAGTGGAATGAAGTACAAAGGAATATTATGTTTTTATATTGTGTTATATTATGTGCAAAGTAATCGTTTCAAGGTGTTCGTTAGCTATCAAACAAAACCATTTTACTCGAATAGCCGATTGGCACCATGCAAACATAGCTGTTTTTCAGCTACAATAACTTTATATAGGTACCTGTCTAATTATTTTTAGATGTAAACACAGTTAAAATGTTGCCAGGCAGGTTTTCGGCGCGGTGAGGTCGAGGACGTCTTCCTCGCAAGATGATATAGCGATAAATAGACAGCACTTCCGGCTACTTATTTACTCCACTGATAAGATCGTTGATGTGGCGTCAATAACAATAATAAATAACAGTGCACATCTTTTCCTGGGGAATGTCAGACAACCCGTCATCATTTTGTAATATATTTTTCGTACTATTTCCACATTTTTTTTCCACATTATTTCCACAAAGTAATGATTGTAATAAGCATTGTCAATTGATGAAAAGTTTAATTTAATCAGTATTATTTAAAATATCAAGAATTTACAAATAATCACACATATTATAAATGTGCGTAACTAAATTATAATAGAAATGTTAAGAAATTCCACACAATATTTAAACCTTATTTTTTTTGCTTTTAGGGTGTTCAATTCCTGGTGTACTAATACATTTGTACTAATTCCCACTTATATTTATTAAGATCAGGGTCGGTTTTTCTCATGACGAGCATTATCATTTGATACAAATGTACATTTTATTTTTTTAATTCAAATTTGTTTACTTAAAATGTTATCTGTAAGAGGTCATTAACATTTAAATCATATATAGTTTCATTAATTTATAATTTGTATGATTATTTAAAATAATTTTTCATGTCAAATCTCTTTTACGAATTATTGTATGTTACAAATTGTCAATAGTCTTATTCAAGTTTATGTCAATAACCCTGTATCGACCTAAATTTTAATAAAATGATAATACTCGTGATAAGTGTCCTGATCTTTATTTTTTAAAAAATAGGAAATTGGTACGGCAAAAGTGCTTTATTTTTTAACATAAATGTTGTAAAAAAGGAAGAAAAAGGCCATGTCAAAATCTGTTGCTATGAAAATGTTTCTTTTCTCATCACATTCACAACGCAAATTAATTTTATTAAAAAACATAAAAATATAAAAAATCTAACATAATATTAATTATTTTCAATAAAAATATGGGATATATAAAAAAATGTATGGAATTTTTATTAACTGATTACTAGTGATATAAAATAACTTATATTAAAATGAACTTCCACAAAGTTACCGCCGAATCCATCGAAAGTGTAGTTACTAATAGTGGTTGCGTAATTTTAATTATTTGCATTTTTGTCTTGGTTGATTTTATACGCCGTTGTTATATGGCCTTTTGTCTCATATAAATAAAAGCTCATTAAATCTTCTCTGCCTGACTAAATCGATATATTGACTGTAGAAAGGCAAAATAACGTAATCCACAATTTTTTCACACGTTCTATCAAAAGTGTGTTAGCAGAAAATGCTGAATTTGTATCTAAAATAGCTTGTAAGTTTGAAAAAAGGAGAGCATGTGAAAATTGCGAACAGGAAAAAGGATTTACAAAAAGGTTTTGCATAATCATTTTATCAAATTAATATTAGATTGAGTCAATAAAACATCAATAATGAGTCAATAAAACAGTTAGGTATATTTTTACTTTGGTCCAAAATCATCAAAAAACGTTTTTGTCTTTCCACAGTCGATATACATACATCTATATAGAAACATATATTAATTTTCTACTATTCCATTGTTAAAATGCTCAACGTGTATTCAAAATGTATTCTTTTGGGGATGTAAGAAGTTCTTTTCTCGTAATACTGTCAATGAATGATTGAATGATTCCAAGAAAATGCCAAAGAAAATTAGTTATTTAAATACTAAAAAAGTTTGCCTTGATTGTCTGTTTTAGTTATCTGAACGAAATAATGTTTGTGAAATTTAAAATCCAGTTTTTCTACTCAGAAAATATCTATTGTTACGACAGCGTCGTGTCATGTACATGTCGGTCTCATTTGTTTAAAAATAGACTCATATCAAACCAAGGTAGCTGAGGTTTAATATTATTATCTTTAGCTTTTATTTAATATATAAGCATTTCAATATAAGAAAAAAACCGTGAGATATACAAATGAAAATGTTCAGAAAGTAAACAGAAACAAGTAGCATTCGTAAAAGTTATTTGAAGGGTATGAAATGATAACGATGTTCTATCGTGACAAAAATATATAATCTACAGAATGTCGTTTATTCTAAATCATAGGTTCCCAACCTTTTTCGGGTGGTGATCCCTTTTTATAAAGCCATGTGACTAGGCGACCCCCCGAGGAATTTGAAATCCTCGATTTGCTATATTTTTTCGTTATTTTGTTGTTCAAATCCAAAATCGAAAAAAGTTGGCGACCCCCCTGAATACCCTTCGCGACCCCCAGGTTGGGAACCCGTGTTTTAAATGGAAAATTGCCATCTGTATTAATTAATTGTAGTTACGGACATTAAAAATATGAAATCCTACTATATTTTAACTTTACAAAACAATTGTTTGTAGTAATCTTTAAAGAAATTATTAAAAACAATTTTACTGAGGTCTAACTTCTGACAAGATTATCAATAACTCATATAAACAATCTTGTATCATTGTTTTTTTTTGTAATATTTCGACTAAAGGTGCTTGATGGAATTTCAATATCAAATTTGAATTGTTTGAATTGTGTATTTTTCCATGAGTTTTGTCGCAAACAACCCGGTTTTCGCTTTTCGGTATTTCAAGTGCACCAATGTACTTGAACTGACGCGTAGTAAACAGTTTGTGTCGTTTATATACAAAAATAATTGAAATTAGTGATCCACTTTTATTGATAATTTAAATATTGGAAGCGAACATTTAAAAAAAAAAAAGATACATAAAAGATACCAACAAAAAATTATGCTAAATAATCAATCCTAGAATTCACAAACAGTGCTAAAAAACGTATGATTTACGTATAAATATGTTATTGATTGGATTGGCATTTAATTTGTAGAACTTAATTGTAATTAGATGAAAAAATATCAAAGTATTTTATTTAAACATAATATTTTGATATTTTTTCACCTTATTAAAACGAAATTACTTGCAAATCCGTGTGCAAATAAATTATGAGCACATGTTTTCCTTGATATCGAAGGTGAAATTGCGTAGTTAATACTAACATAGTATTTCATTATTATGTACGTACCCACACTATATCGTTTAATATTTTTAAGTGTGTATATAATCAATTGTCGGTTCCATGGCACAGTGGTTAACATCGTTGGCTTCCATGCCGAACCTCACAGGTACGAACAACATTTTTTCAATAGATTTATAGACGTCTGTCTATGCGTGATGCCTAAAAATTACCTCCCACCCTTGTAATCTTAAAATAACGAGGCGTAGCGAGAGAGATCAGCTTACTACTAGTCCTGTCATAACTCTATCATTATTGAATATATATATATACATGTATTCAATAATTCATAGAATAGGTGTAGTTTACGCCTTTCTTTGCCACATAGGGAGAAAAAGTATGCCATGTTGAGAAAGGGTAAGATATGAAAAGTGCTGTGACGTTTTCAGCATTATTTTTACTCTTTTTGGTTGGGTAGTTCTAACCCAGACATGTACAACCCATTTTTTCTAGCGTGCCGCAAAAATATCAAATTGTAATGGTTTCGGACCGCAAATAAAAATTAAATTAAAAAAGTACGCTCAGTCCTCTTATTACGCTGGGGATACGTTTCACATAAAACAGACGTGCAAAAAACATGTAAAAATATGAAATGATTATAGATAAATGAAGAATATGTTTTATAACATTTCACCGTGTTATTACAAAACCGTGCTAAAAAGGTTTGTGTGTACATACCTCCAGGGGTAGGCTGGAGGGGGCTTGGGGGGGGCTCGCGCGAGCCCCTTGTTAAATTTCAGCTCGGCCGGCGAGCCCCTTGTTAAGATAATAAAATCATTTCTCTTAGATCAAATCAGTACCTAACTGCAATTTCTGTAGATGGTTAAATTTTATTATGAAACAAGACTTAGTAGCCCCTTCATTTTTTCATTCAGCGTTGTGTGCTTTCGTGCCGGACCTCATGGGTTCGAGTTAATCACTAGTCTTCTCTTAGCCTTATCATTATATCCCTACTACTCTCTTTGGAAAAGAAAGGTTGAGCGACTAAGTAATAAACAGTTTTCGTAGAAAAAAGATTTTTGTAGAGATACCTTCATTAGGAGGACATATGCTCCACATTGAGAGCGAAAATAGATACAAATAAATGGATAAGATTTACCGAGCCCCTTGTTAAGATATTGGTAGCCCACCGCTGCTTACTTCCAAAAAATGTTTTTTTTTGTGAAATACATGTTGTACAAGTTGTATAAATAAAAAGTTATTGCTTTCTTTGTTAATGTAAATTTTGAGGTAATTATTTAAAATTTGACTTTTGAATTTTTGAAGTGTTAAACTGCAAAATCGAATCCAAATTTTCAGTAGCAAATCTATTTCTATCAACCAAAAAGCTTGGTCACATTTGTTAAATTCAATTATTATTTCAAAAAATGTGTGCTTTATTAACGTAAGTTTTAAGATACACTAGGGTCACAGAAAAAATTGAAGGGGCCGCGGGTTCTACATTCCTGTCTATTGTGGCGTGGCGTGTTAATCAGATGTTTGAAAATGTCGCAAAGGGTTCGAAAGTTTGAACTTGTTGAACTTTTAAAGATAAGGAGCTAACTAACTCTGACCCCAGTGTTGTTGATTTGGATTATTTTAAGATTGATAAATATTTCGCTTAAAAATGATTCAGTATTGAATGTTAGTCATCATCGATCTCGAAAACGAAATCATTTCGCATTTAATTCATTCATTTACAAATTACACGGAGGTACTGACAAATTTTGTCGTGAACGTGCCGTGGAAGCCTTTTTTAAAAAGAGGCGTTTTTATTGTTCGCATTTGAGGTTTGTTACTGAAATCCAAATTGAAGAGTACATAGCTGCCTATCGCTGCCAATCTTTTTGCAACTGAAGCTTTTATTTATTGGCGCTAGTGTGTCCGAATTGTTCTGAATTAAAATCAGTTCATTATGAACTGGCCCTCTTTTCAGAGTACGTTGCATGCAATACCAAAATAAAAACAATTGTGCAATTTTGAAATTTCGTTTAATATATTGTTGAATTTCTTTATTCATGGATGTAAACTTAATATTACGTTATTTTGTCGAAATGAGTGAGTCAATGCAGCAGGGGATATTTATATATTTTTTCAATTAAAGGTTGGGGGTAAATAAGTCTCCTGCCCTGGCAAATCCAGTAATGGATTTGATGAGGATGTGAAGAGCTTGTATAATAATAAGATAAAACACACGCACTATTCATTGTACGAGACATTGTCACGAAAAACAAGTGTCCAAGGACTAAACTGTGACACGCAATAATGGTTCAAAGTTGCATCATAGCCAGTAAGCAGACACATCGATGGAATTTTTGCAAAAAAAATCCATAGACCATTGACACCAACAGTTTGTTGACAGATTATATTGATAGCAGAAAAGTATGTTTTTTTTTCTTCAATCGTCAATAGCTCACAGTTTGTGTTTGGTAAAATATTATAATTCTCTGAGAGACTTTTTGGTGGGAGGACGACAACCTTGACCACTGCACCACGGACCAACATTAAGTGGATTGCAGTAAATATTAAAAAATACACCAGTATTCTGTACACAATTTTGCTTATTTTTAAATCGGATTCGAAGTCGGAGAATTTGTGAGTCACGGCTTTTTTCTGACGATATTTCAAACGTCCAAACTGAAGCTAACATCGTCATCTCTCGTATGAATTGATATTTCCGTTAGTCAAAATTTGACTAAGGTACACCGTTTCCCGAATGGAGTTCACAGTAGCTCGTTAAGCGATCTTCAAACTTAACAATTAGAGTTACTTTGAGAGGTGATTGTATGTCTCCCTTAGACACGAGAATAAGGCGAGGGGAAGAAACTCAATGAAAAAGTATTTGACGTACATATTAATTCAAATAATTTGAATGTCGTCAAATTACTTCGTATTTAAAAAATTGTCGTTGATCAACATCGTTTACTTTAATTACGGAGCTCACGGGCTTATGTCCCATTACGGACCGAAGGAATAGATATTTGTGATTTTTAAAATTCTCTTCCAGCGAGGAGCGGGAACGATTATCCGACCACTGGTCATGTCCCAGTCTCATTTTTCTATCCTTACTACTCACTTTGAATAGGACAGATCGAGCAACTGAGTAAGAAGCAGTTCTAGTAAAAAAGGTTCTGTTGAGATAAAATTCATTAGGAGTCCATATACTCCACCATTAAGAACGGACGAGTTACAAAAAAATATAATATCATTTTATAATATTATGGACATATGTGTCGCGTGCGATTTTTTCGCTAATTTCATTTGTCTTGATTTAAGATTACAATACCGGTATAACAGGAACCGGGATCCCAGTATGTATGATGTTCTTCAATTACAAAATATCAGGTATTTAGATGGAAAAACTGGTATTTTTGTATGATAATCAACCAAAATCGAATTTTGAGTGTATAAAAATCATTACATATTTAATTAAATTGTTCGCGATTAATTGAAATATTTTAAAGTTGCGAAGAATTTTATCAATATTGACAGTTTCAGCGCTTATTTTGGACGGTCTGAAATACCCGTTACGTATTTTATTGTGTTGGCGTCGTCTGTATGTATACTCAACACGTGAAAGTGTTGAGTATTTTAGACCGTTTAAAACATAGGTTCGCAACCTTTTCGGGTGGCGACCCTTTTATAAAAGCCATGTGACCCGTGACCCCGATGCAATTGAAAAAGACATTTTTAATAAGGTAATTTTAGTCGACTGTAAAAGTTGGCGACCCATAGGCTGGAAGCCCGTGGTTTAAAATAAGTGCTCTGTGCGCTAGAATAGCACCACAGAATAGAAACACCTTTCAGTGATGTATTCTTGTTTTGGGAAAACTTAAGTTATTGAAGAAAAACAATCCGCTTAATATTAATATCAAAATACCGATTTTGACCTACTCACCCGGTATTCCAATCCCTAGTCTGGGTGATACTTCATATTTTAATATATATACGTTTATAGTATTGTTTACATTAACAATCAAGCTTAGAAGTGATTTATTGAGAAGAAACGAGTGTCATGGTAGTTAAATTTGTCATCACGCTTAGTTTGCTGATAACGCTATTCCAAAACAGTAAATAATATGATTAAATCTGCAAGCAAATACAACTTCGGCTGGATCAAGTAATAAACTGATTACACTCACTCAGTTACGTAAAAAAAAAACACGTGAAAAATTAAAAGTAATTTATATCGACATTCAAAATACAATTTACCAACGGTGGACAATTTTTTTTTTTTTGCCAAGGATCGTTGATTACTATATCGTCATTCGGCAACATTTTTTTTTATAATGACACTCGATATTTAGGTATCAAGCCTATAACCTATTTAATAATACATACATAGATGAGTTGTAATATATATTATATAAAGTTTATTTTGAATAAAAATACTTCAATATGAATATTTTTCAAAATGTTCTTGAGTCTTCGCCAATAAATTATAATGTAAAATAAATATAAAAAATATTTTCAAATGAATATAATATTTTTAAATCATACTAAAAATAATTTAAAATTACTTAGATTATTCCACGTATTGTGCTACAAACTGTGATACGTGTTCCGCCTCTTTCAGAGGCATCCTCAGATTTTAACATTACTACAAAAAAGTAAGATTGTCTGAGGACGCCTCTGAAAGTGGCGAAACACGTGTCACAGTTTGTAGCAAAATACGTGGAATAATCTAAATTATTTTATATTAAAATGAACTTCCACAATGTTACCGCCGAATCCATCGAAAGCATACTAAAAAGGATTGTAATTTTGGTTGGTAAAATTTGATTTCTTTAGTATATTTCACGTAATTTAGAAAGATATATGCCTGCTTTTGAGAAAATCTTTATCGTCTTGAATATTGATTTTTTTTGAAGATCAAATGGACATTTGAGTGATATTTATTTTTCACGAATTTATTATTTTGAAGATATCTTGCGATAAACGTAGTATGCTTAAACTTTTTCTCATTAAGATTTTTTCGTATATTTTTTTGCAAAGAAATCACAACAAATAAATATCATTCAATTTAGTCCAGACCTCGTAATAAAAAAATTCACAAACCGGAACGCTCATCTTTCTGGTAATATTATTGAATAAAAATTTAAAATTGTTCTCGATAATTTACGGACGCTAGCATTCACTTCAAGTCCTGATCTAGTCTAAAATTGACATTAATCAGGTAAGAAGATCGCCTATAAACATTGAAATATTTGTAGTAAAAAACAGTATAGTCCAATTTTTGTAAAGTTTTTATTACAAGATTTTTATCCTTACGATCGTATCACTTACCCAACAGGTAAATTTGGTTGATGGCGGTAAATGGGGCGGAATGAAAAACACTTATCTCAGGGAGTTGAAGTATATGCAGCGAACTGGTGTATTCTACTTAATTGTTTAGATAACGCAATATTTTCAGTGAGCGGGGCACAAAGGCACCACTCTCGTAAGAGTGATCTGATCTGCGACCAGCGATTCCTTTTATACTAAAATAGACTCTTTGGCATCATTTCTATTGCTGTGTCCAAACGTCTGCCATCATTGGCTTCTACATTATCATTTAGTGGCACATAGACATTACCAAATGATAGACAAACCATACTTTTTTTTATAAAAAGCTGTAGATTTTAAAATTTCATATTTTGTTTCATAAATCACTATAAAGGTATTACAATATAAACATAGGTATATATATATATATATATATACACCATCAATTACATTTAGATTTAATTGGAACACTTCGTTAGCAAAAGTAAAAAAGTAAAAAGTATCTAGCCACATAATATATATTTCCACTTAGAAATTTTAGTACTTACGACTTTTTTGTGCTTCACAGTAATTGTTTTAGATTATTTCATCCACCTTATTGTATTTTTAATTAAAAAATATAAAAATGTCCCCTTTTACAGCCATTTTATTATTACTGCTTATGTCAATATGTATGTATAAGTGAAACAAAATTGAGTTTATCGGATTGGTAGCGTGTGGGAAAGCTTATTTTTTTTTCTTTCATACGTTTTTGTCGGGGCTTGAAAGGTAGACCTATTCAATATGAGTAAAACAGAGCTTTTGTGTTTATAATGAATAAACATCTTTAAGGTGAAATGTTGTTTTCATTTGGAACCAATTTTATACTTAATATCACAACTTCGTTATCAGCGAAATGATTCTTGATAAACAAATTTGAATGTTCATGAGATTAAATAATAAGATTGAAAAACATAAAATCTTCATATAACACTAGCTGTCTGGTTTCATATTTCTATTCAAAGGAATAACACATATGTATTTGGCGTGTTTAATATTTGACAGTTGCACAAAAATATTTTGTTTGTTAGTTACATTGAGGGGGGTGTGTGACGTCAAACCATTGGGGATAATAAATGGAATTTTCAAATTATTTTTATATTCTCTAATGATAAGGTTTATTTTATTTTGACGTTTGTATTTATTCGTTGTAATTATGTATCGTATTCTATATAATTCTAAAAAGAGATATACCTCCATTAAAAAACTGTATACTTCACATCGAAAGCAGACATAGATATATGAAAACATATTTATATGATCCAGAGTTATTTTTTTCATTATTTAGAATAAAGGGGGCGCGCCAATAATAATCAACTTTATGAACATACGATGTGTTGTGGCCAGGGCTCTGGAGTCGGAGTCGTGGAGTCGCGGTATTTTGGCCGGAGTCGTGAAAAATAAGCGGCTCGAAAGTTTCTTGAAAAATATATGTAATGATGTGTATTCAAACAAAATAGTCCAAAATGTATACATTGCATGCTTGGCTGACTAAAGATGATCTGATGGTATACATACATATCTGAATAATATATAAGTTAAAATGAAATTATTGAAAAGTTTCTTCGAAGTCGGAGTCTTCTTTTATTACACGACTCCACAGCCCTGATTGTGACTTAAAAGATGCCGTCGACTATTTTAATAAAAATCAATGGTAACATAATCTTAAACATACTGAGAATACTCAAAAATATTACATGTTAAAATTTAGATTACTCAAAACATTTAGAATTTAATACATGATGAAGATTGACAAAATAAAATAAGTATATTTTACATATTGTATGGAGAGCCTTGTTACGTCAGTGGTCAGTTAACTTGTATAAATAGCACTGTTAAATTTATATTTCTTATCAGTTGATAATGCTCGCGAGGAGCGAAACCGGTCCTGATCAAATACATTTTAAGTGGAAAAAGTACTAAAAATCTTTTATTATTTTTATTATATTTATAGATTCAACGCGGAGAAGATCAAACTCTTCGACTTTTCAGTGTACACAGGATACTCAATATCACTTCAACTAAATTAAACAACAAGCCGCATTTTCTTATTTTTCTTTGTTTGTTTTTTAATCATCATAGTCCGTGGTTTGATGATAGAACTCTGTATCGGCTCAAGAATATTAGGAGTATTATGTTATTCTTTCTTTGATCTTTATTTCGCTATGGAAAGTGGCCGTGAAACAGCGGCTGCATACACATATCGGGTGGTGTTGTGACAGCCAACATGTATTCAAATTGATAAAACTGATGTTTTATTCAGCAACCAGATGGTGCATACATATTTTATCATAAATTAGTACGGTATTCGTAGTATTCATGGTATACTTAAGGCTAGTCAGTGCAAGAAAAAATGGTAATCTATATATATAAAACAAAGTGAGATTATTTACATCACTTATAACTGAAGAACGGCTGCAAGGATTTTTATGATTCGTTGAATTTTTCTCCGCCCAGAAAAGCAGAATAAGCATTAAAACCTAGGAAAAATATCACGGGAAAGAAATTATGGAGAAAATTATTATTCCCATACATTTTGTTTTGAACCTCTTGGAACGCGGAGATGAACATGACGTTGTATGTTGTTTCCAGTAAATCCACTAGATGGCGTTAGTTGCATTATTATTTGACAATTGACAGCTAACTAACGTGCGCTGCGGTTTATCATGACTTTTTTTCTCCAGTCATTCCAGGATCGACCGCTGCCGATAAAATAAACACTTGCCTCAAATCATCGACTTTGTGGCGCTATGTGAAGAAACTTCAGCTGACGACAAACATGCGAGTTGCATTGCAAAACGATCCATCTGCCAAAGATTTCTCCAAGCAATTGCTGACTATCGGTAATGGCCGTGTTCCTGTCGACGAATCGAGCGGATTGATTTCGTTTCCGCCGATTTTTTGCAATTTCGTCTCAACGAAAGACGGCTTCGTCAACAAAATGTTCCCGAACATATAAACACAAAAATCACAATTGGTTGATTGAACGAAAAATTCTTGCAGCAAAGAACAAAGATGTGGATCATTTAAACTTCACAATTCAAAATCAAATAGTTAGTCCACTGCATTCCTTCAAATATATCGACCGTGTAACAAACGAAGACGAAGCAACCAACTATCCAACTGAATTTTCAATCTCATTGGATTTGCCTGGCACAATCTACAACTGAAGGTTGGCTCGGTAGTCATCATACTTCAAGTTATCAAGTTAACACAACATTTATTGATTCTGAGGCGGTACGAATTTCGTAGGGTCAGCTAGTTAATTAAATTAAAATAGAGAATAATAATACACACTCATGAGATTTAATATCACATGTTAAATGTCTTTGCAATAAAACACTGATTTACCAAATTTAAATAATGTGAAAAAACAAACTTCTATATTCGTAATTGTGCATACCAGGCGCTTCCAAGCGGCGACCCGCGTGCCGCATATGACAACTAAAAGTCTAACCAATTTAATATTTTTTCATAACCCATGCTATTCTGTGGACCCGCTGCAGCACACGGCGGCACACTATATTTGTATTTTGACACATGACGATGTGAACATGGTCTTTTGATTTCACGGCAATATTTAAATTAAAAAAATATTGAATTAGTGCAAACTAAACATATTCTATACGATACTTCTCATTTAGGAGACTTTTAAAGGACATGAATTGTTGTGGGTTATTATGCGTCATTCATATATCGACTGTGGAAAGGAAAAAGGACGTAACCCTCACATAACAAATTTTACGGGAGACCCCATAAACGTTTTTTGATGATTTTGGGCCAAAGGCAAATTATGTAATATACACAAACTTTTAGTGCATGGAGACTGATAAACTGGTTTTGAATTGACGTTATCTGATATTAAAAAAAAAAAACCTTTTTTCAGTCTTTTTTCTTGGCAATTTCCACATGACGTTCTTTTTTAAACTTTAAAGCTAAATTTTGAAACTAATTTAGTATTTCCAGCTTACATCCTTTTGATAGAGTGCGTATTAGGTTGTATAGATTTTGATTATCGAAAAAAAGCTGTTTTGAAAAAACTATGGGTCCTTTTTCCTTTCCACAGTCAATAAGTATGTCACGTTCGTGACGCAGCTGTCACAAGTTCCACATTTCAGCTTCGTTTGCCTGCACCTGCCAATTCTGCCATAAATATCATCTTCAAAATTTCACCGTCGTTAAAAAGACTGTCAGTGCTTTGGAGCCGTGAAAAACCGTAATATCGATTCAGCCATTTTAAAATGTTCCGACTCCTTATTAAAAAAGGATGCAAAATTGTATATATGTAGGTATAGTCTATTTAAATGCACAACTTATTGTATTTTTATGCAATTTAAACACGGAGATGGAATCCTATGTTTTTCACTACTTTGACTCAACAACTCTGAAGACAGCAGAATATTAGTTATGTATTCCGATGCGTGTTGACAGAAAATTACAATATTTGAAAATAATTATCGTAGAACAGTTCGTATTTAACCGGTCTGAATTTGAATACAGTTTCGGTCATAATTTTTATCACATTGATCTGAATTTATATTAGATTGGTCATAATTTATATTAAATGGTCATAATATATCGGTCAGTGTACAGAGGGCAGAATAAATAATTAATGGTCAAAATTTATATAAAATAGTCATAATTTAAATGAAATTAAAAAAAAACCTAACCTAAACAAAATGGTTATAAAATCTGACCGTATAATATTTTTATTCTGACCAAAAATTGAATTTTATTCACACCGAATTTTTTTTTGAATTTTGACCAAAAATTGATTTAAACTATGATCATTTATTTTGTTCCTTGTAGAACTAAATACATTGCCTTTTTACCCTTTTATAATAATGATCTTTCAAATATTGGTCATTACTTTTGTACATAACCTGTGTAATTTTATACTTCATGCGTGGCTCTAGATTATACACAATCAATAATTTATTACTCTTCATTAAATATGGGCAAAGTTGGGTAAGTAAAAAGGTTCGATACCCATGGTATTTACATATATATATACACAATAGCGCGACGTCATAAAACAAAGTAAATTGTTGTTGGTGCATTAAAGCATTTTGATTTAATGCAAAAATATTTCTAGTAAGCAATGAGACGTTGAAGGCTATTTTCAATCAACAGCGCTCTTCAGCGTCAGAGGGTTTTTCACAAATCAACCGATTTCCAATCGACGCGCAAATTGCGTCGAAAACCTGATATCCACGTGACATATTTTGGTCGTCAGATATAATATATTATCAGAAATCGCTTTGATGCGTCACTCATAGTAACAACGTGTGGTGCAATACAAACATCATAATACATATACAGTCAATCTTGTTTTTATGCGGTAATAACGGTCTACTAAATATCGCATAAAAAAAATCGCACTAAAAAAGACATGACTTCCATACAAAAAGTGGGGATGCGTTCCATGAATTTTAAAATCCGCATATCTTTGAAACCAAGTATGAGTAAAAATATACCCATAATCGCATAAAAAAAACTTGACCACCATAGAAAAAGTGGGGATACGTTACATCAATTTTAAAATCCGCATAACTTTGAAACAGCGAGTTAAAATATACACTAAATCGCAAAGTATAGTAAAATTAGGGGCAAAACACGGCGTAAAAATATCAAAAAATATTCAGTCACTGTATGACAATTCTAAGTGTATTTTAAAACATGTGGTTCTAAATCACTATTTTTCGAAAGAATCATCGTCAATCTGCATCAATTTCATAATTTTTTCTAGCAATGAATTAGTGACCAGAGTTTGTTCAGATTTTTTTTTTCGTTAATTTATTGGTTATGCAATTTGTTATACCCATAAATATATTTTTTAAGCTATCGTTGAAACTTGAATGCGCGTTCAGAATTTGAATCATTTAGAATGAAATGATTTCTAATTTACTGAAAAGTTGGAGACCTTCTTGAATTATTTTCGCACTGGAATGTCTTCCAGTTCGTCATCGTTTTCTGGTTTTTTGTCAAGAGTTAATATTTAAATAATGACATCATCGTCACTTATACATTATCCATAAGTAATTCATCGATATAATTTTCGCTGAAGGTATCAAACCTTTGTCCGCCAAACAGTGGCGGATTTATTTTATTATACATACTCAAACTATGCTTTTGCCAACAAACCAACAACCACGTTGAAAGCACCGGTTCTGGTCCGATCACCAAAATTCAGGAGTCAATGCCAAATTCTTTTTTGATGTTTTCTTCAGTCTTTGTTTTGATAATTATGACTATTAACTATAAAGCTTGTATTTGCATGTAATTTTTTAGATCATACGCGTTTTAATAAAATCCTTTCAATTGAAAAAATACTCTTCTAAAAAGTTTACATATTCTATTTTTAAAGAAAATTAGGTTCGAATAATCAATATCTCAGACACCCACCTGAAATAATCCTTTAAGGTTTTTTTTAAGGGCCTCGGCAGGATATACAAATTAACTAAGTACGAAGTGAAAACTAAATATTTTATCCGCTATTAATATATATATATATTTCAAATATTAATAAGTTCTGTTCGCTCGATCTGCCATCTTTTGAGTGTATTTGATATCAACGAATTGAGAGCCAAGCTTTTTTTTAATACCGAACGGCTTCACATTGGAATCCATAATATCTATGGAACCAATTCGACCACCTCAGTAAATTAAATTCTCAATTGGAATTTCTTATGCAAATAAATGGATGCACCGTATTACAATATTTGCCATTGAAGCCATATTTCTATCTAGTTAAGTTTTAAAATAATATTTTAATTTGCAAGGAAAAGGGAGAGTTTATGTTCTATCGAAGTCGCATAAAATTACATATTATACGCTATGTAATTTATATACGTACAGCAGTGAGAAAAAAACTGACCATGCTAAAATTGCCTTAAGGCACAGACAGAATAATATTATGGTGTGACGTCACATTTGGCAAAGTACAAGAAGTTATATTAGTGGTAGCATGAAATATGATAAGTTAATTAATACGGCTCGTGCCGTGGTCGAGTGATCAATGTCGATGGATTTCACGGATTCTAATCCCAATCCAGACTGTTTCATTAATTGATTTTTCAAACGATCTATGGAATTATTTTCGAAGGCTTTGTATAGCCGCGGGCCGCGATGTCTAAAGCATGTAACCCTAAAAACATGTATCGCGAGCGATTTTTTTTTTTTTTTTTGGATATCAAATTTATGGAGCTTCAAGTACCAGGACGCGCCAGCGTCAAGGTTCTTCCAGTCTCCTTCATCGATAAAGATTTTGAAAAATTGTAAATTGCATCCCCTTACCGTCGTTCGCAGACGGAAGGGCGCGATCACTACAGAGATAAGAAGTTCACGGGAACTTCATATGCATTATTTTGCAAATCACATTCCATATGCTTCCTCCATACTA